>CM075779.1:42945024-42960024 GCA_037974665.1 Ehretia macrophylla
TGGGATCGCAATCGTAGTACATGGCGCCGGAGGGTCTCTCTTCAGTCCTGTACGCGCGACGGGACGATGCACGACAACTCGAGAGTTGAATGGACCAACCACCACTTGTCGTGACATCCGTCGTGCCGGACTCGCATTTTGACCAACCGCGACTTGAGACACGAGAGGCCACAATTCGCCCCTATGCACGAACCCAACATCCCAGTGTTAGGACATGGGGTAGGAAGGGCGACGCGATACGTGACGCCCAGGCAGGCATGCCCTCAGCCTGACGAGTACGGGCGCAACTTGCGTTCAAAGACTCGATGGTTCACGGGATTCTGGAATTCACACCAAGTATCGCATTTCACTACGTTCTTCATCAATGCGAGAGCTGAGATATCCGTTGCCGAGAGTCATTTTCATTTCATAAGGGACCGAGGCCTAACCCGACACACCGCAAACGGGGCAAGGATAGGCAGTCCCCCATATTTCATTTGCCTTAGCGCATTCCACGCTGGGGTTTGTTGTTTATAGGGCATTCGTCCTGACTCGGGACCGATACGTGGGCTGGGGATGAGTAACCTCCCCCTCATAGGCCCCGCATTGTTTAAACAGGTTCGCAAGTCATTCTGCCTTTGCAGGGTTCGACAATGATCCTTCCGCAGGTTCACCTACGGAAACCTTGTTACGACTTCTCATTCCTCTAAATGATAAGGTTCAGTGGACTTCCCACGACGTCGCGGGCAGCGAACCGCCCACGTCGCCGCGATCTGAACACTTCACCGGATCATTCAATTGGTAGAAGTGATGGGCGGTATGTACAAAGGGCAAGGACGTAGTCAACACAAGCTGATGACTCGCGCTTACTAGGAATTCCTCGTTCAAGACCAATAATTGCAATGATCTATCCCCATCACGATGAAATTTCAAAGATTACCCAATCCTGTCGACCAAGGCTATAGACTCGTTGAATACATCAGTGTAGCGCGCATGCAGCCCAGAACATCTAAGGGCATCACAGACCTGTTATTGTCGCAAACTTTCGCAGCCTAAAAGGTCGTAGTCCTTCTAAGAAGCTAGCTGCAAAGGGATACCTTCGCATAGCTAGTTAGTAGGCTGAGGTCTCGTTCGTTAAGGGAATTAACCAGACAAATCGTACCACCAACTAAGAACGGCCATGCACCACTACCTATAGAATCAAGAAAGAGATCTCAGTCTGTCAATCCTTACTATGTCTGGACCTGGTAAGTTTTCCCGTGTTGAGTCAAATTAAGCCGCAGGCTCCACTCCTGGTGGTGCCCTTCCGTCAATTCTTTTAAGTTTCAGCCTTGCGACCATACTTTCCCCGGAACCCAAAAACTTTGATTTCTCATAAGGTGCCGGCGGAGTCCTCAAAGCAATATCTACCGATCCTTGGTCGGCATCATTTATGGTTGAGACTAGGACGGTATCTGATCGTCTTCAAGCCCCCAACTTTCGTTCTTTACTAATGAAAATATCATTGGCAAATGCTTTCATAGTTGGTCGTCTTTCATAAATCCAAGAATTTCACCTCTGACTATGAAACACGAATGCCCTCGACTGTCCCTATTAATCATTACTCCGATCTCGAAGGCCAACTCAATAGGATTGAAATCCTATAATGTTTTCCTATGCTAATGTATACAGAGCGTAGGATTGTTTTGAGCACTCTAATTTCTTCAAAGTAATAGTACCGGAGGCACAACTTGGCTAGTTAAGGCCAGGAGCGTATCGCCAGCAGAAGGGACAAGACGACCGGCACACACCTGAGGCGGACCGGCCGACCCATCCCAAAGTCCAACTACGAGCTTTTTAACTGCAACAACATAAATATATGCTATTAGAACTGGAATTACCGTGGCTGCTGGCACCAGACTTACCCTCCAATGGATCCTCGTTAAGGGATTTAGATTGTACTCATTCCAATTACCAAACTCTTTGAGCCCAGTATTGTTATTTATTGTCACTACCTCCCCGTGGCAGGATTGGGTAATTTGCGTGCTTGCTGCCTTCCTTGGATGTGGTAGCCGTTTCTCAGGCTCCCTCTCTGAAATCGAACCCTAATTCTTTGTCACCCGTCACCCATCACCACCATGGTAGGCCACTATCCTAACATCGAAAGTTGCTAGGGCAAAAATTTGAATGATGCATCGTTGGCATAAGGGCCGTGCGATCCGTCGAGTTATCATGAATCATCGTAGCAACAGGCAGAGCCCGCGTTGACCTTTTATCTAATAAATGCATCCCTTCCAGAAGTCGGGGTTTGTTGCACGTATTAGCTCTAGAATTACTACAGTTATCCGAGTAATAGATACCATCAAACAAACTATAACTGATTTAATGAGCCATTCACAGTTTCACAGTCTTAATTAGTTCGTACTTACACATGCATGGCTTAATCTTTGAGACAAGCCTATTACTACTGGCAGGATCAACCAGGTAGCATTCCTCACCGACACCAGCGTCGCACGATGTACATCGTCCCTTAAGGGTCAACGATTTGAGACGAGCGCATGACCGTTGAACGCGATTAGCGACGAACGCTGATTTCAGGCAAAGAGAGGCCAAGGACCCCATACTGTCATAATGTGCCGCATCCAAGAGATCGAGCGATGCCCCACGAGCCACGTGTGTCGCACTTGTTGGAGTGAGCAGCGTGGAACACGGGATGTGCTTAGGGGTTCACCCTACGTCGTCCACGGAGGCAGATGCAAGGCAAAAGATGGACGATGTGACTTTAGACTGCCTTCTTTGTAGGTACGCAACACAGGAAACTGACGTACCGATCGAGGCAACGTAAGCACTTGGCCCGCGAATGAAGAGGCAAGTAGGGACAGACGTCGCTGCTCAAGCAGGGATCCAACCGACACATACAAGCCGACCACCACTCACGCGCTATCACGTTCGCTATGCCCAGACCACCAAGTCGGAAACCGCCCCACCGTCTAGGCAAACGAAGCCCTTCAGGCGAACGGAATCGGCGAGATGGCCTGAGCACGAGCTTCTAGGCACGAAGAATTTTTGAGGGACACGGGATGGGAATGGCACGAGGTGTATGACCAGGCTGCACGTCCCAAGCTTAAGGGCCTACTTCGTGGTGCCCGACCATGCACCAATTGCACACAACTGAGGTACCAACCGAAAGTGGACTTCCTGCCTACGCGGTGCTTGGATCGCCATGACACTAGACCACGTCCATCGCATTACGACTCAGCGAGGACCATGGCATCGTGTGCTAGGCAATTCGCTCATCATGCAGGCCAGTGGGAACACACTGTGGGACGGCTTCGAGGTAGCACAGTGCTTGGATCGCCACAACATTGAAGCTCTAGCCACCGTTTCATCGTAACGCTCGCATCGTCACTTAACGAAAGCCAAGGCCGTGTGCTAGGCGATTCGTGCATCGCGCAGTCCCCCACCGTCCCCCTATATGCACCCATATGCACTGAACGGGACAAGCAAACTTTTTGCCCACGCGGTGCTTAGATCGCCATGATACTAAACCACATCCGTCGCATTGCGACTCAGCAAGGACCATGGCATCGTGTGCTAGGCGATTCGCGTATCGCATAGGCCCGTTGAAACCAACCGGGGGACGGCTTCAAGGCCGCATGGTGCTTGGATCGCCATGACATTGAAGCATCAACAATCGTCTCAAAACGAAAGCTAATGCCACATGTGCTAGGCGATTCGCGCATCACACATGCCCTCCACCATCCCCCTGTATGCACCTAAATGCACAAAACGAGACAACCAAACTATCTTCCTGCCTACACGGTGCTTGGATCACCACGACACTAGAGCACGTCTGTCACATTATGACTCAGCGAGGACCATGGTGCCGTGTGCTAGGCGATTCGCACATCGTACAGGCCCATCGGAACCAACCGAGGAATGGCTTCAAGGCTGCATGGTGCTTGGATCGCCACGATATTAAAGAATCAACAATCGTCTTATCACATCGCTCGCGTCGTTACTTAATGTGCTAGGTGATTCGCGCATCACGCATGCCCCCCACCGTCCCCCTGTATGCACCCGTATGCATGGAACGAGACAAGCAAACTACCTTCCTGCCCACGCGGTGCTTGGATCGCCATGACACTAGACCACGTCCGTCACATTACGACTTAGCGAGGACCATGGCATCATGTGCTAGGCGATTCGCGCATCGCATAGGCATGTCAGAACCTACCGGGGGATGGCTTCAAGGCTGCATGGTGCTTGGATCACCACGACATTGTAGCATCAATAATCGTCTCATCGCAACGCTCGCGTCATTGCTTAACGAAAACCAATGCCACGTGTGATAGGCAATTCGCGCATCACGCTTGCCCCCACCGTCCCCCAAGAGCCACCCAAGCCCACGCGGTGCTTGAAGAATGTGAAGTTGTAAAAGTTTACTCTTGTGACTAGTAAAGAAATGCATGCTAATAGCTAACTGTTTAGTGGCATAAATACTTGTGTAGTATGCATGGCATTTTGGTTTGGAAAGTTGTTTAATAAGAGGATGTATGTTTTTAAAAGAAAGTTGGCTTGTTTGAATTGTTTTATGGCTTTCGCAAGTATTATGATGATTTTAGGGTTTTTGGATCGTCCGCGGTACAGAGGAGACTCCGTCCGTGTGTCGGGTCTGGGCTTGGCCTTTTGCGGGGTCGGGTCGGGGCGTGACATCTTTAGGTGGTATCAGAGCATGATAGTCTTGCATGAGCCGGGATATGATTCTCGGTCTGTGGGGTAAAGGTCTAAAATGCTAAAGTGTTTATGTATGATTGCTAAGTGAAAAGAAAATGTTATAGCATGACTTTGTGAAATTGAAATGTTTATGTGTTTAAGTGAAATAGTTTGGCAAGTTAAACTTGTCTTATGTGAATTGTGTGATAGAATATTGGATTGTTATTGACTTGAGTGTTATCTAATCTTATGTGCTATATTTCTGTCTATAAACTGCTTTTAAATGTTGCCAGCTATTGTGAATTGCTACTATGCCGCCATATCGTGGTACTCAAGGTATAGGGTCAGATGAAGAGGCAGCAGAACAGGGTCAGCAACTGTTGCCTGAGCAGTTTATGGCTACCATGACTACTACAGTATACCGGATTACACAGGTGTTGCATGAGCAGAGGCAGGACAGGAATAATCCCCAGGGAAATCAAGTTAATCCTGGTGGACAGGGGTATAGAGTTGAGAATAATCAGTTAGTGAAATTTTTGAGGCATGAGCCGGGAAAGTTCTTCGGAGAGCCGGATGATGAGGCGGCCGAGAGATGGATTAATTGTGTTGAAAAAATTTTCACCGCTTTGAGGTACACTGATGAGGCAAGAATAGATTATGCGTCATTCTTATTTGAGGGCGATGCAGAGCAGTGGTGGAATACTGTCAGATTGAGGTGGGATTGTGAGGATGTTCCACATTTATGGGATGATTTTGTAAGTTAGTTTCGGGACAAGTATATTCCCGAGATGGCTATGGAAAGGAGGGAGGACGAGTTTGTGGCCCTGAAGTAGGAAAATATGATTGTTGCACAGTACGAGGCTAGGTTTGTTAGCCTGTCGAGGTATATGCCCGAGTTGGTACGGCCGGCTAGGAGGATGATTCATAGGTTTGTCCGTGGGCTGAGAATGGACATTCAGTTGCATTTGACTGGGCAGACCTACACTACTTTTCCCGAGGCATTTCAGGCAGCCTCGAAGTTTGAGAAACGGAAGGCTGAGATGTTAGCTGAGGGCAGTCAGCCGAGTAAGAAGCAGTATTTGGGCCAGAGCAGCCAGAGTCAGTCGAGGCAGTATCAGACTTCTGCACAGGTTCCTCAGCAACGTCCGTATCAGCCACAACAGCAGATTCAGGCTAGGCCAGCTGTGACTAGACCCCAACAAGGAGGTACAGCTCCTACTACTGCCAGAGCCCCAGCACCTACATGAAACACTACAGTTAGGCAAAATCAGCAGTGTAATTATTATAATCGATCGGGGCATATTGAGGCTAATTGATGGAGGAAGAGTGGTAAATGTATGGGTTGTGGCAGTGATGACCATAGGGTGAGAGATTGCCCTAAGTATAACAATGTTCAAGGCCGTACTGGAGGCCAAGGTGTGCAGAATAGGGCTGCAGGTGCACGTCTAGCACAGAGGGTTTAGTCTAGGGTCTTTGCACTGGATGCAGAGGAGCTACCCGATACTACAGCTATAGTAGAAGGTACCTTTCTTCTCAATACTCATCCAGTTAAAGTTTTGATTGATCCCGGAGCTACATATTCGTTTATAACTCCTGCATGTACACAATCTATGAATGTTTGCATTGATAAGCTGCCGCATGAAGTTGAAGTTAGTACGCCTTTGGGTGCAAAATTTGTTACTGAGTCTATTTACAAATCTTGTGATATATGCATTGAGAACCGTAAATTTCCTGCTGATTTAATTATATTGCCATTCCGTGACTTTGAAATCATTTTGGGAATGGACTGGTTGGGGAAGTACTATGCTCAGTTGGATTGTAGAACAAAGATTGTTTATCTTTAGGTTCTTGACCTACCGGTACTAGAGATTGTTGGGAATTGCAGGGCTGCCCAAATTCCTCTTTTATCAGCGATCAAGACTTCTAAGTTGTTGAATAAGGGTTGTGAAGCTTATTTAGCTTATTTGATCAATCAGCCTACTGATAAGTTGAGTTTGAATGAGGTTCCGATTGTTAGAGACTTCCCTGGTGTATTTCCCGAGGAATTACCGGGTTTACCACCGGATAGGGAGATTGAGTTCGTGATTGATCTTATGCCAGGCACTGCACCAATTTCTAGGAGTCCTTATAGAATGGCATCGGCTGAACTTCAGGAGTTAAAAATTCAGCTTCAGAACTTGCTTGAGAAAGGGTTTATACAACCTAGTTCTTCGCCGTGGGGTGCACCTGTGTTGTTTGTGAGAAAGAAAGACGGCACGCTATGGTTATGTATTGATTACAGGGGACTTAATCAAGTCACGATTAAGAACAAATACCCCTTGCCGTTGATTGAAGAATTGTTTGACCAGTTGTAGGGTGCGAGTGTTTACTCCAAATTTGATTTGGGGCAGGGTTACTATCAACTTAGGATTCGGAGTGACAATATACCAAAGACGGCATTCAGGACTAGATATGGCCACTATGAGTTTGTTGTGTTGCCGTTTGGATTGACGAATGCACCAGCCACATTCATGGACTTGATGCAGAGGGTTTTTCAACCTTACCTTGATCAGTTTGTCGTGATCTTTATTGACGACATTTTAGTGTACTCGAAGAACGAGGCTGAACATGAACAACACTTGAGGATTGTGCTACAGACTTTGCAGGAAAATAAGCTTTTTGCTAAATTCAGCAAGTGCGAGTTCTGGTTGAATCAGATATCTTTTCTTGGCCATATCATTTCAGATCGAGGAATTTCAGTAGACCTAGCTAAGATTGAAGTTGTTTCATCTTGGAAGAGACTTGAGACGGTGTCAGAGATTCGGAGTTTTCTTGGATTGGCAGGTTACTACCGGAGATTTGTTAAAGACTTCTCCAAAATTTCTGGGCCTTTGAGCCAGTTGACTCGGAAGAAAATTGCTTACAACTGGGATGCCAAATGTGAATCCAGTTTCCAAGAGTTGAAGAAGAGACTAACTATAGCTCCTATACTAGCTTTACCTGAGGGAACAGAGAACTTCGTTGTCTACAGTGATGCATCTAAAGAAGGTTTGGGCTGTTTTTTAATGTAGAATGGTAAGGTGATTGCTTATGCTTCCAGAAAGTTGAAACCTTATGAAGTCAATTACCCTACACAAGATCTTGAGTTAGCTGCAGTTGTGTTTGCTTTGAAGAAGTGGCGTCATTACTTGTGGGGTACCAGATTTGAAATATTTATTGATCACAAGTGTCTCAAGTATTTGTTTTCACAGAAGGATCTGAATATGAGGCAGCAGAGATGGCTAGAGCTATTGGGTGGTTACAACTGTTCTATTAACTACGTGCCAGGTAAGGCAAATGTTGTTGCTGATGCTTTGAGCTGAAAGGCTACTGTTGCAAGCTTGATTATCAAGGATTGGGAGACTTTGGAAGAAATTTGTTCATGGAAGCCAGAAGCTACTGAGGTAGGGATTCGATTTGCTAGTTTACAGATTCAGTCAGGGTTGCTAGCACAGATCAGAGAGGATCAGAAGACTGATCCTCACATCTTGAAGATCCAAGAAAAATCAAAAGGGGGAGAGTCGGAGTTTAAATTACATGCAGATGGCATCTTCAGATTCAGGGATAGAGTATGTGTTCCTGATGATCCGACTTTGAAGAATGAGATCCTGTCCGATGCACATAATTCGAGGTATACGATTTACCCGGGCAGTACAAAAATGTATAGAGACTTGAAACAACACTTCTGGTGGAACAATATGAAGAGGGAGATTGCTGGGTATGTATCCAGATGTTTGACTTGTCAGAGGGTTAAAGTTGAGCATCAGAGGCCAGCCGAACTTCTACAGCCGTTGTCGATTCCGCAATGGAAGTGGGTGCATATAACAATGGACCTTGTGACCGATCTTCCTAGATCTCCGAGAGGATGTGATTCTGTTTGGGTTGTTGTGGACTACTTGACTAAATTTACACATTTTATTCCCGTGAACAAACAGGATAGCCTTGATAAGCTAGTTGAGCTTTATGTTGCTAATATTGTGAGATTGCATGGTGTGCCACAGAGTATAGTATCAGATAGAGATCCCAGATTCAGATCTCGTTTTTGGCAGAAGTTGCAACAGGCCTTAGGAACTAAGTTGAGCTTCAGTACTGCATATCATCCACAAACTGATGGCCAGTCTGAGAGAACAATCAGGATCTTGGAAGACATGCTTCGGGCATGTGTGCTAGACTTTGGGAAGAATTGGGAGAAGTTTTTGCCTTTAGCGGAGTTCGCCTACAATAATAGTTATCAATCTACTATAGGTATGGCTTCCTACGAGGCGTTGTATGGTCGGAAATGCAGATCCCCGTTATATTGGGAAGAGGTTGGAGAGATGAGAACAGTAGATCCGACTGTGTTACCTGAGTTGATTAAGATGGTAGATAATGTTCACCTTATTCGTCAGCGTATGCTTACAGCTCAGAGCCGTCAGAAGAGTTATGCGGATAAGCACCGTCGGGATCTTGAGTTTGATTTGGGAGATTGGGTGTTTCTCAAGATTTCTACTCGGAATGGATTGATTCGGCACGGTAAGAGCGGGAAGCTTAGTCCCAGGTATGTGGGTCCGTATGAGATCACCGAAAAGGTAGGTCCTTGGCTTATCGATTAGCTTTTCCTCCGAGCTTGTTGAGACTGCACGATGTGTTCCACGTGTCTATGTTAAAGAAGTACCATCCAAACCCTTCACATATACTTGAACCAGAGCCTTTGCAGATTGAAGAGAAGTTGTCTTATGAAGAGAAACCGATTCGAATTATGGATCGGAAAGTTCAGGAGCTTCGCAGGAAGAGTATTCTGTTAGTAAATGTTCTGTGGAATCATCATGGGTTTGAGGAAGCAACTTGGGAAAGAGAGGACCAGGTTCGGGATTAGTATCCAGAGTTGTTTGTTGACCAAGTAGGAATTGCGTGGGCGCAATTGTTTTAAGGGGGAGAGGGTGTAATACCCGAGCCCGGAATGTGAAAATTCCTTGTTTATTATTTTGAAAATTATATTTCCTTAAATTCTTTGAGAATTAATTGTTACTTTCTTGCTGTCGCAACGTGCATTACATTTAGGGAGCGATAGCTAGAGAACGGTTTCTAGTCCTCAGCAAATAGTGAAACTAGTATTTAGATGACTTAAATTTTATATTTTAATTGTTGCTAGCTTTAATTAATTTTTCTCTAGTTAGAATGGCTTTAAAATGCACAAAATAAGGCCTTTTGACCAAGTTTTAAGTAGTTGACCAAGGCTTGACCTTTGACCATTTGACTTAGCACTTAAATAAGCTTAAAACAAAGCAAAATAAAAAAAATAGCAGCTGAAAGTACAGTGTGCAGGCCGTGAGCTTCCAAGGAAAAAAAAACCTTTCAACCTTCCAATCGTTCAATCTTCGTGTGAGCTCGTGCGGGGTGATTTCCGAGGCAACTAGCGTTGTTTTCCTAGCGACTAGGAGTACCTAAGGTGAGGGAAGCACGTTATTTGCGCATTTAAATGTTATGTATGTTAACTTTGCAATTTTTAGAATTTATCCGTAGATTGTTGTTTAAAGCATTTTGATGCTTCTAGAATGTTCCTTGGCAATTGTAGAACGTGTATTTATAGCTTTTAAACATTTTCTGCGGTTAAATGTTGAGATTGCAATTTAATGTGGATGTTGAATAGTGTTTTGTGAATAGTAAACCCTTGGAACGATGAAGTTGTTTCGTTATGCTGTCCGTTGATGTAGAATTGTGCTAGGTTTGCTAGAATGCCTAAATGCATGGTTTGTTTGGGTTGCGTAATAGAAAAACGGGAATTAAGCCTTGGTGAAAGTCGGGGTCATTTGGGTCGAGTTTGGCGTTTTCTCATTTTGCATGTTGGCATTGTTTCGGGAGGCCATGGAAGCACTTTTGGTGCGATTATGGCATTGGTTGGGTGTTTGGTTGATATAGTTGTAGTTCAAATGAGCAAAGGGGGAAATCGGGACTTTGCGTGGTTTCTAGGGTTAAGTAGGGTTTCGGGGTCTTTAGACGTACCTTATGGTGACCTAGAAGGGTTGGTGAAGTCGGTTTCCAGAACTCATGGCTCGTTTGGAAATGGTAGCATTTTGATAGTTGGGGCCGATTTGTGTTTTTGCTTGTTTTCTTTATTTTATGCCTATAGAATGCTTAGGGTTGCTTGAAATACTTGTTTGAATTGATTTGGATTGAAATGCTTATCAATTGTTGCTATTGCGTGCGAGAGTAACCTACTTTGTTATTCTCCCACGTGTGGCTTTATCGCTTGTTTATCGCCTTGTATCGAGTCTTGTATTGCATAGTGTCTCGCGCATGAGTGATGGGCCTCTCTGGGTAGCCTCGGGTTGCCAGTGTTGGTTGCTCTAGCTCCGCTGCTATTCCCTCTTCTCGCTTGGGTTGCCTCCCAGGGAGTTTTGGGTCATAGGTTGATGGATACTTCCGGGGTATTCCAAACTGGTGTTATAAGGTGGTTTGGGCCGGCGCGTCGTCATCGAATTTGTGTTTGAAAGTTGCTCGTGAAAAGAGCATCGTATCCTTTGAATGAGTGTTTATAGCTTTAATGCTTGCCTTGCTTTGTTGATGGCTTTATTATATCTCTGTATGATATTTGTATGCATTGCTTGGCTAATTGCATTGCATACTCCTCTCATCTCTGTCCTTGAGACCAATTGCCCTCGCTGAGCAATAGTTTTTGCTCATTCCTCTCTATACTATATTTTTACAGGAGTAGTTGAAGCAGACCCTCTCGAGGTAATAGAGGAGGAGGAGCAGGTGGAGGTGTTTCCGTGATAACACTTCTCTGCTTTGCTGGTGGTTGGTTACCAGATTTTGTGCGAGCCTTGCTTGTTATGTATATTGCTTGGATGTCGCTTAATTTTGAGGCTTGTAGCCTTGAATGTATTTTCTAGTTTGAGGCCTCTACGGTCTTATGTTGTATAAGTTGAAGAATGTAAAGCTATAAAAGTTTACTCTTGTGACTAGTGAAGAAATGCATGCTAATAGCTAACTGTTTAGTGGCATAAATACTTGTGTAGTATGCATGGCATTTTGGTTTGGAAAGTTGTTTAATAAGAGGATGTATGTTTTTAAAAGAAAGTTGGCTTGTTTGAATTGTTTTATGGCTTTCGCAAGTATTATGATGATTTTAGGGTTTTCGGATCATCCGCGGTACAGAGGAGACTCCGTTCGTGTGTCGGGTCCGGGCTTGGCCTTTTGCGGGGTCGGGTCGGGGCGTGACATGGGCGCCCCATGTGCGTACCTTCATGCGGCATTCCGGCCACATGCGCACACCATCGTGCGGCATACGCACCCGATGCATGCACCATCAAGCGGCATGGGCGCCCAATGCGCACACCTTCGTGCGGCATGCGTGCACCATCAGGCCACATGGGTGCACCTTTATACGACATGTGCGCACCATCATGCCGCATGGGTGCCCTATCTGTGCACCTTCGTGCGGCATGTGGGCCGCATGCGTGCACCATCGTGCCGCATGCGTGTCCCATGTGCGCACCTTTGTGTGGCATTGGCGCCACATGCGCGCACTATCGTGAGGCATGCTTGCCCCATGCGCGCATCTTCGTGCGGCACGGGCGCCCCATGCGCGCACCTTCGTGTGGCATGCAGACCACATTGGGGCACCATCGTACGACACGGGCACCCCATGCGTGCACCTTCGTGCAGCATGGGCACGCCATTCGTGTACCCCACGTGGCCCAATTGCTTGCCATATTCGCGACCCCACTACGCCCGCACTGCTTGCCAAGCCATGCCCCAACTATGGGCCCCAAGTACGTGCCCTATCCGAGGCCCAATCATACGCTGTCATGCAACACCGTGGGTAGTCGTGCTGCAACCGTTCAAGGCGAAGAACGTTAACCTTGATCGGAGATAGGGGCAACATAACCTCAGTCACCGTTAATGCTGATGGAAGAACGTTAGGCACCTCGGCGGGCCGGCAGCACACAAGGTCAGATTCAAATTTTTTGCCATCTCTTACGAAGCAAACATAGGCTGTCTAACACTTGGGCACTCAAGGCGATGCTCGGGGTCGGCCGGCAGTGGGCCCATTAGCACTTGGGCATAGCACGTAGCACTTAGGCATCATTGGGCATAGCACTTGGGTGCACATAGCACTTGGGCATAGAGCTTGGCTGCAAATAGCACTTGGGCATCAATGGGCATAGCACATAGCACTTGGGCATCATTGGGCATATCACATAGTACTTGGGTATAGCACTTGGGTATAGCACTTTGGGCATTCGCACGTCGACACTTGGGCATCCTTGGGCATACCACTTAGGTATAGCACTTGGGTATCCTTGGGCATAGTACTTAGCACTTGGGCAACCTTGGGCATAGCACTTAGCACTTGGGCATCCTTGGGCATAGCACTTAGCACTTGGGCATAATTGGGCATCATCGTTGCCTCGAAACCCCGGGACACTTGCGGCGGCACTTATGCACGCAGTGATCGTGGCAAACTAACTTGGGCTAATGTTATTCGGACTTGGGCGCAGATCACTTGGCAACACTTGGACATTCGCGCGTCGACACATGGGTTACAACTTATGACTAACTTAGGCACTTAGAGATATACTTGGGGAGCGGCATAGGGCGTCGAACCTCTTGGCCCGTTTGGGGGAAATAGTATTGGATAATAGGATGGGACATGATTGGATTGCAGATAGGGCGGAGATACGCGAGGAGGACGAAGGGATGAATCGGAGCAACAAAGGGATGAATCTCAGTGGATCGCTGTAGCAAGGCCACCCTGCCACTTACAATACCCCGTCGCATATTTAAGTCATCCGCAAAGGATTCTGCCCACCGCTCGATAGGAATTATACTTCAAGGCGGCTGGCGCGACGCTTCCATCGCGATGTCTTGGCCAACTTCACGTGCCCTTGGGGATTGGAGGCCCCTACTGCAAGTCGGTGAACGGGCGCTGGGCGAGCACGTCGCTTCTAGCTAGATTCTGACTTAGAGGCGTTCAGTCATAATCCATCGCACGGTAGCTTCGTTCCACTGGCTTTTCAACCAAGCATGATGACCAATTCTGCGAATCAATGGTTCCTCTCGTGCTAGGTTGAATTACTATTGCGACACTGTCATCAGTAGGGTAAAACTAACCTATCTCACGATGGTCTAAACCCAGCTCACGTTCCCTATTGGTTGGTGAACAATCCAACACTGGGTGAATTCTGCTTCATAATGATAGGAATAGCCGACATTGAAGGATCAAAAAGCAACGTCGCTATAAACGCTTGGCTGCCACAAGCCAGTCATCCCTGTGGTAACTTTTCTGACACCTCTTGCTTCAAATTTTGAAGGTCTAAAGGATCATTAGGCCACACTTTCACGGTTCATATTCGTACCAGAAATCATAATCAAAACAGCATTTACCCTTCTGGTCCACACGAGATTTCTGTTCTCGTTAAGCTCATCTTAGGACACTAGCGTTATCTTTTAAGATATGTGCCGCCCCAGCCACTCCCCACCTGACAATGTCTTCTGCCCGGATCGGCCCGCTGAGCGAGCCTTAGGTCCAAAAAGAGGGGCAGTGCCCTGCTTTCGATTCACGGAATAAGTAAAATAACGTTAAAATTTGTGGTATTTCACTTTCACCTTTAGGCTCCCACTTATCCTACACCTCTCAAGTCATTTCACAAAGTCGGACTACAGTCAAGCTCAACAGGGTCTTCTTTCCCCGCTGATTCTGCCAAGCCCGTTCCCTTGGCTGTGGTTAAGCTGGATAGTAGACAGGGATAGTGGGAATCTCGTTAATCCATTCATGCATGTCACTAATTAGATGACAAGGCATTTGGCTACCTTAAGAGAGTCATAGTTACTCCCGCCGTTTACCCGCACTTGGTTGAATTTCTTCACTTTGACATTCAGGGCACTGGGCAGAAATCACATTGCGTGAGCATCCGTAGGGACCATCGCAATGCTTTGTTTGAATTAAACAGTCAGATTCTCCATGTCCATACCAGTTCTGAGCTGGCTGTTCGACGCCCGGGGAAGGCCCCCGAGGGAGCCGTTCCCAGTCCGTCCCCCGGCCGGCACACGGCGACCAGCTCTCAACCCGGGAGCAGCTCGAGTAGTCCGCCGATAGCCGACGGGTTCTGGACTGGGACCCCCGTGCCCAGCCCTTAGAGCCAATCCTTTTCCCAAAGTTACGGATCCATTTTACCGACTTCCCTTGCCTACATTGTTCCATCAACCAGAGGATGTTCACCTTGGAGACCTGATGCGGTTATGAGTAACGACCGGGCATGGATGGCACTCGGTCCTCCAAATTATCAAGGGCCGTCGGGGGCGCACCGGACACCGCACGACGTG
>CM075779.1:42965024-42967524 GCA_037974665.1 Ehretia macrophylla
CGACATTGAAACATCAACAATCGTCTCATTGCAACGCTCGCATTGTTGCTTAACGAAAACCAATGCCACATGTGCTAGGCGATTCGCGTATCACGCATGCTCCCTACCGTCCTCCTGTAAGCACCTGTATGCACAGAATGGGACAAGCAAACTACCTTCTTGCCCACGCAGTGCTTGGATAGACACGACACTAGACTACGTTTGTCGTATTACGACTCAACGAGGACCATGGCGTCGTGTGCTAGGCAATTCGCGCATCGCACAGGCCCGTTGGAACCAACCGGGGGACGGCTTCAAGGCTGCATGCTGCTTGGATAACCACGACATTGAAGCATTAACAATCGTCTCATCGCAACGCTCGCGTTGTTGCTTAACGAAAGCCAATGCCACATGTACTAGGCGATTCGCACATCACGCATGCCCCCACCGTCCGCCTGTATGCACCCGTATCCACGGAACAGGACAAGCAAACTACCTTCCTGCCCACGCAGTGCTTGGATCACCACGACGCTAGACCACGTCCGTCGCGTTACGACTCAGCGAGGACCATGGCATCGTGTGCTAGGCAATTCGCGCATCGCACAGGCCTGTCGGAACCCATCTGGGGACGACTTCAAGGCCGCATAGTGCTTGGATCGCCATGACATTGAAGCATCAGCAATCGTCTCATCACAACGCTTGCGTTGTTGCTTAACGAAAGCCAATGCCACGTGTGCTAGGCGATTCGCGCGTCACGCATGCCCCTCACCGTCCCCTTGTATGCATCCGTATGCACGGAACGGGACAAGCAAACTACCTTCCTGCCCACTCAGTGCTTGGATCGCCACGACACTAGACCGCGTCCGTCATATTATGACTCAGCGAGGACCATGGCGTCGTGTGCTAGGCGATTCGCGCATCGCACAGGCACATCAGAACCCACCGGGGGACGGCTTCAAGGCCGCATAGTGGTTGGATCGCCATGACATTGAAGTATTAGCAATCGTCATATCGCAACACCGCGTCATTGTTTAACGAAAGCCAATGCCACGTGTGCTAGGCGATTCGCGCATCACGCTTGCCCCCACTGTCTCCCAAGAGCCACCGAAGCCCACACGGTGCTTGGATCGCCACGACACTAAACCATGGCCATGAGCATCCACTGGACAACGGCCATGGCTTCGTGTGCTAGGTGATTCAGGCATCACGCAGGCCCAACGACACGTCGGGGGACGGGAATGTCCCCCAATGTGAACCTAGCCGACGACACGGGGATGGCTAGTTTTGTGCTTGGGCAACCACTCGCCCCCTCATTAGCTATCCCAATGACGTCGACGGTGTTACGGCACCAAGATGGATAATGAGGGGCTAGGGAAGCCATCACGTTCCTCATTAGCTATCCTGGTGCCACGCCGAGGGACATGCCGGGGGTAGCACGCCCCTAACGCACAGGTATCCAATGTAATACCTCAACATGATTCACTCGGTAGGCATTCCCGCCCACAATATAGCCCACGATATAGCCCACAATGCGACACAAAATGCCCACAACGTCCCCCTACATGGACCTCGACCAAGGGGCTTAACACCACATACCCCTCTATAGTACATTTAGATGCAAAAAACTCAAGTGACAGCGGTAGCGTACATTTTACCAGAGATTCATAATGGGTGTTTTACACTATAAAAGGCCCCATATGGCATGATCTTCTTACATAACTTGCTCCTTATTGATAGCATATGACATCCAAATGCTTCAAAATTATTTTTTTCAAAAAAAATATTTTTTAATATTTAATAATTGCGAAAAATAGGAAAAATCAGAAAAAAATAGTAGAAAATTCAGAAAAAATTATATTAATTCATACATTAATTTGTTAAATGATTTTCAAAACTTTTTTTTTTGAAAAATTAATTTTTAATATTTAATAATTAAGAAAAATAGGGAAAAATCAGAAAAAAAAATACAAGAAAATTCAGAAAAATTTATATTAATTCATAAATTAATTTGTTTACATGATATTTGGCGTTAAAATATTTTTTG
This sequence comes from Ehretia macrophylla, assembly GCA_037974665.1. NCBI lineage: Eukaryota > Viridiplantae > Streptophyta > Magnoliopsida > Boraginales > Ehretiaceae > Ehretia > Ehretia macrophylla. The sequence continues at coordinate 42,967,048 of CM075779.1, forward strand.
GATGGATTGCGAAACCGATTAATCTATTTCGCCTCACAAATGTGACGAACGGTTTGTCAAACAAGGCAACGGTTGAGACTACTTCATAGATTCAGAAACTAATTGTAAAAGGATATCAATGTCCATATTAATGTCATAATACATTCCGCATGACCAATACCCCCGAATGCTTAACATTACCCGTTATGCCAAACGTCCCCTAAAGTGCCAAAGTCATCCCCCAACATCCCCCATCGTCCCCCAAGCGTACCACCATAGTGCAACAGTCGTGCCCTAACAGTGCCCCAATAGCGCCCTGCGTGCGCCACTTGAGGGCACCATCATGCGGCATGGGCGACCTATGCACGCAACTTCGTGCCGCATACGGGCTATATGCGTACACCATTGTGCGGCTTGCGTGCACGATGCGCACACTATCGTGCGGTATACGGGCCACATGCAAGCACCATTGTGCGGCAAGTGCTCCCAATGCGCGCA
>CM075779.1:42972524-42990024 GCA_037974665.1 Ehretia macrophylla
TTGACTCTCTTTTCAAAGTCTTTTTCATCTTTCCCTCGCAATACTTGTTCGTTATTGGTCTCTCGCCCGTATTTAGCCTTGGACGGAATTTACCGCCCGCTTAGGGTTGCATTCCCAAATAACCCGACTCGCCGATAGAGCCTCGTGGTGCGACAGGGTGCGGTCATGACGGGCTCTCACCCTCTCTAGCTTGCCTTTCCAGGGGACTTGGGCCCGGTCTGCCACTGAGGACGCTTCTCCAGACTACAATTCGGACGACGGAGCTACCCGATTCTCAAGCTGGGCTGTTCCTGGTTCGCTCGCCGTTACTAAGGTTATCCTTGTAAGTTTCTTTTTCTCTGCTTATTGATATGCTTAAACTCAGCAGGTAATCCCGCCTAACCTGGGGTCGCGGTCGTAGCGCATGGCGCCGGAGGATTTCTCTTCAATCCCGTACGTGTGACAGGATGACGCACGACAACTCAAGAGTTGAATGGACCAACCACCACTTGTCGTGACGCCCGTCGCGCCAGACTCGTATTTCGGCCAACCGCGCCTTGAGACACGGGAGGCTACAATCTGCTCCCACGCACGAACCCAGCATCCCAGTGTTAGGACACGGGGTGAAGAGGGCGACACGATGCGTGATGCCCAGGAAGGCGTGCCCTCAGCCTGATGGCTTCGGGCGCAACTTGCGTTCAAAGACTCGATGGTTCACAGAATTTTGCAATTCACACCAAGTATCGCATTTTGCTACGTTCTTCATCGATGCGAGAGCCGAGATATCCGTTACTGATAGTCATTTTCGTTTCGTAAGGGACTGAGGCCTAACCTGGTACACTGCAGACGGGGCAGGGATAGGTTGGCCCCTATTTTTCATTTTCCTTGCGCATTACATGCGAGGTTCGTTGTTTGCGGGGCGTTCGCCCTGACTTGGGACCGATACGAGGGCTGGGGATGAGCCGCCTCCCCTGTGTCGGCCCTGCATCGTTTAAATGGGTTTGCAGGTCGTTCTGCCTTCGCAAGGTTCGACAATGATCCTTCCACAGGTTTACCTATGGAAACCTTGTTACGACTTCTCCTTCCTTGAAATGATAAGGTTCAGTGGACTTCTCACGACGTCGAGGGCAGCGAACCGCCCACGTCGCCGCGATCCAAACAATTCACCAAATCATTCAATAAGTAAGAGTGACGGGCGGTGTGTACAAATGGTAGGGACGTAGTCAACGTGAGCTGATGACTCGCGCTTACTGGGAATTCCTCGTTCAAGACCGACAATTGCAATGATCTATCCCCATCACGATAAAAAATTCAAAGATTACCCAGGCCTGTCGGCCAAGGTTATAGACTCGTTGAATACATCAGTGTAGCGTACGTGCGGCCCAGAACATCTAAGGGCATCACATACTTGTTATTGCCTCAGTCTGTCAATCTTTACTATGTGTGGACCTGGTAAGTTTCCCCGTGTTGAGTCAAATTAAGCCGCAGGCTCCACTCCTGGTAGTGCCCTTCCGTCAATTCCTTTAAGTTTCAGCCTTGCGACCATACTCGCCCCAGAACCCAAAAACTTTGATTTCTCATAAGGTGCCGGCGGAGTCCTAAAAGCAACATCCGCCGATCCCTTGTCGGCATCGTTTATGGTTGAGACTAGGACGGTATCTGATCGTCTTCGAGCCCCCAACTTTCGTTCTTGATTAATGAAAACATCCTTGGCAAATGCTTTCGTAGTTGTTCGTCTTTCAAAAATCCAAGAATTTCACCTCTATCTATGAAATACGAATGCCCCCGACTGTCCCTGTTAATCATTACTCCGATCTCGAAGGCCAACTCAATAGGATCGAAATCCTATAATGTTATCCCATGCAAATGTATACAGAGCGTAGCTTGCTTTGAGCACTCTAATTTCTTCAAAGTAATAGCGCTGGAGGCACGACCCGGCTAGTTAAGGCTAGGAGTACATTGCCGGTAGAAGGGACGAGATGACCAGTGCACACATGAGGCGAACCGGCTGACCCATCCCAAAGTCCAACTACGAGTTTTTTAACTGCAACAACTTAAATATACGCTATTGGAGCTGGAATTACCGCGGCTGCTGGCACCAAACTTGCCCTCCAATGGATCCTCGTTAAGGGAATTAGATTGTACTCATTCCAATTACCAGACTCTTTGAGCCCGGTATTGTTATTTTTTGTCACTACCTCCCCGTGTCAGGATTAGGAAATTTTCCCGCCTGCTGCCTCCTTGGATGTGGTAGCCGTTTCTCAGGCTCCCTCTCCAAAATCAAACCCTAATTCTCCGTCACCCGTCACCACCATGGTAGGCCACTATCTTACAATCGAAAGTTGATAGGGCAGAAATTTGAATGATGCATCGCCGGCACGAGGGTCATGCGATCCGTCGAGTTATCATGAATCATCGCAGCAACGGGTAGAGCCTGCTTCGACCTTTTATCTAATAAATGGATCCCTTCCAGAAGTCGGGGTTTGTTGCACGTATCAGCTCTAGAATTACTACAGTTATCCGAGTAGTAGATACCATCAAACAAACTATAACTGATTTAATGAGCCATTCGCAGCTTCACGGTCTGAATTAGTTCATACTTCCACATGCATGGCTTAATCTTTGAGACAAGCATATGACTACTGGCAGGATCAACCAAGTAACATTCCTCACCAATGCCGGCGTCGCACGAGGCATATCATCCCCTAAGGGTCGACGGCTCGAGATGAGCACACGACCGTCGTACGTGATTAGTGACGAACGTTGATTTCGGGCAAAGAGAGGCCAAGGATCCCAAACCGTCATGGTGTGCTGCATCCGAGAGATCGAGTGAGACCCCACGGGCCACGTGTGCCGTACTTGTTGGAGTGAGCAACGTGGAACACAGGACGTGCTTAGGGGTTCGCCCCACGTCGTCCACGGAGACAGACGCAAGGAAAAAGAAGGGCGATGTGACTTTAGACTGCCCTTTTTGTAGGTACGCAACATAGGAAACCGACCTACCGATCGAGGCAACGTAAGCACTCGACCCGCGAATGAAGAGGCAAGCAGGGGTGGACGTCGCTACTCAAACAGGGATCCAACCAACCCATACAAGCCGACCACCACTCACGCACTATCACGCTTGCTATGCCTAGACCACCAAGCCAGTAACCGCCCCACCGTCTAGGCAAAAGAAGCCCTTCAGGCGAACGGAACTGGTGAGATGGCCTGAGCACGCACCGCTAGGCACGAAGAATTTCTGAACGACACGAGGTGCATGACTAGGACGCACGTCGCAAGCTTAAGGTCCTACTTCGTGGTGCCCGACCATGCACCGATTGCATACAACTGAGGTACCAACCGAAAGCGGACTTTCTGCCCACGCGGTGCTTGGATCGCCATGACACTAGACCATGTCCGTCACATTACGACTCAGCGAGGACCACGGCGTCGTGTGCTAGGCGATTCGTGCATCACGGAGGCTAATGGGAACACACCGTGGGATAGCTTCGAGGCAATACAGTGGTTGGATTGCCACAACATTGAAGCAGTCACGCTCCAACCCGACCTAAGGTGGCTAGACTAGGGTATGACCTAATTCATTTATACTATTTCACATTCTTAGCCTTTTGTTATGATTTAATGCTTAACGTTGGCCTAGAACTCCAAAAGTTTTTCTGAAAAACCGACAGCATAATGGCTATATTTAAGACCTTTGGTTTGGCCTATTTTCTAAAACGCCTCAACACCTTTAATCATTGATTCAATTCCAACTAAAATTTCCTATTTTGTTATCAATAAAAATGCCTACTAATTTATCTCAATAGTCTCATTTGATTGACAAGCCAAGCATGATAACTATGTCCCGTTTATTTGTTAGTTCCTCTCTTGCGAGTACTTATCATCCTTTAGCTTACACATAAGCACTTAAGTGAGATTAGATAGAGTTTCATTATATGCTTCTTCACCTAGTGGTTTAAACACCTATGATAACTACTAATCAAGATAATGAAAGAAAACAACCAATAAAGAGTTCATCCGGTTATAACCAGAACAAGCCAAAATTAGACCCAAATTACAACGGGGTCATTTACATCAACAAAATGAACAGTTGCAATCAAACACAACATCCATATAGCAATTACTTTCAGGAAAAGCACAAAAGCACGTAGTCACTCCAAGGAATCATCAACAAGCACATTCTCCTCGGGTACCTATTACAAATATGCTTCACCTGTGACAAAAAGAGGGTGAGTTCTTATGAACTCAGCGAGGGAGAACGAGAGATAATGTTTTAAAAACTCTTTTCCAGTTAATCTTATGAAAAATCCTTTTGAAAACGTGTCATATGAAATAAGCAAGTTCATAACATAACATAAATATAAATAAACACATTTACCCGTCTTTCCTCCCCGAGGTCCTCTAGGAACCAAGCGAGAGTACTTAAACATATAGTAAAAAGGATATGTTTTGATACATACAGGACTCTAGAGGTGGCTCCTACGGGCTCAAGAGGTAGATCCCACCACTTTCAGGTGTAGTACTTTGCCCCGTGTAGAACTTAGTTCCTGCCGTTCAAGGGATACATTGCGTTTTTGCTTTCAAGTTCATTTCGATAACAATTGTTGCGGACGGCTTCAATCATTCACTTATCACTCCAAATGGGTGTACTCCGGATGTACCCCGATATCCTATGACCCAACTCTTCGAGGGTGGAATACCAAGCGAGATAGGGAATTAGACCATGGTAGTCACGGGAGCACGGGCAAGCCCTATGCCGCTCGGCGTTCGTGAAACGCTACCATGCCACAATGAAAGGTTGCAACCTTGTAATGCAATGCCTATTTATGTCATTTAACATTTCAAATTAGGAGGTCAACAAAGTAGGTTGCCTCCGAGCAAGTATATGATCACATTTTGACATATTGGCATATAAGGCATTGTAAGAACATATAATCATTTCATATATCAATTTGAGAGCAATTAAACCTTCATGGGCAACCAAGTAATCATGTACAAAGCAAGCCATAGAATATCTTTTAACAATTCACATTAGGAGGTCAACAAAGTAGTTTGCCTCCGGATATACATATAATAACATATCAACAAGTAAACATACGAGGCATGCTTTAACATGTAAATTCACTTTGTAAAACACTTAGAAGCATATGAACATTTAACGGACAACCAAGTAACATCATATCAAACGAGTCATATAGCTCATTTTAGTTCACATATCAAGTGTTGAGATCATACACGCATGCTACGACACTTACACAAAACCGGGTGCAAGAATAGTTCACTTATCAACATGCAATCATCGGGAATCATGTTTAGAGCTATAAGGACAATTCCGGGTAGTCCATTAACATTTCTCAACATCAATTATAAGATACACATGAATAGTTTAGAACTTGGGAGTCTACGGGGCCATTAGGGTTTACAAGGCCGTGCTCGGGGTTGGTTTTGTTTGCTAAGCACCACAAGTAACACTTAAATCATTTCAAGCATACTTAACATTTATTGGGCAGCCTACTAACCACACAATTGAACATATTTAACGATAGGATCATCACTTAGCAAGTTTTCATAAGCAATAGAGCCTCAATTCGTACTTACACATGCGATTAAGCAACAATTCATCAATTAACGAACCCAAGCCAAGCATCATCCAAATTAAGTATCCTCAACCATCCAAAACAGCCCACAATTCCAAGCATTCAATACCACAAGTAAAGTTTCAACATGATTCAAAGCATATTACCAAGCCAAAACCCTACTACAATGGTCTGTATTTCCACATTCATTTAGCCAAGCAAATAATATCCAATTTCAGTGAATCAAATTTCAAATTGAATCTTAATGAGGAATTTAAATCTAGGATCAAACCTTGCATCATTTGGAATTCGGACTTAGGAGTTATGGCCAAAACCGTGAGACTACACAAAACTTTCCAGATTCGTACACATTTCGATATTTGCTACTTTTGAGGCCCTTAAACTCAAAATTAGCCTTAGCCTATTTCTACCAAATATGTTCTGAACTGACCAATCTAGTGTAATACCAAGTTTGATGCATTTTGGACATCATTTACTAGGCCAAAACTGTTTCGTTCTACAAGGTCAGAAAGCTGCCAGAAACCTACTTCATACTTTCCAATTTTCCAGATTAGACACCTTTTGATATTTGGCCATTTTGGAGGTCTTAGTGTCAAATTTGGCCTTGGTCTATTTCTACAAAAAATGTTGAAAACTGACAAAAATAGTGACCTACCAATTTTCAAGCACTTTTATCAATTTTTACTAAGCCAAAAGCACTTTGTTCCACAAGGTCAGTAATCTGCCAGCAAAAATGTGTTTACATATCTTCAAGTTTTTAGCCATTATCAAGCCATGCATGAGTAGATAAGCTCATATACACCCATATACAACAACTACAGAGGTAAATATAGCCATATGAGAGCATGCATGTGAGTTTTGAAAGCTTTTAAAAGAGTTTAACCCTCACCTTAGCAAATCGATAGATGAAGATGCACAAACGCTCTTTGAATCGCACAACTAGACCTTTTTCCTTGCTTTGGCCGAGAGGTATCTTGATTTCCCTTAAATCCTAGCTTAGTTAGCTTGTGTAGGAGGTGTGCATGTGTTTAGAACAAAAAGAAATGGAAGAAAACCATCAAAACTTTACCTAGGCCGAAAATGATGAGTTATGAGCTTGTATGAGACTTTCTTGCGTGTTTGCTTGCTATGGCTTGCTATGGCCGAGCTTGGGAGAGTCTTAGAGAGTCCTTGAGAGCTTGTGAGGAGTCTTGGGAGCTCAAAGGGCTGCCTTGGTCGAAAATGGAGAGAGAATGGGAGAGTTTGAGAGGAAAGAGAGAGTTTGAGAGGAAAGAGAGAGTTTGAGAGAGAAATGATGCTTGTGTGTGTGTGTGTCGGCCTTGAGCTTGTAAAAACTGATTTTTGTGTCATCTTTTGAGCATTATTTTGAATTGTTAGCATGCTAGGGTGATTTGGTCGAGAATGGGAAGGGTTTGGGTGAGGTTTTTATTATTTTTTTGTATTGTCATGCATTTGTCTATCCTAGGTTGCATTGTGTCTTGTACTTGTCATAGGAATGTTTAGATAATAGGAAAGTGCTTAGGGTTTAGCTTGTGTGTAAGAGAATGTTGGGTATTTAGGGATTTTAGGTAGAATAGAGTATAGGATATGTTTAGAGGTTTGTGAGATTTTGTCTTGTAGTGAGTTTAAAATATAATATTTAGGTGTTAGTGGATTTTGTAGAGATTTGAATTAGGGTTATAATAATAGTTAGTGGTGTTTGTATGATTATTTTATAGTCTAGTGCTTTGTGTAGGATTCTTTATTGATTAGCGTGGAGGCACGCTTTCCTATGTCTATGGCACACAGTACGAGGAATGGCACGCACTACAAGGCAAATGCACGGATTCCAAAGTAAATGCACGCAACCAGAAGTGAATGCACGTAAATCAATGCAAGGCACGTAATTCAATGCAATGCACGTAAATCAAGGTATAACACTTAAATCTAGGTTAAGACACACAATTCAAGGTTAGGGTACACAAAACGAGGTAACGCACGCAATTTGAAGTCAGGGCACATAAGTCGAGGATTAGGGCACATAATTCTAGGTCAAGGCACGTATGACGAGGCATGCACAAAAACCAAGACAAGGCACATAATTCATGGTCGGTCATAAAATTCTGGGTCTATGGCACACAAATCGAGGTAAGACACGTTATTTGGGGTCGGGCCTCACATCCTCCCCTCCTTAAAAGAATTTCGTCCCAAAATTCATTCTTACTTGTTGAGTTCATTTAGACGAATTCTAACCTTTGTCATTTTTCCCACTCTAGTTCGTCCCGTGTTTTGTGATCTCTTTTACCACAACCAATTTACTTCTTACATTTTCTCCAAATATAGTAATCAAAGTTGCATCGGTATTCTAACAATATAACTATAACTCCAAAATCTTGACTTATGTCGTGTCAATCTCGGATTCATACCTCAAAAAGGAATATCACAATAACACCACGATCTTATGGTGACATACACCAATTTCAAGATGATAGGTCTATATCCGATTTATATATCCTATCTACTAGCTTCAAAATTGTTAACACGTAGGACATACACAACTTATGGATCATTTCCACATATGACCCTATTTTCAGGAAGAACTCACCAAACAAACTAATCCATTTCAAGTCGTCATCTATCGATAGTATCATAGTCTTTATCTCGTAGGTACATTAGATTAGTAAATCTTCTAATGACTAGTCTCCAGGTTACAGGCTCCTATTCACTAACGTTCTTTCCCAGCTTCGTTAACCTTTACGCTTGTAATCAAGGAGAAAGACCGTTGAGATTCGTGAAACTCAAACTCTAAGGTTTATTAAGTGCCACCAACCAATTGCAATCGAAATTGCATGGGTAAACTAATCATGTTGCACTAGTTCAACTCTTACAAGTAAATTTCATCAACTTGTGATCCACAATTTATTTCCTTATTCAAATCTCTATCTTCAAGTCACGAGGCTTTAGAATTTCTTTTAACTTTAGCCAAGACTCCTAAGGCGAATAGTTTCAACCCCAAATAAATTTCACTCACCTCAATCCAAGGTTACATCATACTTAAGAAGACAATGGTCCTACTCACTTAGCGACCTAGTCATTCCTTCAAACACTTAATGCCTACCAATATATCTTCAACATTAGTGTTACTAAGCTAGGGCTATAGCCATGTAAGTGATATCAATGCTCCACTAGGTTATCGGCCGTTCAACAACAATCCTAGGACTATAAATGGGTGCCGCAATGATCTAGCTCATAAGATACTTACCATACTAATCCAAGTAGCTTGTTACCCAAAATAACTTCAAGATTGTATCCACATAAGAATTATGACCACGAGGCATCCTTCAATATAATCTAATAGAACTTCAAAAGTAATCAACTACTCATTTAACTATCACTACAAGATCCACCCCTCTATTCAACGACCACGATTCGAAGTCTACCAACCGCTAGTTTCTAGACGTGAAACGGTGCACATAAATACGGTTGTCTAACAGCAGTCTCTTAGGTCATCATGACTCTAATCCATCTCCATCTTAACTATATGAAATCTTACTCTCCTCATTTACATGTTCAACTAGCTAAGAGCATCAAGACTCATTGACTTTAGGTCCTAGGGTTTACCATGAATCATCATGCATACTCACTATTAGCTATTTAGGATTACTAATCATACCCTAATGACTCCACTTTGTAGCTGGATGCTTTAATCTCATTTACATGGTTTATATACTAGATCCATCAGTATTACTTAGGGATATATACTTCCTAACATCCTCTAGGGTATCCAAATAATGAGTGTGTAGAATGACTTACTTTTCATAATCACAACTAAATCTGAGGGGCACCAAATTAATACCATGATTCTTCATACTACCAAAATCCAACTTAGGACCTTTAGCAACGTTAGTCATCTAATGCATAATTCAATACCTTACACTTCTATTTGACCCAACATTTTAGGTGTAGTCTTCTGAACACAAGTTCTAACTACGTGAATTCCTTGATTCCAACATCCCTATATCTTTTATACTAAAGAATCACCAATGGTTAATTCCAATAAGTAAGGATTCGATCATATAAATAGTCTATTACACCAATTTAAGATATAAGAATTTGATTTAAAAGCAACTCCTAAGTCAAACTTTCATTATAAGCATATGAATATATATATTATACTCCACATGTCCAATAGTATCAACTTATATCTTAAGGAAAGTTGTATGTCATTAGCCTTTATACTTGAACCACAATTAGAAGAACAGTTTAACAGAATCAAGAACTTCATAGCTATAAAATTGATAACTTAATCACAGGTATGGGTATTCCAAAGATAAGGAGATAACTCTATCTCAACAATATTATCTATGCTACGCATTTTATATATGCATATCCAATAATACATACGATCCATCGAGTACCTGTGAAGATGCCAGAAATCTCTAATTGAGCCTTTTCGTTCTTCCTGCATAAATTCACTTCCCTGAAAGTCCTAATCCTAACTATCTATGTGTATAAACAGTCATTCATGGTTATATAACATGCACATGTATCAAGGAAGGAGTATAAAAGCATGCATGCATTATCGAGGGCACTAACGTGTCAGTGTGCATGTCATATAATACATTTGGTCCACAAAGGCATATGATATTCAAAGCACAAAGCAATTAAAGCACATTAGCACACATTAACACATATAAACAAGACATCATAATTACCTTAGGGCTTCTACCCATGGTCTGAGAGTTGAACCCGACTAATGCCTAGTTAGTAAACTAAGCTCTGATACCATTCTAATATAGGTGTCACGCCCCAACCCGACCTAAGGAGGTTAGACTAGGGTATGACCTAGTTCATTTATACTATTTCATATTCTTAGCCTTTTGTTATGATTTAATGCTTAACATTGGCCTAGAACTCTAAAAGTTTTTCTAGAAAACTGACAGCATAACGGTTGTATTTAAAACCTTAGGTTTCGCCTATTTTTTAAAACGCCTCAAAACCTCTAATCATTTATTCAATTCCAACTAAAATTTCCTATTTTTTTATCAATAGATATGCCTACTAATTTATCTCGATAGTCTCGTTTGATTGACAAGCCTAGCATGATAACTATGTCCCGTTTATTTGCTAGTTCCTCTCTTGCAAGTACTTATTATCCTTTAGCTTACGCATAAGCACTTAAGTGAGATTATATAGAGTTTCATTATATGCTTCTTCACCTAGTGGTTTAAACACCTATGATAACTACTAATCAAGATAATTAAAGCAAACAACCAATAAAGAGTTTATCCGGTTATAATCAGTACAAGTCAAAATTAGACTCAAATTACAACGGGGTCATTTACATCAACAAAATAAATAGTTGCAATAAAACACAATATCCATATAGCAACTACTTTCAGGCAAAGCACAAAAGCACGTAGTCACTCCAATGAATCATCAACAAACACATTCTCCTCGGGTACCTATTCCAAATATGCTTCACCTGTGACAAAAAGAGGGTGAGTCCTTATGAACTCAACGAGGGAAAAAAAGAGATAACATTTTAAAAACTATTTTCTTGTTAATCTTATGAAAAACACTTTTGAAAACGTGTCATATGAAATAAGCAAGTTCATAACATAACATAAATATAAATAAACACATTTACCCGTCTTTCATCCCCGAGGTCCTCTAGGAACCAAGCGAGAGTACTTAAACACATAGTAAAAAGGATATGTTTTGATACGTATAGGACTCTAGAGGTGGCTCCTACGGGCTCAAGAGGTAGATCCCACCACTTTCAGGTATAGTACTTTGCCCCGTATAGCACTTAGTTCCTGCCGTTCAAAGGATACATTGCGCTTTTGCTTTCAAGTTCATTTCGATAACAATTGTTGTGGCCGACTTCAATCATTCACTTATCACTCCAAATGGGTGTACTCCGGATGTACCCCGAAATCCTACGACCCAACTCTCTGAGGGTGGAATGCCAAACGAGAGAAGGAATTGGACCATGGTAGTCACGGGAGCACCGGCAAGCCCTATGCCGCCCGGCATTTCATGAAACGCTACCATGCCACAATAAAAGGTTGCAACCTTGTAATGCAATGCCCATTTATGCCATTTGACATTTCAAATTAGGAGGTCAACAAAGTAGGTTGCCTTCGAGCAAGTATATCATCACATTTTGACATGTTGGCATATAAGGTATTGTAAGAACATATAATCATTTCATATATCAATTTGAGAGCAATTAAACTTTCATAGGCAGCCAAGTAATCATGTACAAAGCAAGCCATAGAATATCTTTTAACAATTCACATTAGGAGGTCAACAAAGTAGGTTGCCTCCGGATACACGTATGATTACATATCGACAAGTAAACATACAAGGCATGATTTGACATGTAAATTCACTTTGTAAAACACTTAGAAGCATATGAACATTTAACGTACAGCCAAGTAACATCATATAAAACGAGTCATATAGCTCATTTTAGTTCACATATCAAGTGTTGAGATCATACACGCATGCTACAACACTTACACAAAACCGGGTGCAAGAATAGTTCACTTATCAACATGCAATCATCGAGAATCATGTTTAGAGTTATAAGGACAATTCTGGGCAGTCCATTAACATTTCTCAACATCAATTATAAGATACACATGAATAGTTTAGAACTTGGGAGTCTACGGGGCCATTAGGGCTTACAAGGTCGTGCTCGGGGTTGGTTTTGTTTGCTAAGCACCACAAGTAACACTTAAACCATTTCAAGCATACTTAACATTTATTGGGAAGCCTACTAAAAACACAATTGAATACATTTTACCATAGGATCATCACTTAGCAAGTTTTCATAAGCAATAGAGCCTCAATTCGTACTTACACATGCGATTAAGCAACAATTCATCAATTAACGAACCCAAGCCATCCATCAACCAAATTAAGTATCCTCAACCATCCAAAACAGCCCACAATTCCAAGCATTCAATACCACAAGTAAAGTTTCAGCATGATTCAAAGCATATTACCAAGCCAAAACCCTACTGCAATGGTCTGTTTTTCCACCTTCATTTAGCCAAGCAAATAATATCCAATTTCAGTGAATCAAATTTCAAATTGAAGCGTAATGAGGGATTTAAATCTAGGAGCAAACCTCGCATCATTTTGACTTCGGACTTAGGAGTTATGGCCAAAACCGTGAGACTACATAAAACTGTCCAAATTTGTACACATTTCGATATTTGCTACTTTTGAGGCAATTAAAATCAAAATTAGCCTTAGCCTATTTCTTCCAAATATGTTCAGAACTGACCAATATAGTGGAATACTAAGATTCATGCATTTCCTACATCAAGTACTAGGCCAAAACAGTTTCGTTCTACAAGGTCAGAAAGCTGCCAGAAACTTACTTCACACTTCCCAGTTTTCCAGATTTAGACACCTTTCGATATTTGGCCATTTTGGAGGTCTTAGCCTTCGCCTAATTTTACAAAACAATGTTCATAACTGACAAAAATAGTGACCTACCAATTTTCATGCATTTTTATCAATGTTTACTAAGCCAAAAGCACTTCGATCCACAAGGTTAGTAATCTGTTAGCAAAAACGTGTTAACATATCTTCAAGTTTCTAGCTATTATCAAGACATGCATGAGTAGATAAGCTCATATACACACATATACAACAACTACAGAGGTAAATATAGCCATTTGAAAGCATGCATGTGAGTTTTGAAAGCTTTTAAAAGAGTTTAACCCTCACCTTAGAAAATCGATAGATGAAGATGCACAAACGCTCTTTGAATCGCACAACTATACCTTTTTCCTTGCTTTGGCCGAGAGGTATCTTGATTTCCCTTAAATCCTAGCTTAGTTAGATTGTGTATGAGGTGTACATGTGTTTAGAACAAAAATAAATGGAAGAAAACCATCAAAACTTTACCTAGGCTGAAAATGATGATTTATGAGCTTGTATGAGACTTTCTTGCGTGTTTGCTTGCTATGGATTGCTATGGCTGAGCTTGGGAGAATCTTAGAGAGTCCTTGAGAGCTTGTGAGGAGTCTTGGGAGCTCAAAGGGCTGCCTTGGTCGTAAACGAAGAGAGAATGGGAGAATTTGAGAGGAAAGAGAGAGTTTGAGAGAGAAATGATGTTTGGGTGTGTGTGTGTCGGCCTTGAGCTTGTAAAAACTGATTTTTGTGTCATCTTTTGAGCATTATTTTGAATTGTTAGCATGCTAGGGTGATTTTGTCGAGAATGGGAAGGGTTTGGGTGAGGTTTTTATTATTTTTTTGTATTGTCATGCATTTGTCTATCGTAGGTTGCATTGTGTCTTGTACTTGTCATAGGAATGTTTAGATAATAGGAAAGTGCTTAGGGTTTAGCATGTGTGTAAGAGAATGGTGGGTATTTAGGGATTTTAGGTAGAATAGAATATAGGATATGTTTAGAGGTTTGTGAGATTTTGTCTTGTAGTGAGTTTAAAATATAATATTTAGGTGTTAGTAGATTTTGTAGATATTTGAATTAAGATTATAATAATAGTTAGTGGTGTTTGTATGATTATTTTATAGTCTAGTACTTTGTGTAGGATTCTTTATTGATTAGTATGCAGGCACGCTTTCTTATGTCTATGGCACACACTACGAGGTATGACACGCACTTCATGGCAAATGCATGAATTCCAAGGTAAATGCGCGCAACCCTAAGTGAATGCACGTAAACCAATGCAAGGCACGTAATTCAATGCAATGTACATAAATCAAGGTATAACACTTAGATCTAGGTTAAGACACGCAATTCAAGGTCAGGGCACACAAAATGATGTAACACACGCAATTTGAAGTCAGGGCACGTAAGTCGAGGATTAGGGCACATAATTCTAGGTCAAGGCATGTATGACGAGGCATGCACAAAAACCAAGACAAGGCACATAATTCAAGGTCGATCATAAAATTTTGGGTCTGTGGCACACAAATCGAGGTAAGACACATTATTCGGGGTCGGGCCTCACATAAGCTCTAGCCATCGTCTCATCGCAATGCTCGCGTCACCACTTAATGAAAGCCAAGGCCGTGTGCTAGGCGATTTGCGCATCGCGTTGTCCCCCACCATCCCACTATATGCACCCACATGCACGGAACGGGACAAGAAAACTTCCTTCCCACGCGGTGCTTGGATTGCCATAACACTAAACCACGTCCGTCATATTACAACTCAACGAGGACCATGGCATCGTGTGCTAGGCGATTCGCACATCGCGTTGGCCCATAGGAACACACTGGGGGACGGCTTTGAGGCAGTACGGTGCTTGGATCGCCACAATATTGAAACATCAGCAATCGTCTCATTGCAACGCTCGCGTCGTTGCTTAACGAAAGCCAATGCCACATGTGCTAGGCAATTCGCGCATCACGCATGCCCCCCACCGTCCCCTGTATGCACCCGTATGCACAGAACGGGACAAGCAAACTACATTACTGCCCACGCAGTACTTGGATTGCCACGACACTAGACCATGTCCGTCGCATTACAACTCAGTGAGGACCATGGCGTCGTGTGCTAGGCGATTTGCGCATCGCACAGGCCCGTCGGAACCAACCGGGGGATGGATTCAAGGCCGCATGGTGCTTGGATCACCATGACATTGAAGCATCAGCAATCGTCTCATCGCAATGGTCACGTCGTTGCTTAACAAAATCCAATGCCACATGTGCTAGGCGATTCGCGCATCACGCATGCCCCCTACCGTCCCCCTGTATGCACAGAACGGGACAAGCAAACTACCTTCCTACCCACGCAGTGCTTGGATCGCCACAACACTAGACCACGTCCATCGCGTTACGACTCAACACGGACCATGGCGTCATGTGCAAGGCAATTTGCGCATCGCACAGGCCCATCGGAACCAACCGGGGGATGACTTCAAGGCCGCATGGTGCTTGGATTGCCACGACATTGAAGCATCAGCAATCGTCTCATCGCAACGCTCGTGTCATTGCTTCACGAAAGCCAATGCCACATATGCTAGGCAATTCGCGTATCACGCATGCCGCCCACCGTCCCCCTGTATGCACCCGCATGCACAGAACGGGACAAGCAAACTACCTTACTGCCCACGCGGTGCTTGGATCGCTACGACACTAGACCTCGTCCGTCGCATTATGACTCAACGAGGACCATAGCGTCGTGTGCTAGGCGATTTGCGCATCGCACAAGCATGTCATAACCTACAGGGGAACAGCTTCAAGGCCGCATGGTGCTTGGATCGCCACGACATTAAAGCATCAGCAATCATCTCATCGCAACGCTCCCGTCGTTGCTTAACGAAAGCCAATACCACGTGTACTAGGCGATTCGTGCATCGCGCTTGCCCCCACCGTCCCCCAAGAGCCACCTAAGCCCACGCAGTGCTTGGATCACCACGCCAATAGACCATGGCCGCGCGCATCCACTCGGCAATGACCTTGGCTTCGTGTGCTAGGCCATTCGAGCATCGCGCAGGCCTAACGACACGTCGGGGGATGGGAATGTCCCCCAACATGTACCTAGCCGATGACACGGGGATGGCTAGTTTTGTGCTTGGGCAACCACTCGCCCCCTCATTAGCTATCCTAATGACGTCGACGGTGTTGCGGCACCAAGATGGATAATGAGGGGCTAGGGAAGCCACCACGTTCCTCATTAGCAATCCTGGGGCCGCGTCGAGGGACATGTTGGGGGACGCGGGACGGGGGTAGCACTACCCCAATGCACGGGTATGCAATACAATACCTCGGCAGGATTCACTCAGTAGGCATTCCTGCCCACAATATAGCCCACGATATAACCCACAATGTGCCACGAAGTGCCCACAACGTCCCCCCTCATGGACCTCGACCAGGGGGCTTGACACCACTTATCCCCTATAGTACATTTAGATGCAAAACCCAAGTGATAGTAGTAGCGTACATTTTGCCAGATATTTATAATGTGTGTTTTACACTATAAAAGGCCCCATATGGCATGATCTTCATACCCAACTTGTTCCTTATTGATAGCATATGATATCCAAATGCGTCAAAATTATTTTTTACGAAAAAATATTTTTTAATATTTAAAAATTGCGAAAAATAGAGAAAAATCAGAAAAAATAGTAGAAAATTCAGAAAAATTATATTAATTCATACATTAATTTGTTAAATGACATTCAAAAATATTTTATTTGAAAATTTAAATTTTTAATATTTAAAAATTATGAAAAATAGGGAAAAAATCAGAAAAAATACTAGAAAATTTAGGAAAATTTATATTAATTCATAAATTAATTTGTTTACAAATATTTGGCGTTAAAATTTTTTTTGGATTAATTGGAAAATCGATTAATCTATTTCCCCTCACAAATGTGACGAACGGTTTGCCGGACAAGGCAAAGGTTAAGACTACTTCATAGATTCGAAAACCACTTGTAAAAGGATATCTATGTCCACATTCGTGTCATAATACATTCTGCATGCCCAATACCCCCAAATGCTTAACATTGCTTGTCGTGCCTAACGTCCCCTAAAGTGCCAAAGCCGTCCCCCAACATCCCCCATCTTCCCCCAAGTGTACCCCCACAGTGCCCCAGTCGTGCCCTAACAGTGCCCCAACAGCGCCCCTTGAGCGCCCCGCAAGCACTACTTGTACGTACTATCGTACGGCACGGGCGCCCCATGCGCGCACCTTCATGCCGCATGGGGGCCACATGCACGCACCAGTTTGCGGCATGCGCGCACGATGCGCACACCATCGTGTGGCATGGGCACCTCATCCGCACACCTTCGTGCGGCATGTGGGCCACATGCGCTCACTATCATGCGGCTTGCGCCCCCAATGCGCGCACCATCGTGCGGCATGGGCACCCCACAAGCGCACCTTCATGCGGCATGCGTGCACCATAGTGTAGCATGGGTGCCCCATGCGCACACCATTGTGT
>CM075779.1:42995024-42997524 GCA_037974665.1 Ehretia macrophylla
TTTTCCTCTTGTTCTAACCACATGCATGTACTAAGAGCTTGGTCACTAAGCTAGGAAAAATAGAGAAAATCAAGTTGGAATCTCGGCTAGGCAAAGAAGAAGAAGAAATTTGAGCTTCATCAAAGTTTTGTGCATCTTCTTGTTGATTTGCTAAGGTGAGGGCTAAAACCTTTTGAAAATCCTTCAAAAATCCACATGCATGCTCTTAAATGTATGTCTTTGCTTCTGCATTTGAGATATATGTGTGTTCATAATCTTCCTCAACCATGCATGGCAAGATTTTGGCTTGAAAATGATAATAGGTGAAATTGGATTGTGTGATAGCTCTCTGACTTGTTGTTTCGATGTGAGTTTAGCTAGGCAAATGATGTTGAAAATGCATGAAAATTGGTAGGTGACTATTTTTTCCAGTTTTCAACAATTTTCACAGAAATAGGCCAAAGCTAATTTCGACTCTAAGGTACTCAAAATGGAAAATCATTAAAATGTGTCCAAATCTGGAAATCTGGAAAAAATGAAGCAGGTTTTGGCAGATGCACTGACCTTGTAGAACGAACCAGATTTGGTTTAGTAAATGATGTCCAAAATGCATGAAATTTGGTGTGCTGCTAGATTTTTCAGTTCGGGACATTTTTGTCAGAAATGGACTAAGGCTAAATCTGATCCTAACGACCTCAAAAACGTCAATTATTGAAATGTGTGCAAATCTGGACAGTTTTGTGCTATCCCACTGTTTCGGCTATAACTATTGATCCCGAACTCCAAATGATGCAAGGTTTGTTTCTGATTTTAGTTCACTTCTTAAGCTTTAATTTGACATCTTATTCACTAGAATTGGAGATTGTTTACTTGTCTTAATGATTGTGGGAAAACAGCCTATTGCAGTGAGGGTTTCACTTGATTATATGCTTAGAAAATTTGTTGTAACTTCTCTTGTGGTATTAAATGCTTGGGTTTGTGGCGTTGGGATGTTGTGTGGACTGTTTTGAGTACTTGAGGATGTTTGAATTAAATGATGCATGACTTGAGATTGATTTTGAGTTGACTTAGGGTTTAATCACACAGGTAAGCACGAAATGAAAACCCCAATGACTAGGTAGGCTTGCTAAGTGTTGATCATTTGGATATTGTGTGGAATTATATGCTTAGTAGGCTGCCTATAGATGCCCTTATAGCCCTAAATGTGATTTTGGTCAGTGCATGTTGACAAATAGACCTTTCTTGCATCCGAACCCACGTAGATTATTGTTGCATGTTGAATATCAATATTATTTGATTACGTGGACTTCGAAATGAGTTATATGACTTGATTTACGTGCGTTACATGGCAGCCCGTTTAATGTTCATATAACTCCATATGCTTTTCAAGTGAAATTACTTGTCTTATCGTGCCTCACTTGTTTACTTGTCAATGTGCAATCTTATGACTGTCCGGAGGCAACCTACTTTGTTGTCCTCCTAATGTGATATATTAAATGTCATAAATGTGCATTGCATACAAGGTTGCAACCTTTCATTCTGGCATGGTAGCGTTCACGCACACCGGGCGGCATCGGGCTTGCCGGTGCAACCGTGACTACTATGGTACCTATTCCCTCTCTCACTTGGGGGCTAGACTTCCTCGGAGAGTTGGGTCGTAGGATTTCGGGATACATCCGGAGTACACCCACCTGGCGTGTTAAGGGGATGATTTGAAGTCGGCCGCAACAATTGAGAGCAAAAGCTCACCGTATCCTTTTTCTATATGTATAAGTACTCTCGCTTGGTTCCTAGAGAACCTTGGGGAGGAAAGACTGGTAATCGTGTTCCTTTACTTTATATTATTGTTATGTACTTATTTGTGTTATATTCATGCTTGCAAAAGGATTTTCCTAAGTTGAACCCGAAAATGAGTTTCAAAACCTATTTCTCGTTCCCCCTCGCTGAGTTCATACGGACTCACCCTCTTTCATCATCTCAGGTGAAGAAGATCAAGAACAAGTACCCGAGGACGACGTGCCTAACGATGATTCCTTGGAGTGATTGCCTGTCTTATGTGCTTTACGTGATTATGGCTACTTGTGAACTCCATGCTACTTGAAGACTATTTCTTTTATGTTGCTTGTTGTTTGTAATGTAAAAGACCCCCGTTGTAATTTGGGGTCTAATTTTGGATTGTACTGATATTAACTAGACAGACACTAGACACTACTATGATCATTTTGCTATTATCACTGCTAGTATCTATAACAGGATTATGAAGTGTTAGGTAAAGGCTAAGTAAAATGAACCAACCAAATCTTAAGCAGGTGCGCGTTATTAAGCTAAGATCAACAGGTACTTTTGTAACGAGGATTAACAAACGAACGAGACATAGTATCATGCTAGGTTATTAATCATAAGAGACATCAAGACAACCAGTAGGCATTTCAATTGATGATAAATAGTAATCTTAGTTGGAAATGAAATTGTGATGGTAAATTTTGAGGTGTTTAGAGAATTAGGTCAAACCAAAAAGCCC
>CM075779.1:43002524-43025024 GCA_037974665.1 Ehretia macrophylla
TAACACCCCGATCCATCTCGAGACCGGGAGTTCTATCCATCAATTTAATCACAACCCAATTCCAAACCCGGGCAAAATTTTTATGGAAAGACAGACGGAGTCTCCCCTGTTTCTAGGTAAAATGTAAAACCTGTAATAACATATAAGTGGACCAGTACCGTGTCCAACCATACAAACACCTCAAGGCCATCCGAGCCTTGGTTCTCAACAAGCGAACACAAGTAAATATACATTTCCAATTTAAATGCTAACCTATCTCTTCTCATCTTTGACAAGTACATTCATGCTTGGCAACTAAACTAAACTAACTTATTGCATAAAATAGACTATCATACCATTCTAACTCTTTTCCTTTGGACATTACAAACATGCATTGAAGTTAAACTATACCAACTTAATACATAAACTAGCTTATCATACCACTTCAATAATCTAGTAAAACTTAAATTACATTCCTTTTAACATTAAATACATACAACACATGAAACATACATCTTTGCATCTTTGACAACTCAAGCCACATAGCACGCAAGACAACTCTTCAAGCATGATCTTTCACGTAACCACGAACTTTCCAGCTAACAAGGCATTTCCTGAAATGTGGTGGTGAGGAGTGAGTATACACAACACATATACTCAGTGAGGGCGAGACAGATATCGAGGTGGAGAGAAAGAAGAATGTGCAATGCAAATAGGTACAGTTAAGCAATATAATCAATAAGAAAGCTTTCAATATAAATGACAATATAATAAACAATTAAGGAAAGCATTAATACAACCATTCAAAGCTATACCACACTTTGAAGGTCACGGTTCACTCATACGAGCAATGTACCAAGCGATTCGAATCCACAAGCGATACATCAATCTCGAGCTTGATGTTGACAACGATGACCATAAGCGCGTAACCACCTTATAACATCCACTGGGTGTACTCCGAAAGTACCCCAACACATCTACGACCCAAATCACCCAGGGAGGCATCCCTAGCGAGAATGGGAATAGGACACGGAGCTAGAGCAACCAACCCTGGCAGACCAAGACTGCCCAGAGAGGCCCATCACTTACGCGCCTGACACTAATGCAATGCAATACGAGATACAAGCAATAAACGAGCAATAGCACGAAAGTGCAGATTAGTGGCGATAAACGAGATATCAAGCATTTACAATCAACATTAGCATTCAATTAACTTTTCATGCATGATTATCATTAACTTCAACAAGAACATGAACTAGATACGTAATAGCTGTTCAAGCACGAAAACGTCAAATATCACTATTCAATCCCTAACTTCCAAAGGCAATTACGAGCAAACGAGCTACGGGATTAGGAAACCGATTTCACTACATTCACTTTGGCACTACAAGGCACGTTTCTATGTCACTAAACTTCATTTTCTCAACCGAAGCCCGAAAGTCCACCTACTGCGTTTGAACTACAACTATGTTAACCGGTCACTCAATCAAAGCCACGACAGTGCCAAAAGTGCTTCCATGCCCTCAACAGCAAAACCCCCAACTCAATTCGAGCACAGTCAACTTTTGGTCAAACGGCCCCTTTCCGTTTCTTTGTCTAATTTTCAATTTTAACAAAGGCCGATCCGTTTTTATTGCACATTTTATCTTTCTATCATTAATGGCACCTATCCAAATCAAGAAATCGCAATTCGGATCAAAAATCTGAAATTCTAGGGTTTTACTATTCATTTTTACTATTCACATTCTTGCCTAAATTCAATTTGCATTTCTAAACATAAAAATCGCTAAATAACTAACAAGCAATGCTCTACGAACCTTAAAGAGGCAATTCCAAGCAATTTCAAGCATTATAATGCATTAAATATCAAATCTAAGAAATTGAATCAAAAATCAAATTTGAATATAAATGTACAAAAACGTGAAAACTCTCACGACGAGGAAGACCCGCAAGGACCCGAGCCATGACCCCCGAGCAATTCCACGCATGATTGTAGAAGAAAATTGAAGCAAAAATTATTTTTTTCTCCTTGGATGCATTCGGCCATGGGAGGGGGGGGGGGAGGATACAAAGGGTATTTTGCAACTTGTTTTGTTTTGATTTTTGCCTTGTTTTATTTATAAAAGACGACAAAGGGCATTTTGGTCATTTTGCAAGGTCAAGCTTAAGTGAAAATATGGTCAAACAAGCTTATTTTAATGCCATTTAACCGAATTCAAGTTAAAACAATGCAATTTTAATGAAAACCAACTAAAACTAGCTAAATTAAACTAGAAACGCTATC
Source organism: Ehretia macrophylla (assembly GCA_037974665.1). NCBI lineage: Eukaryota > Viridiplantae > Streptophyta > Magnoliopsida > Boraginales > Ehretiaceae > Ehretia > Ehretia macrophylla. The sequence continues at coordinate 43,004,788 of CM075779.1, forward strand.
CACGAAATCCGAGAAATATTCCTCTAACTTTCATTTCCGAAATGATATGATCGAACGGTCAATAAACGATCGCTAATCAAATGATGAGCAATAATATAAAACTATAATTTTTTTTGAAAAGTAGAATAGTAGAATAGCTTAAAATTCACTCCGGTTCAGAGTTACTTTTCTCATTTAATTGAAAACCGAGTAATTTAATGCAAGAAAATTAAAACCAATTATTAAAATAATCAAAATAATCAATATTCATTTAAAAATAATTAATTTAACTATTTCTAGACTATTTTAAAGAATTATGAAATTAATGTTAAGGTACAAATGAATAAGTTAATATAAACACGTAGTCAGATGCAATTAAATACTAACATTTAAGATGACACTTAATTAAACACAAGAAAATAAATCTAATTACTATAAACAATAAAAATAGGTAATAATCTTTTAAATTATTCAATATATAAATTATTGAATGCTTTTAAAAGAAATATCAAAATAGTGCAAAATGGTTGATTAACTAATTAAATACTTAATTAAATGCAGTCAAATGCTATTAAATGCTTCTCGGGTTCGGGTTATCACATCCTTTTCCCCTTATAACAATTGCGTCCTCGCAATTCTTCTTCCAATAGGACTCAGCATCATCTGAAATCCAACTCTGACCACTCTTCATTGGTTGTTAAGCAGGACACCGATTAAGATACTCATAGGAAAACCCCAATAGAAATCCCAACCAAGAATGCCAAGAAAATACCAACTAAAGACTAAAGCATGGATACTGTAGATGTCACTAATACTGCACAATAACGACAAGAAGAATACCCTACACACGAATCTCCAGTAGAAGTTCAACAAGTACCAAATAAAGAAGTCAAAGGATAGCCAGAGTAGATGCGACACATATAAGACCAAACTCCAAGACCTCATCACCATTTGCCGAGTGCAAACTTTATACTACTTTCCACCAAGAATACCCAAAGTATTCCACAGCTAACCGTAAACAATGTGAGATAACAAGTCCAAACGGGATTCCAAGTGTAAGACTTCCAATAAGTGCTAATAAGGAAAATACTAGTAGAATACCCTCTAAGAATTCCAAAGAATATCGTAAGTAGTACTATACAATAAGTATGATAGGAATTCCAAACACCAAACCTACTGTGGAACACTAAAGAAAATACCCGAAACAATGCTCCAACAAGAAAGTAGCAAGGATTGCCCAATAAGTAAGTACTAGATAAATGGCCACTAAGAATTCTATAGAATGCCATTGAAGAATTTCCAATAAGGGATGCCAGTAACACACCAATAAAGACCGAGACACATATGCCATAGATAATACCATGCAGTAAGTCCGATTGAAAACCCAATAGCCAAGTCTACCGAGAAGTGCCAACAGAAGTTTCCAAAGAATACCCAATAAGAAAACCAACGAATGCTCCAGAGAACAACCAAATAGAACCCCAAAAGAAAGCTACTCTTTCACAACTGCTAAGCACAGAGGAGGACCTTAGAGATTCGCCAATAACCGAGCTCCAAAGACAAACACCAACTCCCAAATAAAGGCTAGTCAAATACTGCCCATTCCCATCAATCCACATAACTTGGAGGGCTTGCTACTAACCACTTCTCTTCAGGGGAGGAAGAAGTCTTTCTTACCATTTCAATAGAACATGTATGAATACCAATATATCACATTTATACACACATGCCTTAAACTATTATACAAACAAGTTTGTAAAACAGTGTCTAAAACAATTTATTCAACAAGTCACTCAAGCACGACAATCAAGTCAAGCACAACATAATCAATTCAAATCACGGCACAACCAATTCAAGACATTCTAATACACACATCACAAGCAATACTTCAAGCAAATAACAATTCATGAGGTCGATTTGATTCACAATGCCAATTCGATACACGAGTAGTCACTTCACTTTACTTGAGAAACATTTAACACATAACACATAACTATATCACATAGGTGCATACATTCAAGTCAAGACACACAATCTCACATACAGGCACACACTTTCAAGACACACTTAACAAGCACACATTCAAGGGTCACTACCCACCAGACCGAGGACCCTGTCCCGGCTTATGAGCTATACAAGCTCTTATACCACATGTAACACCCTAATCCCTCTCGAGACCGGGAGTTCTATCAATCAATCTAATCACAACCCAATTCCAAACCCGGGCAAAATTTTTAGGGAAAGACGGACGGAGTCTCCACTATTTCTAGGTAAAATGTAAAACCTGTAATAGCATATAAGTGGACCAGCACCGTGTCCAACCATACAAACACCTCAAGGCCATCCGAGCCTTGGTTCTCAACAAGCGAACACAAATAAATATACATTTCCAGTTTAAATGCTAACCTATCTCTTCTCATCTTTGACAAGTACCTTCATGCTTGGCAACTAAACTAAACTAACTTATTGCATAAAATATACTATTATACCATTCTAACTCTTTTCCTTTGGACATTACAAACATGCATTGAAGTTAAACTATACCAACTGAATACATAAACTAGCTTATCATACCACTTCAATAATCTAGTAAAACTTAAATTACATTCCTTTTAACATTAAATACATACAACACATGAAACATACATCTTTGCATTTTTGACAACTCAAGCCACATAGCATGCAAGACAACTCTTCAAGCATGATCTTTCACGTAACCACGAACTTTCTAGCTAACAAGGCATTTCCTGAAATGTGGTGGTGAGGAGTGAGTATACACAACACGTATACTCTGTGAGGGCGAGACATAGATCGAGGTGGAGAAAAAGAAGATCGTGCAATGCAAATAGGTACAGTTAAGCAATATAATCAATAAGAAAGCTTTCAATATAAACGACAACACAATAAACAATTAAGGAAAGCATTAACACAACCATTCAAAGCTATACCATACTTTGAAGGTCACGGTTCACTTATACGAGCAATGTACCAACGGATTCGAATCCACAAGCAATACATCAATCTCGAGCTTGATGTTGACAACGATGACCATAAACGTGCAACCACCTTATAACATCCACTGGGTATACTCCAGAAGTACCCCAACATATCTACGACCCAAATCACCCAGGGCGACATCCCTAGCGAGAATGGGAATAGGACACGGAGCTAGAGCAACCAACCCTGGCAGCCCGAGACTACCCAGAGAGGCCCATCACTCACGCGCCTGACACTAATGCAATGCAATACGAGATACAAGCAATAAACGAGCAATAGCACGAAACTGCAGATTAGTGGCGATAAACGAGATATCAAGCATTTACAATCAACATTAGCATTCAATTAACTTTTTAAGCATGATTATCATTAACTTCAACAAGAACACCAACTAGATACGTAATAGCAGTTCAAGCACGAAAACGTCAAATATCACTATTCAATCCCTAACTTCCAAAGGCAATTACGAGCAAACGAGCTACGGGATTAGGAAACCGATTTCACTACATTCACTTAGGCACTACAAGGCACGTTTCTATGTCACTAAACTTCATTTTCCCAACCGAAGCCCGAAAGTCCACCTACTGCGTTTGAACTACAGCAATGTTAACCGATCACTCAATCAACGCCACGACAGCGCCAAAAGTGGTTCCATGCCCTCAATAGCAAAACCCCTAACTCAATTCGAGCACGGTCAACTTTTGGTCAAACAGCCCCTTTCCGTTTCTTTGTCTAATTTCTAATTTTAACAAAAGCCGATCCATTTTTATTGCACATTTTATCTTTCTATCATTAATGGCACCTATCCAAATCAAGAAATCGCAATTCGGATAAAAAATCCGAAATTCTAGGGTTTTACTCTTTCTTTTTACTATTCACGTTCTTTCCTAAATTCAATTTGCATTTCTAACCATAAAAATCGCTAAATAACTAACAAGCAATGCTCTACGAACCCTAAAGAGGCAATTCCAAGCAATTTCAAGCATTATAACCCATTAAATATCAATCTAAGAAATTGAATCAAAAATCAAATTTGAATATAAATGCACAAAAACGTGAAAACTCTTACAGAGATTGACGAGGAAGACCCGCAAGGACCCGAGCCACGATCACCGAGCAATTCCACGCATTATTGTAGAAGAAAATTGAAGCAAAAATTTTTTTTTCTCCTTGGATGCATTTGGCCATGGGGGGGATACAAAGGGTATTTTGCAATTTGTTTTGTTTTGATTTTTGCCTTGTTTTATTTATAAACGATGACAAAGGGCATTTTTGTCATTTTGCAAGGTCAAGCTTAAGTGAAAATATGGTCAAACAAGCTTATTTTGATGCCGAATTCAAGTTAAAACAATGCAATTTTAATGAAAACCACCTAAAACCAGCTAAATTAAACTAGAAATGCTATCCATGAAATCCGAGAAATATTCCTCTAACTTTCATTTCCGAAATGCTATGATCGAACGGTCAATAAACGATCGCTAATCAAATGATGAGCAATAATATAAAACTATAATTTTTTTTTGAAAAGTAGAATAGTAGAATAGCTTAAAATTCACTCCAGCACGGAGTTACTTTTCTCATTTAATTGAAAACTGAGTAATTTAATGCAAGAAAATTAAAATCGATTATTAAAATAATCAAAATAATCAATATTCATTTAAAAATAATTAATTTAATTATTTCTAGAATATTTTAAAGAATTATGAAATTAATGTTAAGGTACAAATGAATAAGTTAATATAAACACGTAGTCAGATGCAATTAAATAATAACAGTTAAGATGACACTTAATTAAACACAAGAAAATAATTCTAATTACTATAAACAATAAAAATAGGTAATAATCTTTTAAATTATTCAATATAAAAATTATTGAATGCTTTTAAAAGAAATATCAAAATAGTGCAAAATAGTTGATTAACTAATTAAACACTTAATTAAATGCAGTCAAATGCTATTAAATGCATGTCGGGTTCGGGTTATCACACGCGGTGATTGGATCGCCACAACACTAGACCATATCCATCGCATTACGACTCAGCGAGGACCATGGCATCGTGTGCTAGGCGATTCGCGCAGGCCAGTTGGAACACACCGTGGGACGGCTTCGAGACAGCACGGTGCTTGGATCGCCACAACATTGAAGCTCTAGCCATCATCTCATCGCAATGCTCGCGTCGTCACTTAATGAAAGCCAAGGCCGTGTGCTAGGTAATTCGCGCATCGCGCAGTCCCCCACCGTCCCACTATATGCATATACATACACGGAACAGGACAAGCAAACTTCCTGCCCACGTGGTGCTTGGATCGCCATGACATTAGACCATATCCGTCGCATTACAACTCAGCGAGGACCATAGCATCGTGTGCTAGGCGATTCGCACATCGCGCAGGCCCATAGGAACACACTGGGGGATGACTTCGAGGTAGCATGGTGCTTGGATCACCACGACATTGAAACATCAGTAATCGTCTTATCGCAACGCTCGAGTTGTTGCTTAACGAAAGCCAATGCCACATGTGCTAGGCGATTCGCGCATCACGCATGCCCCCTACCGTCCCCTTGTATGCACAGAACAGGACAATCAAACTACCTTCCTTCACACGTGGTGCTTGGATCGCCACGACACTAGACCACGTCCGTCGCATTACGACTCAGCGAGGACCATGGCGTTGTGTGCTAGGCGATTCGCGCATCGCATAGACCCGTTGGAACCAACCGGGAGGCAGCGTCAAGGCCGCATGGTGCTTGGATCACCACGACAATGAAGCATCAGCAATCGTCTCATAACAACGCTCGCGTCGTTGCTTAATGAAAGCCAATGCCACATGTGCTAGGCGATTCGCGCATCACGCATGCCCCCCACTGTCCCCCTATATGCACCCGTATGCATGGAACAGGACAAGCAAACTACCTTCTTGCCCACGCGGTGCTTGGATCGCCACGACACTTGACCATGTCCGTCGCGTTACGACTCAGCGAGGACCATGGCGTTGTGTGCTAGGCGATTCGTGCATTGCACAGGCCCATCGGAACCAATCGGGGGACGACTTCAAGGCCGCATGGTGCTTGGATCGCCAGGACATTGAAGTATCAGCAATCGTCTCATCGCAACGCTCGCGTCGTTGCTTAACAAAAGCCAATGCCACATGTGCTAGGTGATTCGCGCATCACGCATGCCCCCCACCATCCCCCTGTATGCACCCGTATGCACGAAACGGGACAAGCAAACTACCTTCCTGCACACGCGGTGCCTGGATCGCCACGATACTAGACCACGTCCATCGCATTACGACTCAGCGAGGTCCATGGCGTCGTGTGCCAGGTGATTCGCGCATCGAACAAGCACATTAGAACCCACTAGGGGATGGCTTTAAGGCCGCATGGTGCTTGGATCGCCATGACATTGAAGCATCAATAATCGTCTCATCGCAACGCTCGCGTCGTTGCTTAACGAAATCCAATGCCACGTGTGCTAGGCGATTCGTGCATGACGCTTCCCCCCACCGTCCCCTAAGAGCCAACCAAGCCCACGCGGTGGTTGGATTGCCACGACATTAGACCATGGCTGCGCGCATCCACTAGGCAACGACCATGGCTTCATGTGCTAGGCGATTCGCGCATCGTGCAAGCCCAACGACACATCGGGGGACGGGAATGTTCCCTAACGTTTACGTCGCCGACGGCAAGGGGATGGCTAGTTTTGTGCTTGGGCAACCACTCGCCCCCTCATTAGCCATCCCAATGACGTCGACGGTGTTGCGGCACCAAGATGGATAATGAGGGGCTAGGGAAACCACCACGTTCCTCATTAGCCATCCTGGTGCCGCGCCGAGGGACATGCCGGGGGACGCGGGGCGGGGATGGCCCGGCCCCAACGCACGGGTATGCAATGCAAAACCTCGGCGTGATTCACTCGGTAGGCATTCTCGCCCACAGTATAACCCACGATATAGCCCACAATGTGCCACGAAGTGCCCACAACGTCCCCTCGCATGGACCTCGACCAGGGGGCTTGACGCCATATACCCCCTATAATACATTTAGATGCAAAAATCCAAGTGACAGCAGTAGCGTACATTTTGCGAGAGATTCATAATGGGTGTTTTACACTATAAAAGACCCATATGGCATGATCTTCGTACCCAACTTGCTTCTTATTGATAGCATATGATATCCAAATGCATCAAAATTATTTTTTTTGAAAAAATATTTTTTAATATTTAATAATTGCAAAAAATAGAGAAAAATCAGAAAAAATAGTAGAAAATTCAGAAAAAAAATATTAATTCATACATTAATTTGTTAAATAATATTCAAAAATATTTTTTTTTGGAAAATTAATTTTTATTATTTAAAAATTATGAAAAATAAGAAAAAATTAGAAAAAAATAATAGAAATTTTAGGAAAATTTATATTAATTCATAAATTAATTTGTTTACATGATATTTGGCGTTAAAATTTTTTTTGTATGGATTGGCAAACCGATTAATCTATTTCGCCTCACAAATATGACGAACTATTTGTCGGACAAGGCAAAGGTTAAGACTACTTCATAGATTCGAAAACCACTTGTAAAACGATATCAATGTCCACATTCGTATCATAATACATTCTGTATGCCCAATACCCCCGAATGCTTAACATTGCTTGTCGTGCCCAACCTCCCTTAAAGTGCCCAAGCCTACCCCTAACATCCCCCATCGTCCGCCAAGCGTACCACCATAGTGCCCCAACCGTGCCCCAACAACGCCCCTTGAGCGCCACGCGCGCTCCACTTGCACACACTATCGAGCGACACGGGCGCCCCATGCGCACACCTTTGGGCCGCATGCGGGCCATATGCGCGCACCATTGTGGGCGATGCGCACACCATCTTGCGGCATGGGCGTCCCATACGCGCACCTTCGTATGGCATGTAGGCCACATGCGCCCACCATTGTGGGGCATGTGCGCCTGATGCGCACACCATCGTGCGGCATGGGCTCCCCATGCGCGGACCTTCGTTTAGCATGCATGCACAATCGTGCGTCATGGTAACCCCATGCGTATCATTGTGCGGCATGCGCGCACCTTCGTGCGACATGCGGGCCACACACGGGCACTATCGTGTGGCATGCGCGCATCATCGTGCGGCAGAGGTACCCCATACACGCATCTTCGTGCGGTATGCGGGCACCATTGTACAGCATTGGCGCCCTATGCGCGCACCTTCGTACGGCATGCGAGCACCATTGTGCGTCATGCGAGCCCTATGTGCACACCTTCGTGCGGCATGCAGGCCATATGCACGCACCATCGTGCGGCATGCGCGCCCCATGCACGCACCATCGTTCAGCATAGGCGCCCTATGCGCTCACCTTCGTCTGGCATGCGGGCACCATTGTGCCTCATGGGCGCCCCATGTACGAACCTTCGTGCGGCATGCGCATACTATCGTGCTGCATGGGCGCCCCATGTATGCACCTTTGTGAGGCATGCAGGCCACATGCGCGCACCATCGTGCGGCATGCGTACCCCATGTGCCCACCATCGTGCGGTATAGGCACCCCATGCGCACACCTTCGTAAGGCATGCGAGCACCATTGTGCGGCATGGGCGCCCCATGCGCGCACCTTCATGCACCATGCGGGCCACATACGCGTACCATCATGCGGCATGAACGCCCCACCCGTACACCTTCGTGCGACATGCGCGCACAATCGTACGGAATGGGCGCTTCATGCTTGTACCTTCGTGCGCCATGTGCACACTATCGTGCGGCATGGGCACCCCATGCGCGCACCATCGTGTAGCATGCAGGCCACATGCGTGCACCATAGTGCAACATGTGCGCTCGATGCACGCACCACCTTCGTGGAGCATGCGGGCACCATCGTACCGCTTGGGGGCCCCATGCGCGCACCTTCGTGCGGCATACAGGCTACATGCGCTCACCATCATTCGGCATGCGCGCCTCATACACGCACCATCGTGCGGCATAGGCGCCCCATGCACGCAACTTCATGCCGCATGCGGGCCACATGCGTACCAGATGGGTTCACCATCGAGCGGTATAGGCACATCATGCGCGCACCTTCGTGCAGCATGCGCGCACTATCGTGCGGCATGGACGCCCCATTCACACACTATCGTGAGGTATGGGTGCCCCATGCTCGTACCTTCGTGCTGCATGCGCACACCATCGTGTGGCATGCGCGCACCATCGTGATGTATGGGCACCCTATGATCGCACCTTCGTGCAACAAGCGTGCACCTTTGTCCGGAATGTACGCACCATCGTTCGAGGTGGGTGCCCCATGTGCGCATATTCGTGCAACATGCAGGCCACATGCGCGAGCCATCATGCGGCATGTACGCCCCATGGGCGAACGATCATATGGCAAAGGCGCCCCAAGGGCACCATTGTACGGCATGGGCGCCCCATGCACGCACCTTCAGGATGTATGCGGGCCACATACGTGTACCATCGTGCGGTATGCGAGCCACATGCGCGTAGCTTCATGCAGCATGGGTGCCCCTAGCTTGCACCTTCGTGCGACATGCGCGCACCATCGTACGGCATGCGCGTCCCATGCGTGCATCTTCATTCGACAACGGCGCACCATTGTGCGGGATGGGCGCTTCATGCTCGTACATTCGTGTACAATGTGCACACCATCGTGCTGCATGGGCAGCCCATGCGCGCACTATCGTGCAGCATACGGGCCACATGCGTGCACCATAGTGCAACATGCGCTCTAGATGCACACACCACATTCGTGCAGCATGCGGGCACCATCGTGCGGCTTGGGTGCCCCATGTGCGCTCCTTCGTGCGGCATGCAGGCTATATGCGCTCACCACCATGTGGCATGCGCGCCCTATGCGCGCACCATCGTCCGGTATAAGCGCCTCAAGTGGGCAACTTCATGCCACATGCGGGCCACATGCGCGCCCGATGCTTGCACCATCAAGCGGCATAGGCACCTCGGCATGCGCGCACCTTCGTGCGGCATGCGGGCCACATGCGAGCACCCTCGTGCAGCATCCGCGCATCATCGTGCGGCATGCGGGCACCATTTTGCGACATTGGCGCCCTATGCGAGCACCTTGGTACGGCATGCGCACACAATCGTGCGTCATGCGAACCCCATGCGCGCACCTTCTTGCGGCATGCGAGCCATATGCACGCGCCATCGTGCGGCATGCGCGACCCATGCACGCTCCATCATTCGACATCGGGGCCCCATAAGCGCACCTTCGTTTGGCATGCGGGAACCATTGTGCGGCATGGGCGCCCTATTTATGTACCTTCGTGTGGCATGCGCGTACCATCGTGCGGCATGGGCGCTTCATGCTCGTACCTTCGTGCGCCTTGTGCACACCATCGTGCGGCATGGGCGCCCTATGTGCGTACCTTCGTACGGCATGCAGGCCACATGAGCGCACCATCGTGTAGCATGCGCACCCCATGTGTGTAACATCGTGCGGCATAGGCGCCCGATGCGTACACCTTCGTGCAGCATGTGAGCACTATTGTACGACATGGGCGCCCCATGCGCGCACCTTCATGCACCATGTGGGCCACATACTCGCAACATGGTTCGGCATGCGAGCAACATGCGCTCATCATCGTACGACATACGCGCCCCTCGCATGCACCTTCGTGCGACATGCGCCCACCATCGTACGGCATGGACGCTTCATGCTCGTACATTCGTGCGCCATGTGCACACCATCGTGCAGCATGGGTACCCCATGCGCATACCATCGTGCAGCATGCGGGCCACATGCATGCACCATCGTGCAACATGCGGGCCACATGTGTGCACCATAGTGCAACATGCGAGTTCAATGCGCGCACCACCTTTGTGCAGCATGCGGGCACCATCGTGCGGCTTGGGGGCCCCATGCACGCACCTTCGTGCGGCATACAGGCTACATGCGCTCACCATCATGCGGTATGTGTGCCTCATGCACGCACCATCGTGCAGCATGGGCGCCCCAAGAGCGTAACATCGTGCCGCACGCAGGCCACATGCGCGCCTGATGTGTTCACCATCGAGTGGCATAGGCGCCTCATTCTCGCACCTTCGTGCGGCATGCGCGCACCATTGTGCGGCATGGACGCCCCATTCATACACTATCGTGAGGTATGGGTGCCTCATGCTCGCACCTTCGTGCGGCATGCGCACACCATCGTGTGGCATGAGCACAGCATCGTGATGTATGGGCGCCCCATGATCGCACCTTCGTGCGGCATGCGCGCAACTTCGTACGGAATGCGCGCACCATCGTGCGGGATCGGCGCCCCATGTGCGCACATTCGTGCACCATGCAGGACACATGCGTGTGCCATCGTGCGGCATGTGCGCCCCATGGGCATCATTGTGCGGCATGGGCGCCCCATGCGTGCACCTTCATGCGGCATGCGGGCCATATACGCGTACCAAGGTGCAGCATGCGAGCCACATGCGCGCAGCTTCGTGCAGCATGGGTGCCCCATGCTTGCACCTTCGTACGACATGCGCACCATCATGCGGCATGCGCGGCCTATGCATGCACCTTCATTCGACATGCGCGCACCATCATGCAGCATGGGCGCTTCATGCTCGTACCTTCGTGCGCCATGTGCACACCATCGTGCAGCATGGGCAGCCCATGCGCATACTATCGTGCAGTATGTGGGCTACATGTGTGCACCATAGTGCAACATGCGCACTCGATGCGCACACCACCTTCGTGCAGCATGCGGGCACCATCGTGTGGCTTGGGGGCCCCATGTGCGCTCCTTCATGCGACATGCAGGCTACATGCGCTCACCATCATGCGGCATGCTCGCTCTATGCGCGTACCATCGTGCGGCATGGGCGCCCCAAGCGGCCAACTTCATGCCGCATGCGGGCCATATGCGCGCCTGATACGTGCACCATCAAGCGGCATAGGCGCCTCGGTATGCGAGTACCTTCGTACGGCATGCGCGCACCATCGTGCGGCATTGGCGCCCCATTGGCACACTATCGTGAGGTATGGGTGCCCCATGCTCGCACCTTCGTGTGGCATGCCCACACCATCGTGTGGCATGCGTGCACCATCATGTGGTATAGGCGCCCCATGTTCTTACCTTCGTGCGGCATGAGCGCACCTTCGTCCGAAATGGGTGCACCATCGTACGGCAAGGGCGCCTTATGCGCGCACATTCGTGCGGCATGCAGGCCACATGCGTGCACTATGGTGCGGCATGCGCACCCCATGGGCGCACATAGTGCGGCATAGGCGCCTCATGGGCGCACTTTCGTCCGTCATGCTGGCACCATTGTGCAGCATTGGTGCCCTATTCGCGCACATGCGCACACATTCGTGCGGTATGCGGGCCACATGAGCGCATCATCGTGTGGCATGCGCACACCACCGTTTGTCATAGGCGCCCCATGCGCGCACCTTCATGTGGCATGCGGGCACCATTGTGCGGCATGGGCACCCCATAGGCGTACCTTCGTGCGGCATGCGCGCACTATCGTGCGACATGGACGCCCTATGAGCGCATCTTCGTGCAGCATGCGTGCACCATGCAGGCACCATTGTGCGGCATAGGCACCCTATGCGCACACCATTGTGCGGCATGCGCGCCCCACGCGTGCACCTTCATGTGACATGCGCACCATCTGTGGCATGGGCGCTTCATGGTCGTACCTTTGTACGCCATGTGTACACCATCGTGCAGCATGGGCGCCGCATGCGCATACCATCGTGTAGCATGCGGGCCACATGCGTGCACCAAAGTGCAACAAGCGCGCTCGATGCGCGCAGCACCTTCGTGCAGCATGCAGGTACCATCGTGTGAATTAGGGGCCCCAAGCGCACACCTTCGTGCCGCATGCAGAGTACATGCGCGCACCATCATGCGGCATACACACCCCATGCGCTCACCATCGTGCGGCATAGGCGCCTCATGCGAGCCACATGCGTGCCCGATGAGTGCACCATAGAGCGGCATAGGCGCCTCATGCGTGCAACTTCGTGCGGTATACGCGCACCATCGTGCGGTGTAGGAGCCCATCGCACACCAATGTGCGGCATGGGAGCCCCATTCGCACACCATCAAGAGGTAGGGGTGCCCTATGCTCGTACCTTCGTACGACATGCGCACACAATCGTGTGGTATGCGCACACCATCGTGAGGTATAGGCGCCCCATGTTCGCACCTTCGTGCAACATGCGCGCACCTTCGTGCGGAATGCGCGCACCTTCGTGCGGAATATGCGCACCATCGTGCGGCATGGGCACCCCATGCACGCATATTCGTGAGGCATGCAAGCCACATGAGCGCACCATCATACGGCATGCGCACCCTATTCACGCAGCATCGTACGGCATGGGCGCCCAATGCACGCACCTTCGTGCGGCGTATGGGCACCATCATGTGGCATGAGCACCCCATGCACGCATCTTCGTGCGGCATGTGGACCACATGCGTGCTCCATCGTGTGGAATTCACACCCTATGCGTTTACCATCGTGAGGCATGGGTGCACCATGCTCGCACCTTCGTGCGGCATGCGAGCACCATCGTGCGGCATAGGCGCCCCACGCTCGCACCTTCGTGCGGCATGCCCGTACTATCATGCAGCATGGACGCCCCATGCGTGCACCATCGTGCGGCATGGACGCCCCATCGTGCGACATGTGGGCCCCAATGCACGCACCATCCTGCAGCATGGACGTGCCATGCATGCACCTTCGTGTGGCATGCGGGCTCCATCGTGTAGCTTGGGTGCCCCATGCGGGCACCATCGTGAGGTATGCGGGCCACATGCACGCACGATCGTGCAGCATGCACGCCCCATGTGAGCACCATCGTGCGACATGGGTGCCCAATGCTCGCACCTTCCTGTGGCATGCGCTGTCATGCCCCAACCTGACCTATAAGGTTAGACGAGGGTGTAACCTAAGCGTGCAGCACATGTCAGATTCTTAACCGTTATGAAGATTTAACACTTATCGTTTTAGTCTAAACTCCAAAGATTTTCGGAAAACCGGCAGCATAACGGCTGTAATTGGGCTATTTGGTTTGGCTTAATTCTTTAAACGTCTCAATTTCTTTAATCTCAATTTCATTTCCAACTAGGATTTTTATTTAACATCCATTTGAAATGCCTATTGGTTATCTCGATGTCTCGTTTGATTTATAACCTAGCATGATACTATGTCTCGTTTGTTTGTTTATCCTCGTTACAAAAGTACTTGTTGATCTTAGCTTAATAGCGAGTACCTGTTTCAGATTGGATAGGTTCATTTACTTAGTCCTCAACTAATACGTCATAACCTATGATAGATACTAGCGGTAATAATAGCAAAACGATCATAGTAGTGTCTAGTGTCTGTCTAGCAATATCAGTACAACCCAAAATTAGACCCCAAATTACAACGGGGGTCTTTACATTACAACATCGAGCAACATAAAAAGAAATAGTCTTCAAGTAGCATAAAGTTCACAAGTAGCCATAATCACGCAAAGCACACAAACAGGCAATCACTCCAAGGATTCATCGTTAGGCATACCGTCCTCGGGTACCTGTTCTGGATCTTTTTCACTTGAGGTGATAAAAGAGGGTGAGTCCTTATGAACTCAGCGAAGGGGAACGAGAAATAGGTTTTGAAACTCATTTTCAGGTTCAACTTATGAAAATCCTTTGCAAGCATGAATATAATAATAATATAAGTACAAGAACAGGAATACCAATCTTTCCTCCCCGAGGTTCTCTAGGAACCAAGCGAAAGTACTTATACACATAGTAAAAAAGATACAGTGAGCTTTTGCTCTCAGATCAATTTTAGAATCAGTTGTTAGGGCCGACTTTAAATCATCCCCTTAACACGCCAGGTTGGTGTACTCCGGATGTACCCCAAAATCCTACGACCCAACTCTTCGAGGAAGTCTAGCCCCCAAGCGAGAGAGGGAATGGGACAGTGGTAGTCACGGGTGCACCGGCAAGCCTGATACCGCTCGGTATGCGTGATAGCTACCACGCCGACAGGAAAGGTTGCAACCTTGTATGCAGTGCACATTTATGACATTAACATATCACGTTAAAAGGACAACAAAGTAGGTTGCCTCCGGACAGTCATAAGATTGCACATTGACAAGTAAACAGGCAGGGCACGATAAAATAGGTAATTTCACTTGAAAGGCATATAGAGTTATATGAACATTAAACGGGCAGCCATGTAACACATGTAAATCAAGCCATATAACTCATTACGAAGTCCACGTGATCAAGTAATAAGATTATTCAACATGTAATAACATCTACGTGGGTTTGGGTGCAAGAAAAGCCTATTTGTCAACATGCAATGATCAAAATCACATTTGAGGTTATAAGGCATCTATGGGCAGCCTACTAAACATATAATTCCACACAATATCCAAATGATCAACACTTAGCAAAACTGCCTAGTCATTAGGGTTTCGATTTCGTGCATATTCGTGCAATTTGAGCCTCAAACCAACTCAAAGTCAATCTCAAGCCATGCATCATTTAATTCAACATCCTCAAACATTCAAAACAGTCCACACAACATCCCAAAGCTACAATCCCAAGCATTTAATTCAACAAGAGAAGTCACAACAATTTTCTAAGCATAACACTAAGTGAAACCCTTACTGCAATAGGCTGTTTTCTCACAATCATTAAGATAAGCAAACGATCTCCAATTCCAGTGAATAAGATGGCAAATTAAAGCTTAAGAAGTGAACTAAAATCAGAAACAAACCTTGCATCATTTGGAGTTCGAGATCATTAGTTATAGCCGAAACAGTGGGATAGCACAAAACTGTCCAGATTTGCACACATTTCGATAATTGACGTTTTTGATGTCCTTAGGGTCAGAGTTAGCCTTAGTCCATTTCTGAAAAAAATGTCCATAACTGAAACATCTTGCAGCACACCAAATTTCATGCATTTTGGATATCATTTACTAAGTCAAATCAGGTTTGTTCTACAAGGTCAGTGCATCTGTCAAAACCTGCTTCATTTTTTCCAGAATTCCAGATTTGGACACATTTTAAAGATTTGCCATGTTGAGGACTTTAGAGTCGAAATTAGCCTTGGCCTATTTCTGCGAAAAGTGTTCAAAACTGTCCAAAATAGTCACCTACCAATTTTCATGCCTTTTCAACATCATTGGCCTAGCTAAACATACCTCGAAACAAACTGGTCAGAGAGCTGTCAACAATCCGACTTCACCTATCATCACTTTCAAGCCAAGATCTTGCCATGCATGGTTGCAAAAGCTTATGAACGAACACATAACTCAAGTACAGAAGCAAAGACATACTTTTATGAGCATGCATGTGGATTTTTGAAGGATTTTCAAAAGGTTTTAGCCCTCACCTTAGCAATCAACCAAGAGGATGCACAAAACTTGTTGAAGCAAACTTTTCTTCTTCTCCTTTGCCTAGCTGAGGTTCCAACTAGATTTTCTCTATTTTTCCTAGCTTAGTGACCAAGCTCTTAGTACATGCATGAGGTTAGAACAAGAAGAAAAGAAATGGAAGCTTAAAACTCACCTAGGGCCGAAATGAAGGCTTCAAAGGGCATGCATGTGTGATTTTCGAACTCTAGCTAGTTTGGTTGAGCTTCTTCGATGGTTGCTTGTCTTGATGCACCAAGAATTGATGAAGATGAGCAAGGGATGGTGAGAACTCAGCCAAGGCCGAGAGAGAGAGAGGGAAAATGAGAGGGAGAGAGAGAGAAATGTGAGAGGAAAGAAGAAATGACAAAAAAATGAAGGCCTTTGCAATTTTTGATGAGAATGTTCGGCCTTGAGCTTGATGAATCAGATTTTTGTGTCTTCAAGGTGGGATTTAAAAATGCTAGCATGGGCATGAAGCTTTTGGTCGAGCAAGGTAGGAATTTGAGGTGGTATTGAGCAATTTTTTTAAGCATTGATAAGTGTTTTTGTGTCATAACTTGTCTAGAATCAATTGAATTTAGCATGCATGCAAAGAGACCTCCTAGTGGTCGGCCAAGGCTACACAAATTCTGAATTTTTGTCATCTTTGAGCATTATTTTAATTATGTCTTGAAATTGCAAAAAGAATAAGGAATAAATAATAAGATTGTCTAGTGTTTAGTGAATTTTTATCTTCTAGTGAGTTGAATTAGGATTATAATATTGATAGTGGATTTTGTAGGATTGTTTAATAGCCTAGTGCTCCGTGTAAGATGCTTTCTTGATTAACGTGAGGGCACGCTTTCCTAGGTCTAGGGCACGCACTACGAGGTAGGGCACGAACTATGAGATGGACACACATTTTTCTAGTAAATGCACACAATCCTAAATGAATGCACGTAATTCGAGGTACGACTCTTAAACCTAGGTTAGGACACGCAATTCAAGGTTAGGGCACACAAAACGAGGTAACGCACGTACATCAAGGTTATGGCACATATAACTAGGTATGCACGAAAACCAAGACAAGACACGTAATCCAAGGTCGGTCATATATTTAGGGGTCTATGGCACACAAATCGAGGTATGACACGTTATTCGGGGTCAGGCCTCACATGCGCGTACCATCATACGGCATGGGCGCCTAACGAGCGGACCTTCGTACAGCATGCGTGCACCATCGTGCAAAATTCGCGCACCATTCGCACACTATCATGAGGTATGGGTGCCCCGTGCTCGCACATTCGTGCGGCATGCGCACACCAGCGTGTGGCATGCGCGCACCATTATGAGGTATAGGCGCCCCATGTTTGCACCTTCGTGCGGCATGCGCGCACCTTCATGCGGAATGCGTGCACCATCGTTACGCATGGGCGCACCATCCGCGCACATTAGTGTTGCATGCGGGACACATGCACGCTCCATCATGCAGTATGCGCGCCCTTTGCGCGCACCATCGTGCGGCATGGGCGCCCTATGCGTGCACCTTCGTGCGGCATGGGTGTACTATGCTCGCACCTTCGTGCGGCATGCTCGCACCATCGTGCGGCGTGGGCGCCCCATTGTGCGGCAAGCGGGCCACAAGCTCACACTATAGTGCGGCATGCGTGCCTGATGCACGCACCATCCTGCAGCATGGGCGTCCCATGCGCATACCTTCGTGCGGCATGCGGGCTCCATCGTGCCGTTTGAGCGCCCCATGCGCGCACCTTCGTGAGGCATGCGGGCCACATGCGCGCACGATCGTACGGCATAGGCGCCCCATGCACGCACCATCGTGCGACATGGGTGCCCAATGCTCGCACCTTCCTGTGGCATGCGCGCACCATTGTATGACATTGGCGCCCAATGAGCGCACCTTCGTACGGCATGCGCGTACCATCGTGCGGCATTGGCGTCCCATTCGCATACCATCATGAGGTATGGGCGCCCCATGCTCACACCATCGTGCAACATGTGCATACCATCGTGTGGAATGCGCGCACCATCGTGAGGTATGGGTGCCCCATGTTCACACCTTCATGCAGGATGCGCGCATATTGGTGCGGCATGCGGGCCACATGCACGCACCATCATGTGGCATGTGCGCCTTATGCGAGCACCATCGTGCGGCATGGGCGCCCCATGCGCGCACCCTCGTGCGGCATATGGGCACCATCGTGCGGCATGGGTACCCCATCCATGTACCTTCATGCAGCATGCAGACCATATGTGTGCACCATCTTGCAGAATGCACGCCCCATGTGCTCACCATCGTGCGGCATGGGTGCACCATGCTCGCACCTTCGTGCGGCATGCGCGCACCATCGTGTGGCCTAGACGCCCCACGCGCGTACCTTCCTGCGACATGCCTGCACCATCGTGTAGCATGGGTGCCCCATGCGCTCACCATCATGAGGCATGGGCGCCCCATCGTGCGGCATGCGGGCCACATACACGCAACATAGTGCGACATGCGTGCCCAATACATGCACCATCCTGCAGCATGGACGTCCCATGCGTGCACTTTCATGCGGCATGCGGGCTCCATCGTGCGGCTTGGGCGCCCCATGCGCACACCTTCGTGAGGCATGCGGGCTACATGCGCGCATGATCGTGCTGCATACGCGCCCCATGCGCTCACCATCGTGCGACGTGGGTGCCCAATGCTCGCTCCTTCCTGTGGCATGCGAGTACTATCGTACGGCATGGGCGCCTAACCAGTGCACCTTCGTACGGCATGCGCGCACCATCGTGTGGCATTAGCGCCCCATGCGTGCACCCTCGTGCGGCACACGGGCCACATGCGCACACTATCGTACGGCATGGGTACCCCATGCGCGCACTTTCGTGCGGCATGTGGGCCGCATGCGTGCACCATCGTGCTGCATGAGCGCCCCTTGCGTGCCCCTTCGTGTAGTTTGGGCACCCCATGCACGCACTTTCGTGCGGCATGCGTGCACCATCGTGTTGCATGGGCGTCCTATGCGTGCACCTTCGTGCGGCATGCGGGCCACAAGGGCGCACTATCATGCGGCATGGGCGCCCTATGCGCGCACCTTCATACGGCATAGGCACCTCATTCGCAAGCCCCACGTGACCCAACTGCTTGCCCCATTCGCGACCATATTGCGCCCCTACTGCTTTCCAAATCGTGCCCCAACTGTGGGCTCCAAGTTCGTGCCCCATACGAGTCCCCAAGTACGTGCCCCAAGTACATGCCCCATTCGAGGCTCAATCGTGCGCCGTCGTGCAACACAGTGGGCAGTCGTGCCGCAACCATTCACCAACGTGCCCAGCCGTGCCGAAGATAGGGGCAATATAACCTCAGTCACTGTTAATTCTAAGGGAAGAACGTTAGGCACCTCGCCGGGCCGACATCACACAAGGTTGGATTCAAATTTTTTGCCATCTCTTACGAAGTAAGCATAGGCTGTCTAATACTTGGGCACTCGAGGCTATGCGCGGGGTCGGCCGACAGTGGGCCCGTTAGCACTTGGGCATAACACATAGCACTTAGGCATCATTGGGCATAGCACTTAGGTGTACATAGCACTTGGGCATAGAGCTTGGGAGCACATAGCACTTGGGCATCAATGGGCATAACACATAGTACTTGGGCATCATTGGGCATAGCAAATAACACTTGGGTATAGCACTTTGGGCATTCGTACGTCGACACTTAAGCATCCTTGGGCATAGTACTTAGCACTTGGTCATCCTAGGGCATAGCACTTAGCACTTGGGCATCGTTGGGCATAACACTTGGGTATAGCACTTGGGCATCCTTGGGCATAGCACATAGCACTTGGGCATCCTTAGGTATAGCACTTAGCACTTGGGCA
>CM075779.1:43030024-43110024 GCA_037974665.1 Ehretia macrophylla
AGACTATGACGGTATTTGATCGTCTTCGAGCCCCCAACTTTCGTTCTTGATTAATGAAAACATCATTGGAAAATGCTTTCGTAGTTGTTCTTCTTTCATAAATCCAAGAATTTCACCTTTGACTATGAAATATGAATGCCCCAGACTGTCCCTGTTAATCATTACTCCAATCCCGAAGGCCAACTCAATAGGATCGAAATCCTATAATGTCATCCCATGCTAAAGTATACAGAGCGCAGTATCACGTGCTCAGAGTTTTGGGGTCCCTCCCTGGGTACATTGCCGGGAGCCAAGCCCCACGAGTCGCACGGAACGGGTTCTAACGGATATATCCTTTGGTTTCAGGTACGTCAGCTGTGTTAGACCCTGTGTTTTGATGCTTATACTTGCTGACTCTGTGGAAAGACGTAACTCAGCCCTAACCTTCGGGGTTGGAAGCCGGACAGGGTGTCTGCTGCACGCGCTCCGTCTCAGTTGGTATCAGAGCCAGCCAGTCATTCTCCTATGAACAAACGACGATTTTGTGGTGTGTTGGGGATTCCGAGTGCTTGTGGGGTTGTACTCATCCCCCTGGGTGGATTCGAGTGCGGGGTCTCTCCATCTAGTTTTGAGGGTGGTCTATGGGTACGGGACCGTCCCTCCTTCCACGTAGCAGCCAGGTGGGCCTACCTTTTTGTGGAACGTCATGCATTGTTGGGCTTCACCCAACGTTGGGGGCAGCGTTCTTTGTTTTGTGGGCGACAGGTTTCAGTGGGCACAACCTGCTCGTCCATGGTGTGTCGTCCATCTGTTCGTGACCGTCTGCTTTCCTGGTAGGCAATCGCCTTGCGCTTCTGGAGATGTCATATCTCTGGTTCGTTGGCAAGTGAGGTGTGTGGGGGAAGGCCTGCAGTTGGGTACTGTGGTTTGTGTTGTTGGGGTGTTGGCTAATGCCTTGCTCGTTGGCCTATGTGTGCGTTGTGGCAACGGGTAAAGTCTGCAACGAGGGTATATGCGGATTAGGTGGGGGAGTGTGTCACGTGCTCAGAGGTTTAGGGTCCCCCTCCCCTCCCCTCCCCTCCCCCCCTCCCCGTGGGTACTGTGCCGGGAGCCAAGCCCCAGGAGTCGCACAGAACGGGTTCTAACGGATATATCCTTTGGTTTTAGGTACGTCAGTTGTGCTGGACCTTGTGTTTTGATGCTTATAATTTCCGACTCTGTGGAAAGGCGTATCTCAGCCCTAACATCCGGGGTTGGGAGCCGGACAGGGCATTTGCTGCATGCACTCCGTCTCAGTAGGCTTGCTTTGAGCACTCTAATTTCTTCAAAGTAATAGCGCCGGAGGCACGACCCGGCTAGTTAAGGCCAGGAGCGCATCGCTGGCAGAAGGGACGAGACAACCGGTGCACACCTGAGGCAGACCGGCCGACCCATCCCAAAGTCCAACTACGAGCTTTTTAACTGTAACAACTTAAATATACGCTATTGGAGCTGCAATTACCGCAGCTGCTAGCACCAAACTTGCCCTTCAATGGATCCTCGTTAAGGGATTTAGATTGTACTCATTCCAATTACCAGATTGTTTGAGCTCGGTATTGTTATTTATTATCACTACCTCCCCATGTCAGGATTGGGTAATTTGCGCGCCTGCTGCCTTCATTGGATGTGGTAGCTGTTTCTCAGGCTTCCTCTCCAGAATCGAACCCTAATTCTTCGTCACCTGTCACTACCATGGTAGGCCACTATCCTACCATCGAAAGTTGATAGGACAGAAATTTGAATGATGCGTCACTGGCACGAGGGTCGTGCGATCCGTCGAGTTATCATGAATCATCATAGCAACGGGCAGAGCCCATGTCGACCTTTTATCTAATAAATGCATCCCTTCCAGAAGTCGGGGTTTGTTGCATGTATTAGCTCTAGAATTACTACGGTTATCCGAGTAGTAGATACCATCAAACAAACTATAATTGATTTAATGAGCCATTCGCAGTTTCACAGTCTGAATTAGTTCATACTTACACATGCATGGCTTAATCTTTGAGACAAACATATGACTACTGACAGGATCAACCAGGTAGCATTCCTCACCGACGTTGGCGTCGCATGAGGCACATCGTCCCCTAAGGGTCGACGGCTCGAGATGAGCACACGATCATCGTACGCGATTAGCGACGAACGCTGATTTCGGGCAAAAAGAGGCCAAGGACCCCACACTATCATGGTGTGCTGCATTTGAGAGATAAAGTGATGCCCCACGGGCCACGTGTGCCGTACTTGTTGGAGTGAGCAACGTGGAACACGGGACGTGCTTAGGGGTTCGCCCCACATCATCCACGGAGGCAGACGCAAGGCAAAAGATATACGATGTGACTTTAGACTGCCTTCTTTGTAGGTACGCAACACAGGAAACCGACCTACGGACCGAGGCAACGTAAGCACTCAGCCCGCGAATGAAGAGGCAAGCAAGGGCAGACGTCGCTGCTCAAGCAGGGATCCAACCGACCCATACAAGCTGACCACTACTCACGCGCTATCACGTTTGTTATGCCCAGACCACCAAGATGATTACCGCCCCACCCTCTAGGCAAACGAAGCCCTTCAGGCGAACGGAACTGGCAAGATAGCCCGAGCACGCACCGCTAGGCACGAAGAATTTCTGAGGGACACAGGACGGGAACGGCACGAGGTGCATGACCAGGCCGCACGTCGCAAGCTTAAGGGCCTACTTCGTGGTGCTCGACCATGCACCGATTGTACACAACTGATGTACCAACCAAAAGCGGACTTCTTGCCCAAGTGGTACTTGGATTGCCACGACACTAGACCACGTCCGTTGCATTACGACTCAGCGAGAACCATGGAGTCGTGTGCTAGGCGATTTGTGCATCGCGCAGGCCAGTGGGAACACACCGTGGGATGGCTTCGAGGCAGCACGGTGCTTGGATCGCCACAACATTGAAGCTCTAGCCATTGTCTCATCGCAACGCTCGTGTCGTCACTTAACAAAAGCCAAGGCCGTGTGCTAGGCGATTCACACATCGCGTAGTCCCCCACTGTCCCACTATATGCACCCACATGCACGGAACGGGAAAAGCAAACTTCCTGCCCACACGGTGCTTGGATCGCCATGACACTAGACCACGTCCGTCGCATTACAACTCAGCAAGGACCATGGCATCGTGTGCTAGGCGATTCGCACATCGCGCAGGCCCATAGGAAGACATCGGGTGACGGCTTCGAGGCAGCTCGGTGCTTGGATCGCCAGGACATTGAAACATCAGCAATCGTCTCATCGTAATGCTTGTGTCGTTGCTTAACCAATACCACATGTGCTAGGCGATTCGCGCATCATGCATTCCTCCCACCGTCCCCTATATGTACCCGTATGCACAGCACGGGACAAACAAACTACCTTCCTGCCCACACAGTGCTTGGATTGCCACGACACTAGACCACGTCTGTCGCATTGCGACTCAGCAAGGACCATGGCATCGTGTGCTAGGTGATTCACGCATCGCATAGGCCCGTCGGAACTAACTGGGGGACGGCTTCAAGGCCGCATGGTGCTTGGATCACCACGACATTGAAGCATCAACAATCGTCTCATCGTAACACTCGTGTCGTTCCTTAATAAAAGCCAATGCCACATATGCTAGCCGATTCGCGCATCACGCATGCCCCCCACCGTGCCCTGTATGCACCCGTTTGCACGGAACAGGACAAGCAAACTGCCTTCCTGCCCACGCGGTGCTTGGATCGCCACGACACTAGAGCACATTCGTCGTGTTACGACTCAGCGAGAACCATGGCATCATGTGCTAGGCGATTCGCGCATCGCATAGGCCAATCGGAACCAACCGGGGGACGACTTCAAGGCCGCATAGTGCTTGGATCACCACGACATTGAAGCATCAGCAATTGTCTTATCGCAACGCTCGCGTCGTTGCTTAACGAAAGCCAATGCCACATGTCCTAGGCGATTCGCGCATCAGGCATGCCCCCCACCGTCCCCCTGTATGCACCCATATGCACGGAATAGGACAAACAAACTACCTTCCTGCCCATGCGGTGCTTGGATCGCCACGACACTAGACCACGTCCGTCGCATTACGACTTAGCGAGGACCATGGCATCATGTGCTAGGCGATTCACGCATCGCACAGGCACGTCAAAACCCACCAAGGGATGGCTTCAAGGCCACATAGTGCTTGGATCGCCACGACATTCAAGCATCAGCAATCGTCTCATTGCAAAGCTCGCATCGTTGCTTAACGAAAGCCAATGCCATATGTGCTAGGCGATTCGTGCATCACACTTGACCCCACTGTCTCCCAAGAGCAACCCAAGCCCACGCGGTGCTTGGATCGCCACGATACTAGACCATGTGTGAGGCCTGACCTCGACTTGCGTGTCTTATCTCGATTTACGTGCCTTAGACCTAGAATTATATGATTGACCTTGAATTACATGTCCTGTCTTGGCTTTTGTGCATGCCTCCTCATACATGTCTTGACCTAGAATTATGTGCCCTAATTCTCGACTTACATGCCCTGACTTTGAATTGCATGCGTTACCTCATTTTATGTGTCCTAACCTTGAACTGCGTGTCTTAACCTAGGTTTAATAGTCGTGTCTTGATTTACGTGCATTCATTTAGGGTTGCGTGCTTTTACTTGGAATACGTGCATTTGTCTCGTAGTTCGCGCCTTACCTCGTAGTGCGTGCCCCAGACCTAGGAAAGTGTGCTTGCACGCTAATCAATAAAGAATCCTACACAAAGTACTGGACTATTAAATAATCCTACACAATTCACTAACCAATATTATATTCCTAATTCAAATTCTTTACAAAATCCACTAACAGTAAACAATTCTATCTACACAAACACCTAAACATTCTTTATTTTTTATTCTCACCCAAAACCAATGCACCTCAAATTCTACACTTATTATAATCCATAATATACTCACATGAATCTGAAAATTCAGAATTTTCCATGCTAATTTCGGCCACACCAAGCAAAGGGGACAAGCTTTGCACAAAATATTCTATTCTAGACAACTTATGACACCAACACAAGACACAATGCATAAAATAACCTCAAACACCCTACCCCAAGTCCCCTTTCTCGACCAAATCACCCTAGCATGCTAACAATTCAAAATAATGCTTAAAAGATGACATAAAAATTAGTTTTTACAAGCTCAAGGCCGACACACACACACACACAAGCATCATTTCTCTCTCAAACTCTCTCTTTCCTCTCAAAACTCTCTCATTCTCCCTCATTCTCTCTCATTTTCGACCATGGCTTCCCTTTAAGCTCCCAAGACTCCTAACAACTCTCAAGGACACTCTAAAACTCTCCCAAGCTCGGCCATAGCAAGCAAACACGCAAGAAAGTCTCACACAAGCTCAAAAGCTCATCATTTTCGGCCATAGGTAAGTCTAAGAGTTTTCTTCCATTTATTTTGGTTTCACACACATGCACACCTCCTGCACAAGCTAAGTAAGCTATGATTTAAGGGAAATCAAGATACCTCTAGTCCAAAGCAAGGAAAAAGGTCTAGTTGTGCGATTCAAAGAGCGTTTGTGCATCTTCATCTATCAATTTGCTAAGGTGAGGGTTAAACTCTTTTAAAAGCTTTCAAAACTCACATGCATGCTCTCATATGGACATATTTACCTCTGTAGTTATTGTATATGTGTGTATATGAGCCTATCCAGTCATGCATGGCTTGATTATGGCTAGAAACTCAAAGATATGTAAACACATTTTTTTTCTGGCAGATTACTGACCTTGTAGAACAAAGTATTTTTAGCCTAGTAAACGTTGATAAAAATGCATGAAAATTGGTAGGTCACTAGATTTGTTAGTTCGGAACATATTTTACAGAAATAGGACAAGGACAATTTTGACTCTAAGACCTCCAAAATGGTCAAATATCGTGATATGTCTAAATCTGGAAAACATGGAAAAATGAAGTAGGGTTTTGGAAGCTTTCTGACCTTGTGGAACGAAACAGTTTTGGCCTAGTATATGATGTCCAAAATGCATGAAATTTGGTACTCTACTATATTGGTCAGCTATGAACATATTTCGCAGAAATAGGCTAAGGCTAATTTTGAGTTTAAAGGCCTCAAAAGTAGCAAATATCGAAATGTGTACGAATCTGGACAGTTTTGTGTAGTCTCACGGTTTTGGCCATAACTCCTAAGTCCGAACTCCAAATGATGCGAGGTTTGTTCCTAGATTTAAATCACACATTAAGCTTCAATTGGAAATTTCATTCACTGAAATTGGATATTATTTGCTTGGCTAAATGAATGTGGAAAAACAGACCATTGCAGTAGGGTTTTGGCTTGGTAATATGCTTTGAATCATGTTGAAACTTTACTTGTGGTATTGAATGCTTGGAATTGTGGCAATTAGAAGTTGTGTGGGCTGTTTTGGATGGTTTTGGATACTTAATTTGGTTTATGCATGGTTTGGGTTTGTTAATTGATGAATTGTTGCTTAATCGCATGTGTAAGTACGAATTGAGGCCCTATTGTTTATGAAAACTTGCTAAGTGATGATCCTATGGTTAAATGTGTTCAATTGTGTGGTGATTAGGATTCCCAATAAATGTTAAGTATGCTTGATATGGTTTAAGTGTTACTTGTGGTGCTTAGCAAACAAAACCAACCCCGAGCACGGCCTTGTAATCCCTAATGGCCCCGTAGACTCCCAAGTTCTAAACTATTCATTGTATCTTATAATTGATGTTGAGAAATGTTAATGGACTGCCCGGAATTGTCCTTATAGCTCTAAACATGATTCCGGATGATTGCATGTTGATAAGTGAACTATTCTTGCACCCGGTTTTGTGTAGGTATCGTAGCATGCGTGTATGATCTCGACACTTGATATGTGAACTAAAATGAGCTATATGACTTGTTTTATATGATGTTACTTGACTGTCCGTTAAATGGTCATATGATTCTAAGTATTTTACAAGTGAATTTATAAGTCAAAACATGCCTCGTATGTTTACTTGTCGATATGTTATCATACATGTATCCGGAGGCAACCTACTTTGTTGACCTCCTAATGTGAATTGTTAAAAGATATTCTATGGCTTGCTTTGTACATGATTACTTGGCTGCCCATGAAAGTTTGATTGCTCTCAAATTGATATATGAAATGATTATATGTTCTTGCAATGCCTTATGTGCCAATATGTCAAAATGTGATCATATCTTGCTCAGAGACAACCTACTTTGTTGACTTCCTAATATGAAATGTTAAATGGCATAAATGTGCATTGCATACAATGTTGCAACCTTTCATTGTGGCATGGTAGCGTTTCATGAACGCCGGGTGGCATAGGGCTTACTATTGCTCTCGTGACTACCATGGTCCAATTCCCTCCCTTGCTTGGCATTCCACCCTCGGAGAGTTGGGTCATAGGTTTGGTGTACATCTGGAGTACACCCATTTGGAGTGATAAGTGGATGATTGATACCGGCTACAACAATGGTTATTGGAAATGAACTTGAAAGCAAAAGCGTGAATAACATGAACTAAGTGCTATACGGGGCAAAGTACTACACCCAAAAGTCGTGGGAGCTACCTCTTAAGCCCGTAGGAGTCACCTCTAGAGACCTGTACGTATCAAAACATATCCTTTTACTATGTGTTTGAGTACTCTCGCTTGGTTCCTAAAGGACCTTGGGGAGGAAAGACGGGTAAATGTGTTTATTTATATTTATGTTATGTTATGAACTTGCTTATTTCATATGACACATTTTCAAAAGGGTTTTTCATAAGATTAACCGGAAAAGAGTTTTTAAAATGTTATCTCTCGTTCCCCCTCGCTGAGTTCATAAGGACTCACCCTCTTTGATCATCACAGGTAAAGAAGATTTAGAACAGGTACCCGAAGAGAATGTGTCTGTTGATGATTCCTTGGAATGATTACGTGTTTTATGTGCCTTGCTTGACAGTGGCTGTTTTGTGAACGTTGTGTTTGCTTTGAAGACTACTTATTTTGTTGATATAAATGACCCCGTTGTAATTTGGGTCTAATTTTGGCTTGTACTGATTATAACTAGACAAACACTCTATTTGGTCGTTTTGCTATCACTATTTTAATTTAGTAACTATTATAGGCAACTGAAGCATTAGGTGAAGGATCAAATAAAATGAATCTATCTAATCTTACCCAGGTACTTATTCATAGGCTAAAGGATAACAGGTACTCGCGTAAAGGGGATTGACAAATAAACGGAACATAGTTATCTTGTTAGGCTTGTTAATCAAATTAGACTTCCGAGTTAGATCAATAGGCATATTGGTTGATGATAAATAGGGGTCTCAGTTGAAATCGAATCAATGATAGAAAGTTTTTGAGGCGTTTTAGAAAATAGGTCAAACCAAAGGTTTTAAATACAGCCGTTATGCTGTCGGTTTTTAGGAAAAAAATTTGGAGTTCTAGGCTAACGATTAAGCATTAATCATAGTCTAACAGTTAAGGACGTAAAATAACAATGATGATTTAGGTCATACCTTAGTCTAGCCTCTATTGGTCGGGTTGGGGCATGACACCTATATTAATTGGTATCAGAGCTTAGTTTACTAACTAGGCATTAGTCGGGTTCAACTCTCGGACCATGGGTAGAAGCCCTAAGGTAATTATGATGTCTTGTCTATATGTGTTAATGTGTGC
This sequence comes from Ehretia macrophylla, assembly GCA_037974665.1. Taxonomy (NCBI): domain Eukaryota; kingdom Viridiplantae; phylum Streptophyta; class Magnoliopsida; order Boraginales; family Ehretiaceae; genus Ehretia; species Ehretia macrophylla. The sequence continues at coordinate 43,038,718 of CM075779.1, forward strand.
TAATATGCTTTAATTGCTTTGAGCATTGAATATTATGTGCCATTGTGGACCATATATATTATGTGTCATGTACGCTGACATGTTAGTGCCCTCGATAATGCATGTTTGCTTTTATACTCCTTCCTTTATACATGTGCATGTTATATAACTATGACTGATTGTTTATACACATAGATAGTTAGGACTAGAACTTTCAAGGAAGTGAATTTATGCAAGAAGAACGAAAAGGCTCGGTTAGAGATTTCTCACATATTCATAGGTACTCAATGGATCATATGTATCATTGGATATGCATATATAAAATGCGTAGCACAGGTATAATTGTTGAGGTAAAGTTATCTCCTTATCTTTGGAATACCTATACCTGTGATTAAGTTGTCAATTTTATAGCTATAAAGTTCTTGATTCCGTTAAACTGTTCTTCTAATTGTGGTTCAAGTATAAAGGCTAATGACATACAACTTTCCTTAGATATAAGAGTATACTATTAGATATGTAGAGTAGTATATATTCTCATGTTCTTATAGTGGAAGTTGACTTAGAGGTTGCTTTGAATCCATTTCTTATATCTTAAAATTGGCTTGATAGACTATCTAAGAAGTTAGCAATATACTCGTATGATTGAATCCTTACTTGATTGGAATTAAGCATTGATGAATCTGATATCGTATATACTAGCGAGTTTCAAGTTCACTAAATGGTAAGATCATGACCTAGAAACTAAGAGATGAATTTGTGGAAGTTGACACTAGTTACTTTTAGGGGTTAGATTATTAAGACATCGATAGTATATTTGAGTGACTTAACAATGGATAACCCCAAGACATGTAGGCAACCCTGGAGATTAAGTTTAACAAGGTTGATGATTCTTTAGTATAACAAGATATAGGGATGTTGGAATCGAGGAATTCATGTAGCTAGAACTTGTGTTTGGAAGACTACACCTAAAATGTTAGGTCAAATAGAAGTAAAAGGTATTGAATTATGCATTAGATGACTAACGTTGCTAAGGTCAAAGTCTGATATTGGTGATATTAAGAATCATGGTATTAATTTGGTGCCCCTTGGATTTAGTGGTAATTATGCAAAGTAAGTCATTCTATGCACTTGTTGTTTGGATACCCTAGAGGATGTTAGAAAGCATATATCACTAAGTATTACCGATGGACCTAGTATATAAACCATGGAAATGAGATTAAAGTATCCGGCTGCAAAGTGAAGTCGTTGGGGGTATGATTAGTAATCCTAAATAACTAATAGTGAGTATGCATGATAATTCATGGTAAACCCTAGGATCGAAGGTCGATGAGTCTTGATGCTCTTAGCTAGTTGAACATGTAAATGAAAAGAGTAAGATTTCATATAGTTAAGATAGAGATGAATTAGAGTCATGATGACCCAAGAGACTGATGTTAGACTACCGTATTTATGTGCACCGTTTCACTTCTAGAAACTAGCGGTTGGTAGACTTCGAATCGTGTTTGATTGAATAGAGGGTGAATCTTGTAGTAAGAGTTAAATGAACGGTTGATTACTTTTGAAGTTCTATTAGATTATATTGAAAGATGCCTTGTGGTTATAATTCTTATGATGACATAGCCTTGAAGTTATTTCGTCTAACAAGCTACTTAGATTAGTACAGTAAGAATCTTATAAGCTAGATCATTTCGGTAACCATTTATAGTCCTAGAATTGTTGTTGTACGACCAGTAACCTAGTGGAGCATTAATATCACTTACATGGCTATGAACCTAGCTTAGTAACACTAATGTTGAAGATATATTGGCGGGCATTAAGTGTTTGAAGGAATGACTAGGTCGCTAAGTGAGTAGGACCATTGTCTTCTTAAGCATGACGTAACCTTGGATTGAAGTGAGTGGAATTTATTTGAGGTTGAAACTATTCGCTTTAGGAGTCTTGATTAAGATTAAAAGAAATTTTGAAGCCTCATGACTTGAAGATAGAGATTTGAATGAAGAAATAAATTGTGGATTACAAGTTGATGAATTTACTTGTAAGAGTTGAACTAGTGCAACATGATTAGTTTACCCATGCAATTTTGATGACAATTTGTTGGTGGTACTTAATAAACCTTAGAGTTTGAGTTTAACAAATCTCAACGGTCTTTCTCCTTGATTATGAGCGTGAAGGTTAATGAAGCTGGGAAAGAACGTTAGTGAATAGGAGCCTGTAACTGGGAGACTAGTCATTAGAAGATTTACTAATCTAATGTACCTACGAGATAAGGACGATGATACTATCGATAGATGACGACTTGAAATGGATTAATTTGTTTGGTAAGTTCTTCCTGAAAATAGGGTCATATGTGGAAATGATCCATAAGTTGTGTATGCCCTACGTGTTAACAATTTTGAAGCTAGTAGATAGTATATGTAAATCGGATATAGACCTATCATCTTGAAATTAGCATATGTCACCATAGAATCATGGAATTATTATGATATTCCTTTTGAGGTATGAACACAGGTCACACCGAATTAAATGATTGGAGAAACGTAGGAAGTGAATTGGTTGTGGTAAGAGAGATCACAGAACGCGGGACGAACTAGAATGGGAAAATAACAAAGGTCAGAATCAGTCTAAATGAACTCAACAAGTAAGAATGAATTTCGGGACGAAATTCTTTTGAGGGGAGGATGTGAGGCTTGTGAGGCCCGACCTCGATTTACGTGCGATACCTCATTTTGTGTGCCCTAACCTAGATTTAAGAATTGTGTTTTGTTTTGTGTGCCTTGCATTGAATTACGTGCATTCATTTAGGGTTGCATGCATTTACTTGGGAAACGTGCAATCGTCTCGTAGTCGTGCCCTACCTCGTAGTGCATGCCCTAAACCTAGGAAGCATGCCCTCACGCTAATAAAGAAAGCATCTTACATGAAGCACTAGATCATTAATTAATCCTACAAAATCCACTAACTAATATTAAATTGCTAATTCAACCCACTAGAAGACAAAATCTCACAAAAAACTAGACATTCTTTATTCCTTATTCCTTATTCTTTGCATATCCCAAAAACACAATTAAAATATTGCTCAACCAAGACAAAAAATTCAGATTCTTGTAATGCCTTGGCCGACCACCTTGTGTGCATTTGTGCTTGCTTGCATAATTCAAAATTAAATCAAGACATCCTATGACATTCTATGACACAAGCAATAAAAATAAAAATAAAAAAGGCTCAAAAACCCTCCCCAATTCACCATTCTCGACTCATTCTCAATTGCCCATGCTAAGGATTCAAAAAATTCTCCTTGAAGACACAATATTCTGATTTTGCAAGGCCCTAGGCCGACAAGCATCTTTGCCAAACAAAGCTTTTCATTTACTTTAATTTTCTCTCATTTTCCTCTCATTCCTCTCTCATTTCTTCTCTCTCTCTCGGCCTTGGCTGAGTTTCTACTCTCCATAGCTAAGTTCTTCATCCTAAGGCTCTTCAAGACTTCCAAGCTACATAGGAGCTCGACCAAACAAAGCTAGGGGCAAAGAAATGCACATGCAAGCCTTTAGCACCTCCATTTCAACTTAGGTGAGTTTGTTAGCTTCCATTTCTTTTCTTCTTGTTCTAACCACATGCACCTACTAAGAACTTGGTTACTAAGCTAGGAAATTAGAGAAATCCCAAGTTGTCTCTCGGCTAAGCAAGGAAAAAGATCAACTTTGTGCTTCACCAAGAGTTTGACCATCTTCTTTGTTGTCTTGCTAAAGTGAGGGCTAAAACTTCTTTGTAAAGCTTTTGAAAACCACATGCATGCCTTTAAATGTCTATCTTTACTTCTGTACTTGTGATATATGTGTGTTCATGAGCTTTTGTAAACATGCATGGCAAGATATTTGACTAGAATGTGATGATAGATGACATCGGGTATGTGACAGCCTTCTGCCTTGTTTGTGCAAGGTGATTTTGACCTGGCAAATGATGTTGAAAATGCGTGAAAATTGGTAGGTAACTATTTTTTCCCATTCTGAGAATTTTTTGCAGAAATAGGCCAAAGCTAATTTTGACTCTAAAGTCCTCAAAATGGCAAATTACCAAAATGTGTCCAAATCTGGAAAGTCTGGAAAAATGAAGCAGGGTTTGGCAGATTCACTGGCCTTGTAGAATAAACCAGTTTTGACTTAGTAAATGATATCCAAAATGCATGAAATATGGTGTGATGCTATATTTTTCAGTTATGGACATTTTTGTCAGAAATGGACTACGGCGCAATCTGACCCTAAGGCCCTCAAAAAGGACAAGTTTTGAAATGTGTGCAAATCTGGACAGTTTTGTGTAGTCTCACTGTTTTGGCTATAACTCTTGAACCCGAACTCCAAATGATGCGAGGTTTGTTTCTGAATTTAGTTCACTCCTTAAGATTTAATTTGACATCTTGTTCACTGGAATTGGAGATTTTTTGATTGTCTTAATGATCGTGGGAAAACAGTCCATTGCAGTGAGAGTTTCACCTATTGATATGCTTAGAAAATTAATGTAGCTTCCCTTGTTGTATTAAATGCTTGGGATTGTGGCATTTGGATGTTGTGTGGACTGTTTTGAATGCTTGAGGGTGTTTGAATTAATCAATGCATGGCTTGAGCTTAATTACGAGATGACTTGGGGTTTAATCGCACGGGTAAGCACGAATTGAAACCCTAGTAACTAGCTAAACTCGCTAAGTGTTGATCCTTTGGATATTGTGTTTGATTATGTGTTTAGTAGGCTGCCCGTAGTTACCCTCATAGCCCTAAACATGATTTCGATGATTACATGTTGACAAGTAGGCCTTTCTTGCACCCGGTCCCACGTAGATGTCGTTGCATGATGAATAATTTTATTATTTGATTACGTGATCTTTGAAATGAGTTATATGACTTGATTTACATGCGTTACATGGCTGCCCATTTAATATTCATATAACTCCATGTGCTTTTCCAGTGAATTTACTTGTCATATCGTGCCTCGCGTGTTTAACTATCAATGTGCAATCTTATGACTGCTCGGAGGCAACCTACTTTGTTGTCCTCCAAATGTGATATATTCATGCCTGCAAAAAGGATTTTTCATAAGTTGAACCGGAAAATAAGTTTCAAAACTTATTTCTCGTTTCCCCTCGCTGAGTTCATAAGGACTCACCCTCTTTTATCATCTCAGGTAAAGACGACCAAGAATAGGTACCCGAGGACAACCTGCCTAATGATGATTCCTTGGAATGATTGCTTGCCCTATGTGCCTTACGTGACTATGGCCATTTTGTGAATAATATGTTGCTTGAAGACTATTTCATTTCTTATGATGCTTGCTATTGTAATGTAAAAGACCCCCATTATAATTTGGGGTCTAATTTTGGCTTGTACTGATAATAACTAGATAGACACTACTTTGGTCATTTTTGCTATCGTTATTGGCTAGTATCTATCATAGGATTATGAAGTATCAAGTAAGAACTAAGTAAAATGAACCTATCCAATCTTAAGCATGTACTCATTGTTAAGCTATGATCAACCGGTACTTTTGTAACGAGGACAAACAAACAAATGAGACATAGTATCATGCTAGGTTATTAATCAAACGAGACTTCGAGATAACTGGTAGGCGTTTCGATTGGTTATAAATAGTAATCTTCGTTGGAAATAAAATTGAGATTGGAAATTTTGAGGCGTTTAGAGAATTAGGTCAAACTACAGAGCCCAATTACAGTCGTTATGCTGCCGGTTTTCTGGAAAATTGTGGAGTTTAGTCTAAAACGTTAAGTGTTAAACCCTCTTGAATGATTAAGTACGTGATATGACTTGAATGATTAGATCACACCCTAATCTAACCTTTATAGGTCGGGTTAGGGCGTGACACCTTATAGAAAGAATGGTATCAGAGCTTAGATTGCTTAAGCCGAGTTTAACTCTCGGACCATGTGTAGAAGCCCTAAGATTATTAGGATGACTTGTTTATGTGTTAATGTATGATAATGTTAATTGTGCCTTCTATGTTCTATGTGCTTACGTGATTAACATGCCTTAATTGTTTCTAGAATTGTGTAGTGTATCTATATTATGTTGCATATCTTGTGCATTAAATTCTTGTTTGTAGTATTCCAATAAATTGTGCATCGTAATCTGTGCCTATAGATGGCTGGCCCTAGTACCCGCACTACTAATAGGAGCGGTGAGCCCCAAGAGACCGAAGATGCCTATCAAACTAATCCCGGCATAGCCATGTTTAATATGATGGCAAATGCCATGGATCGCATGTCGCGAGTGATGGAACGTCAAGATGCATGTGAAGCGAACAACAACAACAACAGGAATGATAGTAACCATGGGAGACATAGCAAAATGAAGGAGTTCCTTGACTTTCGCCCGTCTAAATTCCACGGGGGAGCTGATGATGAGAAAGCAGAGGCTTGGCTGTCTGAGATCGAGAGGATTTTCAGGCCACTTGACTATATTGATGAAGAAAATGTGGAGTTTATTGTGTTTCTGTTGCACGGGGATGCTGAGCATTGGTGGTACACTGTGGAGGCACTGTGGGAAACTGATCAGACCCCTCGCTTATAGGGTAATTTCGTTAAGGCATTCAAGGAGAAATATGTACCTGCAGTTTCTAGGCAGAGGCGGATTGAGGAATTCATACACTTGAACCAAGGTAACATGATGGTAGCCCAGTACGAGGCTCGTTTTGACCGACTGTCCCGCTATGCTCAATACATGGTCAGTACTCCTGAGGCGAAGATGTGGAAATTTACGACTGGATTGAGGCCAGAGATTCAGGACCAGTTGGCTTCGCATGACTTCGATACCTATTCTGCTATCTTTGCTGCTATTTCCCGAGTTGAGAAGAGAAAACTTGACAGAGCCGGTTCAAGTCAGCCAAACAAGAAACCATACCAGCCTTCAGGTCAACAGAGGAAATTCCAGAGCCAGAGTCGTAGTCAGGGCCAGAGCCAAAACAAACCAACTAATAATCGTGGCCCAACTAAAGCACCTTCAGCCTCTTCCACCCGCGGATCCACAGGTAGTTCACCTACTACTCAGTCTATCAACTGTTCTTACTGTGACAAGAAAGGTCATACTGAGGCCCAGTGCTGGAAGAAGTCAGGACGATGTGTGCGGTGTGGCAGTGATCAGCATCAGATCAAGGATTTCCCTAAATGGCAAGCAGGACAACATCAGGTTAAACCAGCTAGTAGAGGAAAGACTCCAGTTCCTAGAGTTCAGGCTCGAGCTTATGCTATTGAGTGCGAGGAGCTTCTAGAGGAGACCACTGTTGTTGAAGGTACATTCTTCATACTGAATCAACCTGTTAGGGTGCTAATTGATCCAGGTGCTACTCATTCATTTATTACTCCCTTATGTGTGCAACGTGTGAAACTAAAAGTTGTATGTTTGCCTTACGAAGTAGAAGTTGGTACTCCGATGGGTTCTAAACTTGTTACTAGCTCAGCTTGTAAAGCATGTAAAATCCAAATTAAGGATAGGGAATTCTCAGCCAATCTTATTGTATTACCCTTTCGAGACTATGAAGTCATTTTAGGGATGGACTGGTTGGCAAAGCATCATGCCCAACTAGATTGCTGGACGAAGATTGTAACATTCCAGATACCTGGTCAACCAATACTGGAGGTAATGGGTCAAAGAGATTTCACCGGGAGTTCCATCATTTCATCTACGAAAGCAGTGAAGTCCTTGAGGAAAGGGTGTAGTGGATACTTAGCTTACCTCATTAACAAGCCATCGGACAAAGCTAAGTTGGTGGAGATGCCAGTGATCAAAGACTATGCGGATGTGTTTCCAGAAGAATTGCCCAGTTTACCCCTAAATCGGGAGATCGAGTTCATTATAGAATTACTGCCTGGTACCCAGCCGATATCTAAAGCTCTTTATCGTATGGCACCGGCCAAGCTAAAATAATTGAAGGACCAATTGCAAGGATTGTTGAAGAAGGGGTTTGTTCAACCAAGTTCTTCTCCGTGGGGTGCACCAGTCCTATTTGTAAAGAAGAAAGACGGAACGCTGAGGCTATGCATCGATTACCGAGGATTGAACCAAGTGACTATCAAGAATAAATACCCACTTCCACTGATCGACGAGTTGTTTGATCAACTTCAAGGAGCCAAAGTGTATTCGAAGCTCGACTTGAGGCAAAGGTACTATCAGTTGCGGATCAAAAAGGAGGATGTGCCTAAAACGGCTTTCAGGACGAGATATAGGCATTATGAATATGTGGTGATGCCATTTGGACTAACTAATGCCCCTGCAGCTTTTATGGACTTGATGCACAGGGTGTTTCAACCTTACTTGGACCAATTTGTGGTGATCTTCATTGATGATATTTTGGTGTACTCGAAATCCGAGGCTGAGCATGAACAACATCTTTGGTTGGTACTGCAGAAACTTCGAGAGCATCAATTGTATGCAAAGTTTAACAAGTGCGAGTTTTGGTTGCAGCAGATTGCATTTTTGGGGCACATCATATCCCAAGAGGGAATAGCAGTGGATCCAGCAAAGATAGAAGCGGTGATGTCTTGGAAGAAGCCGGAAAACGTTACGGAGGCTCGGAGTTTTCTCGGTCTAGCCGGCTATTATCGGAGGTTCGTGAAGGATTTCTCAAAGATCGCAGGACCACTTACAAAGCTCACTCAAAAGAAAACAAAGTTCGTGTGGGATGACAAGTGTTAGAACAGTTTCCAAGAATTGAAGAAAAGATTGACTACTGCACCTGTTCTTGCATTGCCTGAAGGGAGTCAAGGTTTTGTAATCTATAGCGATGCTTCGAAGGAAGGACTGGGTTGTGTGTTGATGCAAAATGGTAGAGTGATTGTGTATGCATCTAGGAAACTGAAGCCGTATGAATTGAACTACCCGACGCATGATTTGGATTTAGCGGCTATTGTGTTTGCACTCAAGAAATGGAGGCACTATCTGTGGGGTAACAAGTTAGAGGTGTTTACTGATCACAAGAGCTTGAAATACTTGTTCTCACAAAAAGAGTTGAACATGAGGCAAAGACGGTGGATGTAGATTTTGGATGATTATAACTGCACAATCAATTATGTGCCCGGTAAAGCGAATGTAGTTGCAGATGCCTTAAGTAGGAAAGCGATCATGGAAAAACTGGAAGTTAAGGTGCAGGAGTTGTTGGAGGAAGCATTTTTGTGGAAACCACAATTGACTCGAAAAGGATTACTATTTGCCACTACACAAGTTCAATCGACCTTGTTGTCTGAATTAAGAGAGGCTCAACAGAAGGACCAACAGTTTCATAAGATTAAAGAAAGCAACACAGATTTCAAGTTTCATGATGATGGTATTTGGAGGTTTAGGAATTGGATTTGTGTTCCTAATGATCCAGAGTTGAAAAAGAAGATTCTTGAAGAAGCCCATAATTCAAGATACACTATTCACCCCGGCGGAACAAAGATATACTGGGATTTGAAGCAACACTATTGGTGGAATAACATGAAGAGAGAGATCACGGAGTTTGTGGCACGGTGTTTGACTTGCCAGAGAGTCAAAGCAGAACATCAATGACCAGCAGGTTTACTACAGCCGTTGGAGATTCCTCAATGGAAATGGGAACATATAACTATGGACTTTGTTATGGACCTGCCCAGGTCACAAAAGGGTCATGACGCCGTTTGGGTCATAGTGGATAGATTGACCAAGTTAGCACAGTTCTTATCGATGAACAAGGAGGATAGCCCTGAGAAATTGGGAGATATGTATGTGGCGGAGATTGTAAGATTGCACGGGATGCCTGTGAGTATTGTATTGGATAGGGATCCTCGTTTTACTTCCCGATTTTGGAAGAGATTGCAAGAAGCTTTGGGAACGAAGTTGAGTTTCAGCACGGCCTATCACCCTCAGACTGATGGACAATCTGAGAGAACTATTCAGATTATGGAGGATATGCTGAGGGCGTGTGTTTTAGACTTTGGGAAAGGTTGGGAGAAATATCTGTCTCTAGCGGAGTTCGCTTATAATAATAGTTACCAGGCCACTATCGGGATGGCCCCATTTGAGGAGTTGTATGGACGTAAGTGTCGATCCCCAATTTACTGGGATGAAGTAGGTGAGATGAAGACTTTTGACCCGACCCTTCTACCTGAACTTATGAAGACTGTTGATAATATCCACCTTATCCGAAAATAGATGCTTACCACCCAGAGCAGGCAGAAAAGTTATGCAGACCGACGGAGACGGAGCCTAGAGTTTGAGGTCGCCGATAAGGTGTTCTTGAAGATGTCACCTCGGAGGGGACTGATTAAACACGGCAAGGGTGGAAAGTTGAGCCCGAGATTTGTAGGACCATTCGAGATAATTGAAAAGGTTGGCAAGTTGGTGTATTGCCTGGAACTACCCCAAAACCTCTCCAATATTCACGACGTCTTTCATGTTTCAATGCTACGGAAGTATCACCCTGGTCCATCGCATATCTTGGAGCCAGAGCCGTTGCAGCTTCAGGAGAACTTGTCTTATGAAGAGAAGCCCATTCGGATCCTAGACTAGCAAGATTGGGAGTTGCGCAACAAATCTATACCGATGGTAAAAGTGTTGTGGGATCATCATAGAGTTGAAGAATCAACGTGGGAAAGGCGAGACCAGATGGAGCAATAGTATCCAGCTTTATTTCAAAGGTAATATTGAATTTCGGGACAAAATTCTTTTAAGGAGGGGAGGATGTGAGGCCTGTGAGGCCCGACCTCGATTTACGTGCAATACCTCATTTCGTGTGCCCTAACCTAGATTTGTGTGCCTTGACCTAGGTTTAAGAATTGTGTTTCGTTTTGTGTGCCTTGCATTGAATTACGTGTATTCATTTAGGATTGCGTGCATTTACTTGGAAAACGTGCATCCTCTCGTAGTTCGTGCCCTACCTCGTAGTGCGTGCCCTAAACCTAGGAAAGCATGCCCTCACGCTAATCAAGAAAGCATCTTACACGAAGCACTAGATCATTAATTAATCCTACAAACTCCAATAACTAATATTAAATTGCTAATTCAACCCACTAGAAGACAAAATCTCACAAAAAGCTAGACATTCTTTATTCCTTATTATTTATTCTTTGCATATCCCAAAAACACAATTAAAATATTGCTCAACGAAGACAAAAAATTCAGATTCTTGCAATGCCTTGGCCGACCACCTTGTGTGCCTTTGTGCTTGCTTGCATAATTCAAAATTAAATCTAGACATCCTATGACATTCTATGACACAAGCAATAAAAATAAAAAAAAGGCTCAAAAACCCTCCCCAATGCACCATTCTCGATCCATTCTCAATTGCCCATGCTAAGGATTCAAAAAATGCTCCTTGAAGACACAAAATTCTGATTTTGCAAGGCCCTAGGCCGACAAACATCTTTGCCCAACAAAGCTTTTCATTTACTTTCATTTTCTCTAATTTTCCTCTCATTCCTCTCTCATTTCTTCTCTCTCTCTCGGCCTTGGCTGAGTTTCTACTCTCCATAGCTAAGTTCTTCATCCTAAGGCTCTTCAAGACTTCCAAGCTACATAGGAGCTCGACCAAACAAAGCTAGGAGCAAAGAAATGCACATGCAAGCCTTTAGCACCTCCATTTCGGCTTAGGTGAGTTTGTTAGCTTCCATTTCTTTTCTTCTTGTTCTAACCACATGTACCTACAAAGAACATGGTTACTCAGCTAGGAAATTAGAGAAATCCCAAGTTGTCTCTCGGCTAAGCAAGGAAAAAGATCAACTTTGTGCTTCACCAAGAGTTTGAGCATCTTCTTTGTTGTCTTGCTAAGGTGAATGCTAAAACTTCTTTGTAAAGCTTTTGAAAACCACATGCATGCCTTTAAATGTCTATCTTTACTTCTGTACTTGTGATATATGTGTGTTCATGAGCTTTTGTAAACATGAATGGCAAGATATTTGACTAGAATGTGATGATAGATGACATCGGGTATGTGACAGACTTCAGCCTTGTTTGTGCGAGGTGATTTTTACCAGGAAAGTGATGTTGAAAATGCAAGAAAATTGGTAGGTTACTAGTTTTTCCCATTCGGAGCATTTTTTTGCAGAAATAGGCCATAGCTAATTTTGACTCAAAAGTCCTCAAAATGGAAAATTACCAAAATGTGTCCAAATCTGGAAGTCTAGAAAAATGAAGCAGGTTTTGGCAGATTCACTGGCCTTGTAGAACGAACCAGTTTTGACTTAGTAACTGATATCCCAAATGCATACAATTTATTGTGCTAATAGATTTTTCAGTTCTGGACATTTTTTTCAGAAATGGACTATGGCTAAATCTGACCTTAAGGCCCTCCAAAACGACAAGTTTTGAAATGTGTGCAAATCTGGACAGTTTTGTGTAGTCTCACTGTTTTGGCTATAACTCTTGAACCCGAACTCCAAATGATGCGAGGTTTGTTTCTGAATTTAGTTCACTCCTTAAAATTTAATTTGATATCTTGTTCACTGGAATTGGATATTGTTTGCTTGTCTTAATGATCGTGAGAAAATAGTCCATTGCAGTGAGGGTTTCACCTATTGATATTCTTAGAAAATTAATGTAGCTTTCCTTGTTGTATTAAATGCTTGGGATTGTGGCATTTGGATGTTGTGTGGACTGTTTTAAATTCTTGAGGGTGTTTGAATTAATTAATGCATGGCTTGAGCTTAATTACGAGATGACTTGGGGTTTAATCGCACGGGTAAGCACGAATTGAAACCCTAGTAACTAGGTAAACTTGCTAAGTGTTGATCCTTTGGATATTGTGTTTGATTATGTGTTTAGTAGACTGCCCGTAGTTGCCCTCATAGCCCTAAACATGATTTCGATGATTACATGTTGACAAGTAGGCCTTTCTTGCACCCGGTCCCACGTAGATGTCGTTGCATGATGAATAATCTTATTATTTGATTACATGAACTTTGAAATGAGTTATATGACTTGATTTACATGCGTTACATGGCTGCCCGTTTAATATTCATATAACTCCATGTGCTTTTCCAGTGAATTTACTTGTCATATCGTGCCTCGCGTGTTTAACTGCCAATGTGCAATCTTATGACTGTTCAGAGGCAACCTACTTTGTTGTCCTCCAAATGTGATATATTCATGCTTGCAAAAAAGATTTTTCATAAGTTGAACCGGAAAATAAGTTTTAAAACTTATTTCTCGTTCCCCCTCGCAGAGTTCATAACGACTCACCCTCTTTTATCATCTCAGGTGAACAGACCAGGAATAGGTACCCGAGGACAACGTGCCTAATGATGATTCCTTGGAATGATTGCTTGCCCTACGTGCCTTACATGACTATGGCCATTTTGTGAACAATATGTTACTTGAAGACTATTTCATTTCTTATGATGCTTGCTATTGTAATGTAAAAGACCCCCGTTGTAATTTGGGGTTTAATTTTGGCTTGTACTAATAATAACTAGATAGACACTACTATGGTCATTTTTGCTATCGTTATTGGCTAGTATCTATCATAGGATTATGAAGTATTAGGTAAGGACTAAGTAAAATGAACCTATCCAATCGTAAGCAGGTACTCATTGTTAAGCTAAGATCAACAGGTACTTTTGTAACGAGGACAAACAAACAAACGAGACATAGTATCATGCTAGGTTATTAATCAAACGAGACTTCGAGATAACTGGTAGGCATGTCGATTGGTTATAAATAGTAATCTTAGTTGGAAATGAAATTGAGATTGAAAATTTTGAGGTGTTTAGAAAATTAGGTCAAACTAAAGAGCCCAATTACAGCCGTTATGCTGCGGTTTTCCGAAAAATTGCAGAGTTTAGGCTAAAACGTTAAGTGTTAAACCCTCTTGAACGATTAAGTACGTGATATGACTTCAATGATTAGATCACACCCTAGTCTAACCTTTATAGGTCGGGTTGGGGTGTGACAAGGCCCAATCTCGAATTGTGTGTCTTACCTCGATTTGCGTGCCTTAGACCCATAATTATATGATTGACCTTCAATTACATGCCCTGTCTTGGCTTTCGTGCATGCCTCGTCATACATGTCTTGACCTAGAATTATGTGCCCTAATTCTCGACTTACGCGCCCTGATTTTGAATTGCGTGCGTTACCTCGTTTCGTGTGCCCTAACCTTCAACTGCGTGCCTTAACCTAGGTTTAATAGTTGTGTCTTGATTTACATGTATTCATTTAGGGTTGCGTGCATTTACTTGGAATATGTGCATTTGTCTCGTAGTTTGTACCTTACCTCGTAGTGCGTGCCCTAGACCTATGAAAGCGTACCTGCACGCTAATCAATAAAGAATCCTACACAAAGTACTAGACTATAAAATAATCCTACACAATTCACTAACCAATATTAAATTCCTAATTCAAATTCTCTACAAAATCCATTAACAATAAACAATTCTATCCACACAAACACCTAAACATTATTTATTTTTTATTCTCACCCAAAACCAATGCGCCTCAAATTCTACACTTATTATAATCTATAATATACTCACATGAATCTGAAAATTCATAATTTTCCATGCTAATTTCGGCCATACCAAGCAAAGGGGACAAGCTTTGCACAAAATATTATATTCTAGACAACCTATGACGCCAACACAAGACACAATGCATAAAATAACCTCAAACACCCTACCCCAAGTCCCCTTTCTCGACCAAATCACCCTAGCATGCTAAAAATTCAAAATAATGCTCAAAAGATGACACAAAAATCAGTTTTTACAAGCTCAAGGCTGACACACACACACTAGAATCATTTCTCTCTCAAACTCTCTCTTTCCTCTCAAACTCTCTCATTCTCTCTCCTTTTCTCTCATTTTCGACCATGGCTTCCCTTTGAGCTCCCAAGACTCCTAACAACTCTCAAGGACACTCTAAGACTCTCCCAAGCTCGGCCATAGCAAGCCATAGCAATCAAACACGCAAGAAAGTCTCACACAAGCTCAAAAGCTCATCATTTTCGGCCATAGGTAAGTCTAAGAGTTTTCTTCCATTTCTTTTGGTTTCACAAACATGCACACCTCCTACACAAGATAACTAAGCTAGGATTTAAGTTAAATCAAGATACCTCTCGGCCAAAGCAAGGAAAAAGGTCTAGTTGTGCGATTCAAAGAGCATTTGTGCATCTTCATCTATCGATTTGCTAAGGTGAGGGTTAAACTCTTTTAAAAGCTTTCAAAACTCACATGCATGCTCTGATATGGCTATATTTACCTTTGTAGTTATTTTTTATGTGTGTATATGAGCCTATCCACTCATGCATGCCTTGATAATGGCTAGAAACTTGAAGATATGTAAACACGTATTTTTTCTGGCAGATTACTGACCTTGTAGGACGAAATATTTTTGGCCTAGTAAATGTTGATAAATATGCATGAAAATTGGTAGGTCACTAGATTTGTCAGTTATGAACATATTTTAGAGAAACAGGCCAATGCCAAGTTTGACTCTAAGACCTCCAAAATGGTCAAATATTGTGATGTGTCTAAATTTGGAAAACTTGGAAATATGAAGTAGGGTTCTGGCAGCTTTCTGACCTTGTGGAACGAAAGAATTTTGGCCTAGTAAATGATGTCCAAAATGCATGAAATTTGGTATTCTACTATATTGGTCAGTTCTGAACATATTTGGAAGATATAGGCTAAGGCTAATTTTGAGTTTAAGGGCCTCAAAGGTAGCAAATATCGAAATGTGTACGAATCTGGACAGTTTTTTGTAGTCTCACGGTTTTGGCCATAACTCCTAAGTCAGAACTCCAAATGATGTAAGGTTTGTTCATAGATTTAAATCACTCATTAAGATTCAATTTGAAATTTGATTCATTGAAATTGAATATTATTTGCTTGGCTAAATGAATGTGGAAAAATAGACCATTGCAGTATGGTTTTGGATTGGTAATATGCTTTGAATCATGTTGAAACTTTACTTGTGGTATTGAATGCTTGGAATTGTGGCAATTAGAAGTTGTGTGGGCTGTTTTGGATGGTTGAGGATACTTAATTTGGTTGATGCATGGCTTTGGGTTTGTTAATTGATGAATTGTTGCTTAATCGCACGTGTAAGTACGAATTGAGGCCCTATTTCTTATGAAAACTTGCTAAGTGATGATCCTATGGTTAAATGTGTTCAATTGTGTGGTTATTAGGCTGCCCAATAAATGTTAATTATGCGTGAAATGGTTTAAGTGTTACTTGTGGTGCTTAGCAAACAAAACCAACCCCAAGCACGACCTTGTAAGCCCTAATGGCCCCGTAGACTCCCAAGTTTTAAACTATTCATGTGTATCTTATAATTGATGTTGAGAAATGTTAATGGACTGCCTGGAATTGTCCTTATAGCTCTAAACATGATTCCTGATGATTGCATGTTGATAAGTGAACTATTATTGCACTCGGTTTTGTGTAGGTGTCGTAGCATGCGTGTATGATCTCGACACTTGATATGTGAACTAAAATGAGCTATATGACTTGTTTTCTATGATGTTACTTGGCTTTCCGTTAAATGTTCATATGCTTCTAAGTATTTTACAAGTGAATTTACATATCAAAGAATGCCTCGTATGTTTACTTGTCGATATGTTATCATACGTGTATCCGGAGGCAACCTACTTTGTTGACCTCCTAATGTGAATTGTTAAAAGATATTCTATGGCTTGCTTTGTACATGATTACTTGGCTGCCCATGAAAGTTTAATTGCTCTCAAATTGATATATGAAATGATTATATGTTCTTGCAATGTCTTATGTGCCAATATGTCAAAATGTGATCATATCTTGCTCGGAGGCAACCTACTTTGTTGACCTCCTAATATGAAATGTTAAATGGTATAAATGTGCATTGCATACAAGGTTACAACCTTTCATTGTGGCATGGTAGCATTTCACGAACGCCGGGTGGCATAGGGCTTGCCGGTGCTCCCGTGACTACCATGGTCCAATTCTCTCTCTCGCTTGGAATTCTACCCTCGGAGAGTTGGGTCGTAGGTTTGGTGTACATCCGGAGTACACCCATTTGGAGTGATAAGTGGATGATTGATGCCGGCTACAACAATGGTTATTGGAAATGAACTTGAAAGCAAAAGCATAATGTATCACTTGAACGACAGGAACTAAGTGCAATGCGGGGCAAAGTGCTACACCCAAAAGTGGTAGGAGCTACCTCTTGAACCCGTAGGAGTCAACTCTAGAGTCCTGTACGTATCAAAACATATTCTTTCACTATGTGTTTAAGTACTCTCGCTTGGTTCCTAAACGACTACTGGGGGGAAAGACGGGTAAATGTGTTTATTTATATTTATGTTATGTTATGAACTTGCTTATTTCATATGACACGTTTTCAAAAGGGTTTTTTCGTAAGATTAACCGGAAAAGAGTTTTTAAAATGTTATCTCTCGTTCCCCCTCACTGAGTTCATAAGGACTCACCCTCTTTTATCATCACAGGTGAAGAAGATTTGGAACAGGTACCCGAAGAGAGTGTGCCTGTTGATGATTCCTTGGAATAATTACATGCTTTATGTGCCTTGCTTGACAATAGTTGTTTTGTGAACGTTGTGTTTGCTTTGAAGACTACTTATTTTGTTGATGTAAATGACCCCGTTGTAATTTGGGTCTAATTTTGGCTTGTACTGATTATAACTAGACGAACACTCTATTTGGTCGTTTTGCTATCACTATTTTAATTTAGTAACAATCATAGGCAACTGAAGCATTAGGTGAAGGATCAAATAAAATGAATCTATCTAATCTTACACATGTACTTACTCATAGGCTAAAGGATAACAGGTACTCGCATAAAAAGGGATTGACAAATAAACGGAACATAGTTATCTGGTTAGGCTTGTTAATCAAATGAGACTTCCGAGTTAGATCAATAGGCATATCGGTTGATGATAAATAGGGGTCTCTGTTGAAATCGAATCAATGATAGAAAGTTTTTGAGGCATTTTAGAAAATAGGTCAAACCAAATGTCTTAAATACCGCCATTATGCTGTCAGTTTTTCGGAAAAACTTTTGGAGTTCTAGGCTAACGATTAAGCATTAATCATAGTCAAACGGTTAAGGACATAAAATAACAATGATGATTTAGGTCATACCCTAGTCTAGCCTCTATAGGTTAGGTTGGGGCGTGACACCATGGCCGCGCACATCCACTCAGCAACGACCTTGGCTTCGTTTGCTAGACGATTCGCGCATTGCGCAAGCCCAACGACACGTCAGGGGATGGGAATGTCCCCCAACGTGTACCTAGCCGACGGCACGGGGATGGCTAGTTTTCTGCTTGGGCAACCACTCGCCCCCTCATTAGCCATCCCAATGACGTCGACGGTGTTGTGGTACCAAGATGGATAATGAGGGGCTAGGGAAACCACCACGTTCCCCTCATTAGCCATCTTGGTTCCGTGCCGTGCCGAGGGACATACCGGGGGACGCAGGGCGAGGGTGGCACGGCCCCAACGCACGGGTATGCAATGCAATACCTCGGCGTGATTCACTCAGTAGGCATTCCCGCCCACAATATAGCCCATGATATAACCCACCATGTGCCACGAAGTGCCCACAACGTCCCCCCACATGGACCTCGACCAGGGGGCTTGACACCATATACCCCCCTATAGTACATTTAGATGCAAAAACCCAAGTGACAACAGTAGCGAACATTTTGTCAGAGATTCATAATGGGTGTTTTACACTATAAAAGACCCCATATGGCATGATCTTCGTACCCAACTTGCTCTTTATTAATAGCATATGATATCCAAATACTTCAAAATTATTTTTTTTCATTTTTTTAATATTTAATAATTGTGAAAATTAGAGAAAAATCAAAAAAAATAGTAAAAAATTCAGAAAAATTTATATTAATTCATACATTAATTTGTTAAATGATATTCAAAAATATATTTTTTTTCAAAAAATTAATTTTTAATATTTAAAAATTAAAAAAATAGGGAAAAATAAAAAAATACTAAAAAATTCAAGAAAATTTATATTAATTAATAAATTAATTTGTTTACATGATATTTGGCTTTAAAATTTTTTTTGGATGGATTGGGAAACCGATTAATCTATTTCGCCTCACAAATGTCACGAACGGTTTGTCGGACAAGGCATAGGTTAAGACTACTTCATAGATTCGGAAACCACTTGTAAAAGGATATCAATGTCCATATTCGTGTAATAATACATTCCGCATGCCCAATACCCTGAATGCTTAACATTGCCCGTCGTGCCCAACGTCCCCTAAAGTGCCGAAGCCGTCCCTAAACATCCCCTATCGTCCCCCAAGCGTACCCACGTAGTGCCCCAACCGTGCCCCAACAGCGCCCCTTGAGCACCCCGCTCGCGCCAATTGTGCGCACTATTGTGCGGCATGCGCGCTCGATGCGCACACCATCGTGCGGCATGGGTACCCCATGTGCGCACCTTCGTGCGGCATGCGGGGAACAAGCACGCACCATCGTGCGGCATGCGCGCACCATCGTGCGGCATTGGTGCCCAATGCGTGCACCATTGTGTGGCATGCGCGCCTGATGCATGCACTATCGTGCAGCATCGGCGCCCAATGCGCGCACCTTCGTGCGGCATGCGGGCACCATCGTGGGGCATGGGCGCCCCATGTGCGCACCTTCGTTGGGCATACGGGCTATATGCGTGCACCATCGTGCGACATGTACGCACCATCGTGTGGCATGCGGGCCACATGCTCGTAGCATCGTGCGGCATGCGTACCCCATGCGCGCACCATCATACGACAAGGGCGCCCCATGCACGCACCTTCGTGCAGCATGCGGGCACCATCGTGCGGCATGGGCGCCCCATGTGCGCACCTTCGTGGGACATGCGGGCCACATGCGCGCACCATCGTGCGGCATGCGCGTACCATCTTGAGGCATGGGCGCCCCATGCGCGCACCATCGTGAGGCATGCGGGCCACATGCGCACACTATCGTGCAACATGCGCGCCCGATGCGAATACCATCGAGCGGCATGGGCGCCCCATTAGCGCACCTTCATGCGGCATGCGCGCACCATCGTGCAACATGCGCGCTCAATACGCATACCATCTAGCGGTATGGGCGCCCCATTAGCGCACCTTCATACGGCATGCCCCATGCGCGCACCATCGTGCGGCAATAGCGCCCCACGCGCGCACAATCGTGCGGGATACGCACCCGATACGCGCACCATCGAGCAGCATTGGTGCCCCATGCGCGCACTTTCATGTTGTATGCGCGCACCATCATGCGGCATGGGCGCCCCATGCGTGCACCATCGGGCGCCATCGGCGCCCTATGTGCACACCATCGTGCAGCATGGGTACCCCATACGCGTACCTTCGTGCGGCATGCGGGCCATATGAGCGCACCATCGTGCGGCATGTGCGCCCCATGCACGTACCATCGTGCGGCATGGGCGCCCTATGTGCGCATCTTCGTACGGCAAGTGGGCACCATCGTGCAGCATGGGCGCCCCATCCACGCACCTTCGTGCGGCATGCTGGCCACATGCATGCACTATCGTGCGGCATGGGCGCCCCATGCACGCATCTTCATGCGGCATACGGGCACCATTGAGCAGCATGGGCTCCCCATGAGCATACCTTCATGCGGCATACGCGCACCATCTTGCGGCATGGGCACCCTATGCGTGCACCATAGTGCAGTATGGGTGCCGCATGCGCATACCATCGAGCGGCATGGGCGCCCCATTAGCACACCTTCATGTGGCATACCCCATGCGCGTACCATCGTGCGACAAGGGCGCCCCACGCGCGCACAATCGTGTGGTATGCCCGCTCGATGTGCTCACCATCGAGCAGCATTGGTGCCTTATGCGCACACTTTCATGCAGCATGCGCGCACCATCATTCGGCATGGGTGCCCAAAGAGTGCACCATCGAGCGCCATGGGCGCCCTATGTGCACACCATCGTGCGGCATGCGGGCCACATGCACGCACCATCGTGTGGCATGCGCGCACCATCGTGCGGCATGTGGGCACCATCGTGCGGCATGGGCACCCCATGTGCACACGTTCGTGCAGCATGTGGGCCACCTGTGCGCACCATCGTGCGACATATGAGCCTGATGTGTGCACTATCAAGTGGCATAGGCGCCCCACTCGCGCACCTTTGTGCAACATACGCGCACCAATGTGCGGCATGTGTAAACCATCGTGCGGCATGGGCGCCCCATGCACATACCATCAGGCGGTATGGGCGTCCCATGCGCACACCATCATGTAGTATGGGCGGCCTATGCTTGCACCTTCGTGTGGCATGCGTGCACCATCGTGGGGCATGGGTGCCCCATACGCGCACCTTCATGCGGCATGTGTGCCGTATGCATGCACCATCATGCTGCATGCGCTCCCCATGTGCGCACCTTCTTGCGGCTTGGGAGCCCCATGCACGCACCATTGTGCGGTATTGGCTCCCCATGCGCGTACCATCATGCACCATCGGGCGGCATGGGTGCCCCATGCACACACCATCGTGCGGCATGGGTGCCCTATGCGAACACCTTCGTGTGGCATGCGGGCCACATGCGTGCACCATCGTGCAGCATACGCACCCCTTGTGCGCACCATCATGCGGCATGGGCGCCCCATGCGCGCATCTTGGTGCGACATGCGGGCACCATCATGCGGGATTGGTGCCCCATACGCGCACATGCAGGCCACATGCTGCGCCATCGTGCGACATATATGCCCGATGCGCGCACTATCGAGCGGCATAGGTGCCCCATGAGTGCACCTTCATGCGGCATGCACACACTATCGTGCGGCATGGGTGCGCCATGAGTGCACCATCAGGCGGCATGGGCACCTCATGCGCACACCATCTTGCAGTATAGGCGCCCCATGCTCGCACCTTCGTGCAGCATGCGCGGACCATCGTGTAGCATGGGTGCCCCATGCGTGCACCTTCGTGCTGCATGCGCGCCCCATGCGCGTACCTTCGTGCGGCATGCACGCACCGTCGTGCGCCATTGGTGTCCCATGCACACACAATCGTGCGGCATGGGCTCCCCATGCGCGCACCCTTTTGCGGCATGGGCTCCCTATGCGCGCACCCTAGTGCGGCATGCGGGCTACATGCGCGCACCATCGTGTGGACTGGGTGCCCTATGCGCGCACCTTCATACGGCATATGGGCCGCATGCGTGCACCACCGTGCCGCATGCGCGCCCCATGCGCGTACCTTCATGCAGCTTGAGTGCCTCATAAGCTTACCTTCATGCGGCATACGCGCACCATCGTGCGGTATGGGCTCCCCATGCGCCCACCATCGTGCGGCATGGGTGCCCCATGCGAGCACTTTCGTGCAGCATGCGAGCCCCATGCATGCACTATTGTGCGGCACGGACGCCCCATACTTGCACTTTCGTGCGGCATGGGTGCCCCATTCACGCGCCCCACGTGGCCCAATTGCTTGCCCTATTCGCGACCCCGCTCCGCGCCCGCTGCTTGCCAAGCCGTGCCCCAACTGTGGGCCCCAAGTACATGCCCCATCCAAGGCTCAATCATGCACCGTCATGCAACACCGTGGGTAGTCGTGCCGCAACAGTTCACCAATGTGCCCAACCGTGCCGAAGATAGGGGCAACATAACCTCAATCACCGTTAATGTTGAGGGAAGAACGTTAGGTACCTCGGTGGGCTAGCAGCACACAAAGTCAGATTCAAATTTTTTGCCATCTCTTACGAAGCAAGCATAGGCTGTCTAACACTTGGGCACTCGAGGCGAAGCGCGGGGTCGGCCAGCAGTGGGCCCGTTAGCACTTGGGCATAGCACATAGCACTTAGGCATCATTGGGCATAGCACTTGGGTGCACATAGCACTTAGTCATAGAGCTTGGGTACACATAGCACTTGGGCATCAATGGGCATCGCACATAGCACTTAGGCATAGAACTTGGGTTCACATAGCACTTGGGCATAGAGCTTGGGTTCACATATTACTTAGGCATCAATGGGCATAGCACATAGCACTTGGGCATCATTGGGCATGGCACATAGCACTTAGGTATAGCACTTTGGGCATTCGCGCGTCAACACTTGGGCATCCTTGGGCATAGCACTTGCGTATAGCACTTGGGCATCCATGGGCATAGTACTTAGCACTTGGGCATCCTTGGGCATAACACTTAGCACTTGGGCATCCTTGGGCATAGCACTTAGCACTTGGGCATATTGGGCATCATCGTTGCCTCGAAACCCCACGACACTTGCAATGACTCTTATACATGCAACGAGCGTGGCAAACTAACTTGGGCTAATGTTATTCGGACTTGGGCGTAGATCACTTGGCAACACTTAGGCATTCGCGCGTCGACACTTTGGTTAAAACTTATGACTTACTTTGGCACTTGGAGACACACTTTGGGAGCGGCATAGGGCGTCGAATCTCTTGGCCCGTTTGGGGAAAATAGTGTTGGTTGATGGGATTGGATTAGGGATGAGGCGGAGATAGGCGAGGAGGGGGGAGGGACGAATCAGAGCGACAAAGGGCTAAATCTCAGTGGATCGTGGCAGCAAGGCCACTCTGCCACTTACAATACCCCGTCGCATATTTAAGTCGTCTGCAAAGGATTCTGCCTGCTGCTCGATGGGAATTGTAATTCAAGGCGGCTGGCGCGACGCTTCCGTCATGACGACTTGGCCAACGACACGTGCTCTTGGGGACTGGAGGCCCCTACTACGGGTCGGTGAACAGGCGGCGGGCGAGCGCATCGCTTCTAGCTCAGATTCTGACTTAGAGGCATTCAATCATAATCCAGCGCACGATAGCTTCACGTCACTAGCTTTTCAACCAAGCGCAATGACCAATTGTGCGAATCAACGGTTCCTCTCGTACTAGGTTGAATTATTATTGCGACACTGTCATCAGTAGGGTAATACTAACCTGTCTCACGACGGTCTAAACCCAGCTCACGTTCCCTATTGTTGGGTGAACAATCCAACACTTGGTAAATTCTGCTTCACAATGATAGGAATAGCCGACATCGAAGGATCAAAAAGCAATGTCATTATGAATGCTTGGCTGCCACAAGCCAGTTATCCCTATGGTAACTTTTCTGACACATCTAGCTTCAAATTCCGAAGGTGTAAAGGATCGTTAGGCCACGCTTTCATGGTTTATATTCGTAGTGGAAATCAGAATCAAACGAGCTTTTACCCTTCTGTTCCACACGAGATTTATGTTCTCGTTGAGCTCATCTTAGGACACCTGCGTTATCTTTTAACAGATGTGCCGCCCCAGCCAAACTCCCCACCTGAAAATGTCTTCCACCGAGATCGGCCCGCAGAGCGAGCCTTGTGTCTAAAAAGAGGGGCAGTGCCGCGCCTCCAATTCACGGAATAAGTAAAATAACGTTAAAAGTAGTGGTATTTCACTTTAGCCTTTCGGCTCCAACTTATCCTACACCTCTCAAGTCATTTCACAAAGTTGGACTAGAGTCAAGCTCAACAGGGTCTTCTTTCCCCGCTGATTCTGCCAAGCCCATTCCCTTGGCTATGGTTTCACTAGATAGTAGACAAGGACATTGGGAATCTCGTTAATCCATTCATGCGCGTCACTATTAGATGACGAGGCCTTTGGCTACCTTAAGAGAGTCATAGTTATTCCCATCGTTTACCCGCGCATGGTTGAATTTTTTCACTTTGACATTCAGAGCACTGGGCAGAAATCACATTGCGTGAGCATCCGCAGGGACCATCGCAATGCTTTTTTTTAATTAAACAGTCGGATTCCCCTTGTCCTTACCAGTTCTGAGCTGTTCGACGCCCGGGGAAGGCCCTCGAGGGAGCCGTTCCCAGTCCGTCCCCCGGCCGACACGCGGTGACCTGCTCTCGTCATGGGAGCAGCTCGAGCAGTTCGCCGACAGCCGACGGGTTCGGGACTAGAACCCCTGTGCCCTACCCTTAGAGCGTATCCTTTTCCTGAAGTTACAGATCCATTTTGCCGACTTCCCTTACCTACATTGTTCTATCGACCAGAGGCTGTTCACCTTGGAGACCTGATGTGGTTATGAGTACGACTGGGCGTGGACGGAAATCGGTCCTCTGGATTTTCAAGGGCCGCCGGGGGTACACCGGACATCGCGCGATGTGTGGTACTCTACTAGCCGCTAGACTCTACCTCCGGCTAAACCATTTCCACGGTGGGCAGGCTGTTAAACAGAAAAGATAACTCTTCTCGAGGCCCCCGTTGACGTCTCCGGACTCCCTAACGTTGCCGTCAATGGCCACGTCCCGGTTCAGGAATTTTAACCCAATTCCCTTTCGGTGCACGTGCGAAACGCGCTATTTGTTAGGCTTCCCCCGACCCTTAGGATCGACTAACCCATGTGCAAGTTCCGTTCACATGGAACCTTTCCCCTCTTTGGCCTTCAAAGTTCTCATTTGAATATTTGCTACTACCACCAAGATCTGCACCGACAACCGCTCGCGCCCAGGCTTGCGCCCTAGGTTTTGCAGTGATTGCCACGCCCTCCTACTCATCGGGGCCTGGCACTTGCCCCAACAGCCGGGTATAGGTCGCCGCTTAAGCGCCATCCATTTTTGGGGCTAGTTGATTCAGCGGGTGAGTTGTTACACATTCCTTAGCGGATTTCGACTTCCACGACCATTGTCCTGCTGTCTTAATCGACCAACACCCTTTGTGGAATCTAGGTTAGCGCGCAATTGGGCACCGCAACCTGGCTTCCTGTTCATCCCGCAGAACTTCCCGCATCACTAGTTCTGCTTACCAAAAATGGCCCACTTGGAGCTCTAGATTCCGTGGCGCAGCTCAACGAAGCAGCTGCGCCGTCCTACCTATTTAAAGTTTGAGAATAGGTCGAGGGCGTTGCGCCCCCGATGCCTCTAATCATTGGCTTTACCTGATAGAACTCGCACTCGAGCTCCAGCTATCCTGAGGGAAACTTCGGAGGGAACCAGCTACAAGATGGTTCGATTAGTCTTTCGCCCCTATACCCAAGTGAGACGAACGATTTGCACGTCAGTATCGCTGCAGGCCTCCACCAGAGTTTCCTCTGGCTTCGCCCCGCTCAGGCATAGTTCACAATCTTTTGGGTCCCGACAGGTATGCTCGCACTCGAACCCTTTTCAGAAGATCAAGATTGGTTGGCGGTGCACCCCCCGGGGGGGATCTCGTCAATCAGCTTCCTTGCACCTTGCGGGTTTACGCACCCGTTGACTTGCACACATGTTAGACTCCTTGGTTCGTGTGATACCCCGAACCCGGCATGCATTTAATAGCATTTGACTGCATTTAATTAGTTAAATCATCCATTACACACTACTTTCATGTTTCTTTTAAAGTATTCAACTAATACTTGGATTAATTATTTTAAAGAAGTATTAATTATGTTATTATATTTCATACTCGGTTTCATTTCCTTGTATTTAACTAATTGATTATTTTACTTTACCTATTTATTTAAAGTATTATTTTGATATTTCTTTTAAAAATATTCGAATAATTTTAATATTGATTAATTAAAAGATTACTACTTTTTTTTATTGTTTATAGTAATTGGATTTGTTTTTCTTGTATTTAATTAAGTGTCATTTTAAATGTTAGTATTTAATTGCATTTGATTACATGTTTATATTAACTTGTTCATTCGTATCTTAGCATTAATTTCATAATTCTTTAAAATATTCTAGAAATAGTTAGATTATTATTTTTAAAATGTGTATTGATTATTTTGATTATTTTAATAATTGGTTTTCTTTTCTTGCATTTAATTACTCGGTTGTCAATTAAATGAGAAAAGTATCTCCGAGCCGGAGTGAATTTTAAACTAAATTACTTTTCAAAAATTATATTTTTAAGAAAATTGTTTATCATTCTAATAGTGATTGTTTATTGATCGTTTGATGGTAGCGTTTCGAAAATGAAAGTTAGAAGAATATTTCTCGAATTTCGTGAGTAGCGTTTCTAGTTTAATTTAGCTACTTTTAGTTGGTTTTCATTAAAATTGCATTGTTTTAATTTTTAATTAGATTAAATGGCATCAAAATAAGCTTGTTTGACCATTTTTAACTTGAATTTGACCAAGCCTTTTTTCCTTTGACCTTTTTGCCCTTGGTAGTCATCTTTTTAAACAAAGGAAAAGAAAAAAAAATAAAAACAGGCAAAATACTCCATGGAGGCCGAAACTCCATGGAGCAAAAGAAAAAAAATTTATTTTCATTTTTCTTCTATGATTTTGCTTGGAATCGCTCCGGGAATGTTGCTAAGGCATCTACAACCTCTCATCTTCAATCATTGTGAGGATTTTCACGTTTTTGTGCATTTATATTTGAATTTTATTTTTGTTTCAAATTTTTAGATTTGATATTTATTGCATTATAATGCCTGTTATTGCTTGAAATAACTTTCTTAGGGTTCGTAGAGCATTGCTTGTTAGTTATTTAGCAATTTTTACGGCTAGAAATGCAAATTGAAATTAGGGAAGAACATAAATAGTAAAAATGAATAGTAAAACCCTAGATTTTTTGGATTTTTTATTTGAATCGCGTTTTCTTGATTTGATTAGGTGCCATTAATGCTAGAAAGATAAAATGTGCAATAAAAACGGACTGGCCTTTGTTAAAATTGGAAATTAGACAAAGAAACGTAAAGGGGCTGTTTAACAAAGAGTTGACCGTGATCGAATTGAGTTGGGGGTTTTGCTATTGAGGGCATGGAAGCACTTTTGGCACTGTTGTGGTGTTGATTGAGCGACCGGTTAGCATAGTTGTAGTTCAAACTCAGTAGGTGGACTTTCGGGTTTCGGGTGAGAAAGTGAAGTTTCGTGATATAGAAACGTACCTTGTAGTACCTAAGTGAATGTAGTGAAATCGGTTTTCTAATCCCGTAGCTCGTTTGCTCGTAATTGCCTTTGGAAGTTAGAGATTAAATAGTGATATTTGTCGTTTTCGTGTTTGAACTGCTATTACTTGTTTGATTGATGTTATTGTTGATATTAGTGATAATCATGCTTGAAAAGTTAATTGATTGCTAGTATTGATTGTAAGTGCTTGATATATTGAATGTTGATACAAATCTGTACTTTCGTGTTATTGCTCGTTTATTGCTTGTATCTCGTATTGCATTGCATAGTGTCAGGCGGATGAGTGATGGGCCTCTCTGGGCAGTCTCGGGCTGCCAGGATTGGTTGCTCTAGCTCTGTGTCCTATTACCATTCTCGCTAAGGATGCCGCCCTGGGTAATTTGGATTGTAGATGTGTCGGGGTACATCCAAAGTACACCCAATGGATGTTATAAGGTGGTTGCGCACTTATTGTTATCGTTGTCAACATCAAGCTCGAGATTGATGTATTGCTCGTGAAATGGTACATTGCTCGTATGAGTGAACCATAGCCTTCAAAGTGTGGTATAGCTTTGACTGGTTGTGTTAATGCCTTCTTTAAATGTTATTGTATTGTTGATTATATTGATTGTTGTTCTTATCGGATATATTGCTTAACTGTCTTATTTGCATTGCACGACTTTCTTTCTCTTCACCTCGATATCTGTTTCGCCCTCACTGAGTATATGTGTTGTGTATACTCACTCCTTACCACCACATTTCAGGAAATGTCATGTTAACTGGAAAGTTCGTGGTTACGTGAAAGATCGTGCTTGAAGAGTTGTCTTACGTGTTATGTGGCTGAGTTGTAGAAAGATGCAAAGATGTATGTTTTCATGTATTGTATGTATTTAGTGTTAAGGGATATGTAATTAACTTAACTAGGTTTATTAGAATGGTATGATAGTCTATTTTATGCAATAGGTTAGTATAGTTTAATTGCCAAGCATGAATGTACTTGTCAAAGATGAGAAGAGATAGGTTAGCTTTGAAACTGGAAATGTATATTTACTTGTGTTCGCTTGTTGAGAACCAAGGCTCGGATGGCCTTGAGGTGTTTGCATGGTTGGATACGGTACTGGTCCACTTATATGCTATTGCAGGTTTTGCAATTTGCCTAGAAACAGGGGAGACTCCGTCCGTCTTTCCCTAAATTTTATGCCCGAGTTTGGAATTGGGTTGCGATTAGATTGATTAATAGAACTTCTGGTCTTGAGACGGATCAGGGTGTTACAAGTGGTATCAGAGCTTGTTTAGCTCATAAGCCAGGACAGGGTCCTCGGTCTGTCGGGTAGTAACCCTTGGTTGTATGCTTGTTAAGTGTGTCTTAAAAGTGTTTGCATGTATATGAGATTGTGTGTCTTGAATTGAATGTGTGTACCTATGTGATATAGTTATGTGAAATGTGTTAAAGGTATGTTACGTGAAGTGAAGTGACTACTCGTGTATCGAATTGGCATCGTGAATCGAATCGACCTCGTGAATTGTTATTTACTTGAAGTATTGCTTGTAATTTGTGTATTGGAATGTCTTGAATTGGTTATGCCATGATTGGAATTGATTATGTTGTGCTTGACTTGATTGTGATGCTTTAGTGACTTTGTTGAATAAACAGTTTTATAAACAGTTTTACAAACATGCTTGCATAATAGATTAAGGCATATATGTATAAATGTGATATCTTGGCATTCATACATGTCCTGTTGAAATGGTAAGAAAGACTTCTTCCTCCCCCTGAAGAGAAGTGGTTAGTGGTAGGCCCTCCAAGTTATGTGTGTAATACCCGAGCTCGGAATGTCGAATTTTTGATTTTTTTTTCTGAAAATTATATTTTCCTTAAATTCTTTGAAATTTAATTGTTATTCCTTTATTGTCGCAAAGTGCATTGCATTTCGAGAGCGATAGTTAGAGAGCGTGTTTTCTAGTCCTCAACAAATAGTGAAAACTAGTATTTAGTGTTTTAAATTTAGTGTTTTAGTTGTTGTTGACTAGAAATATAATTGCATTGGTTGTTTTAGCTTTAAAATGCCTAAAATAAGCTTATTTGACCAACTTAAATAACCTTTGACCAAGCCTTGACTAGTTTGACTTAGCTTGTCATCTTATTAAGCATATTACATAGCAAAAAAATAAAACAAAGAAAGCTGAAAAAAGAAGGTGAAAGGGCCGAAACTTTAAAGGGAAAAAAAAACATTTTCAACATTCAATCTTCAAAACTTCGCGAGAGCTTGCACGAGGTTGTTTCCGAGGCTTCCAGCGTGGTTTTCCTAGCGTCTAGGAGCGTCTAAGGTGAGAGAAGCATATTTATTTGCACATTTGAATGTTTGATATACAAACTTTAATTTTTAGGAATTATGCGTAGATCGTTATTTTATCCGTTTTGATGCTTGAAGAATGTTCCTTGACAATTATAGAACATGTATTTGTAGCTTTTTAGTATTTTCTGCGGTTGAATATAGAAATTACAATTTAAATTGACAATGGAATAGTAAATTATGAATAGTAAACCCTCGTTTCGTAAAAACTGCTCTGTTTTGCGTTTTGTTGATGTGAAAAGATGCTAGATATGCTAGAATGCCTGAATCCATGATTTCTTTGGGTTGTGTAGTGGAAAAACAGAGAAAATGGCTTGGTACATGTTAGGGTCGTTTAGGTCGAGTTTAGCATTTTCTCGTTTTACGTGATGGCATTGTCTCGGGAGGCCATGGAAGCACTTTTGGTGTGGTTATGGCGTTGGTTGGGTGTTTGGTTAGGATAACTATAGTTCAAACGAGAAAAGGGGGAAATCGGGGCTTTGCGGGAATTCTAGGGTAAAGTAGGGTTTCGTGGTCTTTAGACGTGCCTTATGGTGACCTAGGAGGAATGGTGAAGTCGGTTTCCAAAACTCGTGGCTCGTTTGAAAGTAGTAGCGTTTTGAAAGTTAGGGTCGTTTTGTGTTTTTGTTTGTTTGCATAGTGTTATGCCTGTAAAATGCTTATTAATGCTTATTATGCTTGTTAAAGTTGATTATGATTGCAATGCTTACTAACTGTTGCTATTGCGTGCGAGAATAACCTACTTTGTTATTCTCCCACGTGTGGCTCATTTGCTCGATTGCTCGATTGTTGCATTGTATATTTTATTGCATTCATAGAGTCAGGGGCGGTGTAATGGGCCTGTCTGGGTAGCCTTGGGTTGCTAGGGTTGGTTGCCCTAGCTCTGTGTCCTATTCCCTTTCTTGCTTGGGTTGCCTCCCCGGGAGATTTGGGTTGTAGAATTGATTGGATACTTCTGGGGTATTCCAAACTGAAGTTATAAGGTGGTTGAGCCGGCGCGTCGTCATCGGATTCGTGATTGAAAGTTGCTCGTGGAAGAGAATTGTATCCTTTAATTGAATGGCTATAGTCTTAATGCTTGTCTTGATTTATTGTTGGCTTTGCTTGTATCTCTATATGATAATTGATTGATCTACTTGACTATTTGCATTGCATTCTCCTCTCACCTCCGTCCTTGAGACCAATTGCCCTCGCTGAGCAATAGTTTTTGCTCATTCCTTTCTATACTATATTTTACAGGAGTAGTTGAAGCGGATCCTATTGAGGTAATTGAGGAGGAGGAGCAAGTGGAGGTGTTTCCTTGATGGCACTTTCTTTGCTTAGCTGGTGGTCGGTTGCCAATCTTTTGTGCGGGCCATGCTTGATGTATATATTGCTTGGTTGACGCTTCATTTTGAGGCTTGTAGCCTTGTATGTAGTTTCTATTTTGAGGCCTCTATGGTCTTATGTTGTAAAAGTTGAAAGATTGTAAAGTTGTAAGATATACTCACGTGACTAGTAAGAACTGCATGCTAATGGTTAACTGTTTAGTGGCATGAATACTTGTGTAGTATGCATGACATTTTGGTTTGCAAAGTTGGTTAATGAGAAGATGTATGTTTCTAAAAGAAAGTTGACTTGTTTCAAATGATTATTGTGGTTTTCGTGAATATTATTGAATGTAGGGTTTTCGGATCATCCATGGTACAGAGGAGACTCCGTCTGTGTGTCGGGTCCGGGCTTGGGCTTTTGCGGGGTCGGGTCGGGGCGTGACATCTTTAGGTGGTATCAGAGCATGATAGTCTTGCATGAGCCGGGATATGTTTCTCGGTCTGTGGGGTAAAGGTCTAAAATGATAAAGTGATATTGTATGATTATTAAGTGAAAAGTGTTATAGTATGACTATGTGAACTTGGAGTGCTTATGTGTTTAAGTGAACTAGTTTGACATGTCAATCTTGTCTTATGAGAATTGTGTGATAGGATATTTGATTGTTATTGACTTGAGTGTTATCTAATCTTATGTGTTATATTTCTGTCTATAAACTGCTTTTATATGTGGCCAGCTATTGTAAGTTGTTACTATGCCGCCACGTCGTAGTACTCAAGGTCAAGGGGCAGATGAAGAGGCATCAGAACAGGGTCAGCAACCGATGCCTGAACAGTTTATGGCTACTATGACCACTGCAGTTGACCGGATTACTCAGGTACTGCATGAGAAGAGGCAGGAAAGGAATAATCCCTAGGGAAATCAAGCTAATCCTGATGGACAAGGGCATAGGGCTGAGAATAATCAGTTGGAGAAATTCCTGAGGCACAAGCCGGTAAGTTCTTCAGAGAGCTGGATGACGAGGCAGCCGAGAGATGGATTAACCGTGTTGAGAAAATTTATGCTGCTTTGAGGTACATTGACGAGGCAAAGATAGCTTATGCAGCATTTCTGTATGAGGGCGACGCAGAACAGTGGTGGAACACTGTCAAGTTGAGGTGGGACTGTGAGGATGTTCCGCATTTGTGGGATGATTTCGTGAGTGAGTTTCGGGACAAGTATGTTCCCGAGATGGCTAGGGAAAGGCGGGAAGACGAATTTGTGGCCCTGAAGCAAGGAAACATGACTGTCGCACAGTATGAGGCTAGGTTTGTCAGCCTGTCGAGGTATATGCCTGAGCTGGTGCACCCTGCTAGGTGGATGATTAGTAGGTTTGTTCGTGGGCTGAGAATGGATATACAGCTGCATTTGACTGGGTAGACTTATGCTACTTTTCCCGAGGCATTCCAAGCAGCCTTGAAGTTTGAGAAACGGAAGGCAGAGAAGATAGCTGAGAGTAGCCAGCCGAGTAAGAAACAGTACTTGGGCCAGAGCAGCCAGAGTCAGCAGAGGCAGTATTAGACTTTTGTTCAGGTTCCTCATCAGCGTCCGTATCAGCCTCCGTATCAGATTCAGGGGAGACCAGCTGCGACTAGACCCCAGCAGGGAGGTATAGTTCCTACTAATGCCAGAGCCCCAGCACCTACGGGAAACACTGTTGTAAGGCAAAATCAGCAGTGTAACTTTTGTAATCGATCGGGGCACATTGAAGCTAATTGCTGGAGAAAGAGTGGTAAGTGCACTGGTTGTAGGGGCGATCAGCATTGGGTGAAAGATTGCCCTAAGTTTAAGAATGTTCAGGGCCGTACTGGAGGCCAGGGTGTGTAGAACAGGGCTGCAGGTGTAGGTCCATCACAGAGGGTACAGGCTAGGGTCTTTGCACTAGATACAGAGGAGCTGCCCGATACTACAGCAATAATGGAAGGTACCTTTCTTCTCAATACTCAACCAGTTAAAGTTTTGATTGATCCCAAAGCTACACATTCGTTTATAACTCCTGCATATGCACGATCTGTGAATGTTTGCATTGATAAACTGCCACTTAAAGTTGAAGTTAGTATGCCTTTGGGTGCGAAATTTGTTACTGAGTTTATTTGCAAATCTTGTGTTATATGCATTGAGGACCGTAAATTTCCTGCTGATTTAATTATACTGCCCTTCCGTGACTTTGAAATCATATTGGGAATGGACTGGTTGGGGAAATACTATGCTCAGTTGGATTGTAGAACAAAAATTGTTTATCTTCAGATTCCTGACCTACCGGTACTAGAGATTGTTGGGAACTGCAGGGCTGCCCGAATACACCTTTTATTATCAATCAAGGCTTCTAAGTTGTTGAATAAAGGTTGTGAAGCTTACTTAGCTTATCTAATCAATCAACCTACTGATAAGTTGAATTTGAATGAGGTTCCAATTGTTAAAGACTTCCCTGGTGTATTTCCAGAGGAATTACCTGGTTTACCACCGGATAGGGAGATTGAATTTGTGATTGACCTCATGCCGAGCACTGTGCCAATTTCTAGAAGTCCTTATAGAATGGCACCGGCCGAACTTCAAGAATTGAAAATCCAGCTTCAGAACTTGCTTGAGAAAGTGTTTATACAACCTAGTTCTTCGCCGTGAGGTGCTCCTGTGTTGTTTGTGAGAAAGAAAGACGGCACGCTACGGTTATGTATTGATTACCGGGGACTTAATCAAGTCATGATTAAGAACAAATACCCCTTGCCGTTAATTGAAGAATTGTTTGACCAGTTGCAGGGTGCGAGTGTTTACTCCAAATTTGACTTGAGGCAGGGTTACTATCAGCTCAGGATTCGGAGTGATGATATACCTAAGACGATATTCAGGACTAGATATGGCCACTATGAATTTGTTGTGTTACCGTTTGGATTGACGAATGCCCCAGCCGCATTCATGGACTTAATGCATAGGGTTTTTCGACCTTATCTTGATCGATTTGTCGTAATCTTTATTGAAGATATTTTAGTGTACTCTAAGAATGAGGCTGAACATGAACAACATTTGGAGATTGTGCTACAGACTTTGCAAGAAAACATGCTTTTTGCTAAATTCAGCAAGTGCGAATGCTGGTTGAATCAAATATCTTTTCTAGGCCATATCATTTCAGATCAAGGAAT
The DNA here is from genome assembly GCA_037974665.1 of Ehretia macrophylla. Lineage (NCBI taxonomy): Eukaryota > Viridiplantae > Streptophyta > Magnoliopsida > Boraginales > Ehretiaceae > Ehretia > Ehretia macrophylla. The sequence goes on from CM075779.1 coordinate 43,073,352, forward strand.
TTCAGTAGACCTAGCTAAGATTGAAGTTGTTTCGTTTTGGAAGAGACCTGAAACGGTGTCAGAGATTCGGAGCTTTCTAGGGTTGGCAGGTTACTATCGGAGGTTTGTTAAAGACTTTTCCCATATTTCTGGACCTTTAAGCCAGTTAACTCGAAAGAAAGTTACTTACAACTGGGATGCTAAATGTGAATCCAATTTCCAAGAACTGAAGAAGAGACTAACTAGAGCTTCTATACTAGCTTTACCTGAGGGTACATAAAACTTTGTTGTCTACAGTGATGCATCTAAAGAAGGTTTGGGCTGTGTTTTAATGCAGAACAGTAAGGTGATTGCCTATGCTTCTAGGAAGTTGAAACCATATGAAGTCAATTACCCTACACATGATCTTGAGTTAGCTGCAGTTGTGTTTGCTTTAAAGAAGTGGCGTCATTACTTGTGGGGTAGAAAATTTGAAATTTTTACTGACCACAAGAGTCTCAAATTTTTATTTTTACAAAAAGATCTGAATATGAGGCAGCGAAGATGGCTAGAGCTATTAAGTGGTTACAATTGTTCTATAAACTACGTGCCAGGTAAGGCCAATGTTGTTGCAGATGCTTTGAGCCGAAAGGCTACTATTGCAAGTCTAATTATCAAGGATTGGGAGACTTTGGAAAAAATTTGTTCATGGAAGCCAGAAGCTACTGAGGTAGGGATTCGATTTGCTAGCTTACAAATTCAGTCGGGATTGCTAACACAAATCAGGGAGGCTCAGAAGACTGATCCTCACATCTTGAAAATCCAAGAAAAAGCAAAAGGGGAAGAGTCGGAGTTTAAATTACATGCAGATGGTATCTTCAGATTCAGGGACAGAGTGTGTGTTCCAAGTGATCCGACTTTGAAGAATGAGATTCTGTTTGAGGCACATAATTCAAGATATACGATTCACCCGCGCAATACTAAAATGTATAGAGATCTGAAACAACACTTCTGGTAGAACAATATGAAGAGGGAGATTGCTGGGTATGTATCCAGGAGTTTAACTTGCCAGAGAGTTAAAGTTGAGCAGCAGAGGCCAGCCGGGCTTCTGCAATCGATGTCGATTCCGCAATGGAAGTGGGTGCATGTAACAATGGACCTTGTGATCGATCTTCCAAGATCTCCGAGAGGATGTGATTCTGTATGGGTTGTTGTGGACCGATTGACTAAGGTTTCATATTTTATTTTCGTGAACAAACAGGATAGCCTTGATAAACTAGCTGAGCTCTATGTTGCTAATATTGTGAGACTTCATGGGGTGCCACAGAGTATAGTGTCAGATAGAGATCCTTGATTTAGATCTCGTTTTTGGCTAAAATTGCAAGAGGCCATGGGAACTAAGTTGAGCTTCAATACTGCATACCATCCACAAACTGATGGCCAGTTTGAGAGAACTATCAGGATCTTGGAAGACATGCTTCGAGCATGTGTGTTAGACTTTGGGAAGAATTGGGAGAAGTTTTTGCCTTTAGTGGAGTTTGCCTACAATAATAGTTATCAATCTACTATAGATATGGCTCCCTACGAGGCGTTGTACGGTCGTAAATGCAAATCCCCATTGTATTGGGAAGAGGTTGGAGAGATGAGAACAGTTGATCCGACTATGTTACCTGAGATGATTAAGATGGTGGATAATGTTCACCTTATTCGCCAGCGTATGCTTATAGCTCAGAGTCGTCAGAAGAGTTATGCCGATAAGCACCGTCGGGATCTTGAGTTTGCTTTGGGAGATCGGGTGTTTCTTAAGATTTTTCCTCGAAAGGGGTTGATTCGGTACGGTAAGAGCGGTAAACTTAGTCCCAAGTATGTGGGTCCGTTTGAGATCACTGAAAAGGTTGGTCCTTTGGCTTATCGATTAGCTTTACCTCCGAGCTTGTCGAGACTGTACGATGTGTTCCATATGTCAATGTTAAGGAAATATCATCCAGATCATTCACATGTACTTGAACTAGAGCCTTTGCAGATTGAGGAAAAGTTAACTTATGAGGAGAGACCGATTCGAATTATGGATCAAAAAGTTCAGGAACTTCATAGGAAGAGTATTCCGTTGATAAAGGTTTTGTGGAATCATCACGGGTTTGAGGAAGCAACTTGGGAAAGAGAGGACCAGGTTCGGAGTCAGTATCTAGAGTTGTTTGTCGACCAGGTAAGAATTGCGTGGACGCAATTGTTTTAAGGGGGAGACGGTGTAATACCCGAGCCCAGAATGTGGAATTTTCCTGTTTATTTTTCTAAAAATTATATTTTTCTTAAAATATGAGAAATTTAATTGTTATTCCTTTATTGTTGCAAAGTGCATTGCATTTTGAGAGCGATAGTTAGAGAGCGTGTTTTCTAGTCTTCAGCAAATAGTGAAAACTAGTATTTAGTGTTTTAATTTTAGTGTTTTAGTTGTTGTTGACTAGAAATATAATTGCATTAGTTGTTTTAGCTTTAAAATGCCTAAAATAAGCTTATTTGACCAACTTAAATAACCTTTGACCAAGCCTTGACTAGTTTGACTTAGCTTGTCATCTTATTAAGCATATTACATAGCAAAAAAATAAAACAAAGAAAGCTGAAAAAAGAAGGTGAAAGGGCCGAAACTTCAAAGGGAAAAAAAAATATTTTCAACATTCAATCTTCAAATCTTCGCGAGAGGTTGCACGGAGTTGTTTTCGAGGCTTCCAACGTGGAGTTCCTAGTGTCTAGGAGCGTCTAAGGTGAGGGAAGCATCTTTATTTGCGCATTTGAATGTTTGTTATACAAAATTTAATTTTTAGGATTTATGCGTAGATCGTTATTTTATCCGTTTTGATGCTTGAAGAATGTTCCTTGACAATTGTAGAACATGTATTTGTAGCTTTTTAGCATTTTCTGCGGTTGAATATCGAAATTGCAATTTAAATTGACAATGGAATAGTAAATTCTAAATAGTAAACCCCCGTTTCGTAAAAGTTGCTCCGTTTTGCGTTATGTTGATGTGAAAAGATGCTAGATATGCTAGAATGCCTGAATGCATGGTTTGTTTGGGTTGTGTAGTGGAAAAATGGAGAAAAATGGCTTGGTACATGTTGGGGTCGTTTAGGTTAAGTTTAGCATTTCCTCATTTTGCATGATGGCGTTGTCTCGGGAGGCCATGGAAGCACTTTTGGTGTGGTTATGGCATTGGTTGGGTGTTTGGTTAGGATAGCTATAGTTCAAACGAGCAAAGCGGAAAATCAGGGCTTTGCGGGAAAACAAGGGTAAAGTAGGGTTTCGTGGTCTTTAGACGTGCCTTATGGTGACCTAGGAGGAATGGTGAAGTCGGTTTTCAAAACTCGTGGCTCGTTTGAAAGTAGTAGCGTTTTGAAAGTTGGGGTCGTTTTGTGTTTTTGTTTGTTTTCATAGTATTATGCCTGTAGAATGCTTATTGATGCTTATTATGCTTGTTAAAGTTCATAGTATTATGGCTCTATTGCTCGATTGCTCGATTGTTGCATTGTATATTGTATTGCATTCATAGAGTCAGAGGCGGTGTGATGGGCCTCTCTGGGTAGCCTTGGGTTGCCAGGGTTGGTTGCCCTAGCTCCGTGTCCTATTCTCTTTCTTGCTTGGGTTGCCTCACAGGGAGATTTGGGTTGTAGAATTGATTGGATACTTCCGGGGTATTCCAAACTGAAGTTATAAGATGGTTGAGCCGGCGCGTCGTCATCGGATTCGTGATTGAAAGTTGCTCGTGGAAGTGAATTGTATCCTTTAATTGAATGGTTATAGTCTTAATGCTTGTCTTGATTTATTATTGGCTTTGCTTGTATCTCTATATGATAATTGATTGATCTACTTGACTATTTGCATTGCATTCTCCTCTTACCTCTGTCCTTGAAACCAATTGCCCTCGCTGAGCAATAGTTTTTGCTCATTCCTTTCTATACTATATTTTACAAGAGTAGTTGAAGCGGATCCTATTGAGGTAATTGAGGAGGAGGAGCAAATGGAGGTGTTTCCTTGATGGCACTTTCTTTGCTTAGTTGGTGGTTGGTTGCCAGTCTTTTGTGCGGGCCATGCTTGATGTATATATTGCTTGGTTGACGCTTCATTTTGAGGCTTGTAGCCTTGTATGTAGTTTCTATTTTGAGGCCTCTATGGTCTTAGATTGTAAAGTTGTAAGATATACTCACGTGACTAGTAAGAACCGCATGGTAATGGTTAATTGTTTAGTAGCATGAATACTTGCGTAGTATGCATGACATTTTGGTTTGCAAAGTTGGTTAATGAGAAGATGTATGTTTCTAAAAGAAAGTTGACTTGTTTCAAATGATTATTGTGGTTTTCGCGAATATTATTGAATGTAGGGTTTTCGGATCGTCCACGGTACAGAGGAGACTCCGTCCGTGTGTCGGGTCCGGGCTTGGCCTTTTGAGGGGTCGGGTCGGGTCGGGGCGTGACATCTTTAGGTGGTATCAGAGCATGATAGTCTTGCATGCCCGGGATTTGTTTCTCGGTCTGTGGGGTAAAGGTCTAAAATGATAAAGTGTTATTGTATGATTATTAAGTGAAAAGTGTTATAGTATAACTATGTGAACTTGGAGTGCTTATGTGTTTAAGTGAACTAGTTTGACATGTCAATCTTATCTTATGAGAATTGTGTGATAGGATATTTGATTGTTATTGACTTGAGTGTTATATAATCTTATGTGTTATATTTCTGTCTATAAACTGCTTTTATCTGTGGTCAACTATTGGAAGTTGTTACTATGCCGCCACGTCGTAGTACTCAAGGTCAAGGGGCAGATGAAGAGGCAGCAGAACAGGGTCAGCAACTGATGCCTGTACAGTTTATGGCTACTATGACCACTGCAGTTGACCGGATTACTCAGGTACTGCATGAGCAGAGGCAGGAAAGGAATAATCCCTAGGGAAATCAAGCTAATCCTAGTGGACAAGGGCATAGGGCTGAGAATAATCAGTTGGAGAAATTCCTGAGGCACGAGCCGGGTAAGTTCTTCTAAGAGTCAGATGACGAGGCAGCCGAGAGATGGATTAGCCGTGTTGAGAAAATTTGCGCTACTTTGAGGTACACTGACGAGGCAACAATAGCTTATGCGGCATTTCTATTTGAGGGCGACGCAAAATAGTGATGGAACACTGTCAGGTTGAGGTAGGACTATGAGGATGTTCCGCATTTGTGGGATGATTTCATGAGTGAGTTTCGGGACAAGTATATTCCCGAGATGGCTAGGGAAAGGCGGGAAGACGAATTTGTGGCCCTGAAGCAAGGAAACATGACTGTCGCAGAATATGAGACTAGGTTTGTCAGCCTGTCGAGGTATATGCTTGAGCTGGTGCACCCGGCTAGGAGAATGATTAGTAGGTTTGTTTGTGGGCTAAGAATGGATATACATCTGCATTTGACTGGGCAGACTTATGCTACTTTTCCCGAGGCATTCCAAGCAGCCTCGAAGTTTGAGAAACGGAAGGCAGAGATGATAGTTGAGAGTAGCCAGTCGAGTAAGAAACAAGAGTTGGGCCAGAGCAGCCAGAGTCAGCAGAGGCAGTATCAGACTTTTGTTCAGGTTCCTCAGCAGCGTCCATATCAGCCTCAGTATCAGATTCAGGGGAGACCAGCTGCGACTAGACCACAGCAGGGAGGTACAGTTCCTACCACTGCCAGAGCCCCCGCACCTATGGGAAACACTGTTGTAAGGCAAAATCAGCAGTGTAACTTTTGTAATCGATCGGGGCACATTGAAGCTAATTGCTAGAGAAAGAGTGGTAAGTGCACTGGTTGTGGGAGCGATCAGCATAGGGTGAAAGATTGCCCTAAGTTTAAGAATGTTCAGGGCCGTACTGGAGGCCAGTGTGTGCAGAACAGGGCCACAGGTGCAGGTCCAGCATAGAGGGTACAGGCTAGGGTCTTTGCACTAGATGCGGAGGAGCTGCCCGATACTACAGCAATAGTGGAAGGTACCTTTCTTCTCAATACTCAGCCAGTTAAAGTTTTGATTGATCCCGGAGCTACACATTCGTTTATAACTCTTGCATGTGCACGATCTGTGAATGTTTGCATTGATAAACTGCCACTTAAAGTTGAAGTTAGAACGCCTTGGGGTGCGAAATTTGTTATTGAGTTTATTTGCAAATCTTGTGTTATATGCATTGAGGACCAAAAATTTCCTGCTGATTTAATTATACTGCCCTTCCGTGACTTTGAAATCATATTGGGAATGGACTAGTTGGGGAAATACTATGCTCAGTTGGATTGTAGAACAAAAATTGTTTATCTTCAGATTCCTGACCTACCGGTGCTAGAGATTGTTGGGAACTGCAGGGCTGCCCGAATACCCCTTTTATCATCAATCAAGGCTTCTAAGTTGTTGAATAAAGGTTGTGAAGCTTACTTAGCTTATCTAGTCAATCAACCTACTGATAAGTTGAATTTGAAAGAGGTTCCAATTGTTAAAGACTTCCCTGGTGTATTTCCCGAGAAATTACCGGGTTTACCACCGGATAGGGAGATTGAATTTGTGATTGACCTTATGTCGGGCACTGCGCAAATTTCTAGAAGTCCTTATAGAATGGCACCGGCCGAACTTCAAGAATTGAAAATTCAGCTTCTGAACTTGCTTTAGAAAGTGTTTATACAACCTAGTTCTTCGCCGTGGGGTGCGCCTGTGTTGTTTGTGAGAAAGAAAGACTGCACACTACGGTTATGTATTGATTACCGAGGACTTAATCAAGTCACGATTAAGAACAAATACCCCTTGCCGTTGATTGAAGAAATGTTTGACTAGTTGCAGGGTGCGAGTGTTTACTCCAAATTTGACTTGAGGCAGGGTTACTATCAACTCAGGATTCGGAGTGACGATATACCTAAGACGGCATTCAGGACTAGATATTGCCACTATGAATTTGTTGTGTTATCGTTTGGATTGACGAATGCTCCAGCCGCATTCATGGACCTAATGTAGAGGGTTTTTCGACCTTATCTTGATCGATTTGTCGTAATCTTTATTGACGATATTTTAGTGTACTCTAAGAATGAGACTGAACATGAACAACATTTGAAGATTGTGCTACAGACTTTGCAAGAAAACAAGCGTTTTGCTAAATTCAGCAAGTGTGAATTCTGGTTGAATCAAATATCTTTTCTAGGCCATATCATTTCAGATCAAGGCATTTCAGTAGACCCAGCTAAGATTGAAGTTGTTTCGTCTTGGAAGAGACCTGAAACGGTGTCAGAGATTCGGAGCTTTCTGGGGTTGGCAGGTTACTATCGGAGGTTTGTTAAAGACTTTTCCAAAATTTCTGGACCTTTAAGCTAGTTAACTCGAAAGAAAGTTACTTACAACTGGGATGCTAAATGTGAATCCAGTTTCCAAGAACTGAAGAAGAGACTAACTACAGCTCCTATACTAGCTTTACTTTGTTGTCTACAGTGATGCATCTAAAGATGGTTTGGGCTGTGTTTTAATGCAGAATGGTAAGGTGAATGCCTATGCTTCTAGGAAGTTGAAACCATATGAAGTCAATTACCCTACACATGATCTTGAGTTAGCTGCAGTTGTGTTTGCTTTAAAGAAGTGGCGTCATTACTTGTGGGGTAGCAGATTTGAAATTTTTACTAACCACAAGAGTCTCAAATATTTATTTTCACAAAAAGATCTGAATATGAGGCAGCGAAGATGGCTAGAGCTATTAAGTGGTTACAATTGTTCTATAAACTACGTGCCAGGTAAGGCCAATGTTGTTGCAGATGCTTTGAGCCGAAAGGCTACTGTTGCATGTCTAATTATCAAGGATTGGGAGACTTTGGAGGAAATTTGTTCATGTAAGCCAGAAGCTACTGAGGTAGGGATTCGATTTGCTAGCTTACAAATTCAGTCGGGATTGCTAACACAAATCAGGGAGGCTCAGAAGACTGATCCTCACATCTTGAAAATCCAAGAAAAAGCAAAAGGGGGAGAGTCGGAGTTTAAATTACATGCAGAAGGTATCTTCAGATTCAGGGACAGAGTGTGTGTTCCTGGTGATCCGACTTTGAAGAATGAGATTCTTTCCGAGGCACATAATTCAAGATATACGATTCACCCAGGCAGTACTAAAATGTATAGAAATTTGAAACAACACTTCTAGTGGAACAATATGAAGAAGGAGATTGCTGGGTATGTATCCAGGTGTTTAACTTGCCAGAGAGTTAAAGTTGAGTAGCAGAGGCTAGCCGGGCTTCTGCAACCGTTGTCGATTCCGCAATGGAAGTGGGTGCATGTAACAATGGACCTTGTGACCGATCTTCCGAGATCTCCGAGAGGATATGATTCTGTATGGGTTGTTGTGGACCGATTCACTAAGGTTTCACATTTTATTTCCGTGAACAAACATGATAGCCTTGATAAACTAGTTGAGCTATATGTTGCTAATATTGTGAGACTTCATGGGGTGCCACATAGTATAGTGTCAGATAGAGATCCTAGATTTAGATCTCGTTTTTGGCAGAAGTTGCAAGAGGCCATGGGAACTAAGTTGAGCTTCAGTACTGCATACCATCCACAAACTGATGGCCAGTCTGAGAGAACTATCAGGATCTTGGAAGACATGCTTCGGGCATGTGTGTTAGACTTTGGGAAGAATTGGGAGAAGTTTTTGCATTTAGCGGAGTTGTGAGGCCCGACCCCGATTTGCGTGCGAAACCTAGCTTCATTTGCCCTAACCTAGATTTGCGTGCCATGACCTAAGTTTGAGAATTGTATTTAATGTTGTGTGCCTTGCATTGAATTTCGTGCATTCATATAGGGTTACGTGCATTTAATTGAAAAACGCGCGTTCGTCTCGTAGTTCGTGTTCTACCTCGAAGTGCGTGCTCTAAACTTAGGAAAGCGTGCCTTCACGCTAACCAAGAAAGCATCTTACACGGAACACTAAACTATAAAATAATCCTAAAACAATCCTACAAAATCCACTATCAATATAATAATCCTAATTCAATTCACTAGAAGACAAAAATGCACCAAAAACAAAACATTCTTTATTCTTTATGCATTATTCTTTTTGCAGTTTCAAAATGCAATTAAATAACACTCAAAAGAAGACACAAAATTCAGATTTGGCACATGCAATGGCCGGCCATGCCTTGTTCTTGAGCAAGAAATTTGAGCAACATATTTTATTCTATGCATGTAAAGACAAAATATGACATAAGGCATTAAAATAATTGCTCAATTCCTCTCAATTCCTCACCATACCCGACCAGCCTTTGCATGCCCATCCTAGCAATTCCAAAATAGCATATTGAAGACAAAAGTGCAGAATTTGGACTGCCCAAGGACCGACCACAACCTCAAAAAAATTGCAAGGCCTTCATTTGTTGTCTTTTCTTCATTTCTCTTTTGTTTCTCTCTCTCTTCCTCTCATTTCTCTCTTCTCTCGGCCTAGCTGCACATTACTACCTCCTTGGCTTGTCTTCTTCACCAATTAGCTGAGCAAGGTCGAACAGCCATCAAGAAAACCAAGCAAGCAAGCTAGAGTTTGAAAAAAACACTCATGCATGTGCATTGAAGCTTCATTTCGGCCTTAGGTAAGCTTCTTGACATCCATTTCTCTTCTTCATGTTTTAACTACATGCATGCACTAAGAGGTTGATCACTAGGCTAGGAAAAATAGAGAAAACCAAGTTGAAATCTCAGCCAAGCAAGGAGAAGAACAGATTTGAGCTTCAACCAGGTTTTTGAGCATTTTGTGGTTGATTGCTAAGGTGAGGGTTAAAACCTTTTGAAAACTCTTCAAAATTTCACATGCATGCTCATGAATGTGTGTATTTGCTTCTGTACTTGAGATATATGGTCGTTCATAAGATTAAACAACCATGCATGGCAAGATCTTGGCTTGAAAATGATGCTAGGTGAAGTCGAAATGGATGACAGCTCTCTGACCAGTCTGTTCGAGGTAAGTTTAGCTAAGAAAATGATGTTGAAAATGCTTGAACATTGGTGGGTGACTAGTTTGGACAGTTTTGGACATTTTTCCCAGAAATATGCCGAAGCTATTTTTGACCCTAAGATCCTCCAAATGGAAAATCATTAAAATGTGACCAAATCTGGAAATCTGGAAAATGAATCAGGTTTTGGCAGATGCACTGACCTTGTGGAACGAACCATATTTGACTTAGTAAATGTTGTCCAAAATGCATGAAATTTGGTGTACTGCTATATTTTTCAGTTCTGGACAATTTTCTCAGAAATGGACCAAAGCTAAAACTGACTCTAAGGACCCCAAGAACGTCAATTTCTGAAAAGTGTACAAATCTGGACAGTTTTGTGCTACCTCACTGTTTTGGCTACAACTAATGATTATGAACTCCAATTGATGCAAGGTTTGTTTCTGATTTTAGTTAACTTCTTAAGATTTAATTTGACATCTTATTTACTGAATTTGGAGATTGTTTGATTATCCTATTGATTGTGAGAAAACAGCCTATTGCAGTAAAGGTTTTATTTAGCCATATGCTTGGAAAATTGTTGTAACCTCTGTTGTGGTACTAATTGTGTGGAAATGTGGTGTTGGGATGTTGTGTGGACTGTTTTGAACGTTTGAGGATGTTGAATTAAATGATGTATGGTTTGAGATTGACATTGAGTTGGGTTGAGGCTCAAATTGCACGAATATACTTGAAATGGAAGCCCTAACGACTAGGTAGTCTTAATAAGTGTTGATTATTTGGATATTGTGTTGGAATCATAGGCTTAGTGGGCTGCCCGTAAATGTTTTATAACTTCAAAAGTGATCTTGACCATTGCATGTTGACAATTAAGCTTTTCTTGCATCCGAACCCATGTTGATACCATTGCATGTTGACAATTAAGCTTTTCTTGCATCCGAACCCATGTTGATACCATTGCATGTTGACAATTAAGATTTTCTTGCATCCGAACCTATGTTGATATCATTGCATGTTGAATAATCTTATCACTTGATTGCGTGGACTTTTTAATGAGTTATATGGCCTGTTTTACATGTGTTACATGGCTGCCCATTTAGTTTCCATATAACTCTATATGCCTTTCAAGTAAAATTTCATGTCTTATCGTGTCCTGCTTGTTTATCTGTCAATGTGCAATCTTATGACTGTCCAGAGGCAACCTACTTTGTTGTCCTCCTTCTGTGATATATATTACCTGTCATAAATTTGCATTGCATACAAGGTTGCAACCTTTCTTGTCGGCATGGTAGTGATCACGCACGCCGGGCAGCATCGGGCTTACCGGTGTTACCGTGACCTCCATGGTCCCATTCCCTCTCTCGCTTGGGGGCTAGACTTCCTCGGAGAGTTGGGTCGTAGGATTTTGGGGTATATCCGGAGTATACCCACCTGGTGTGTTTTGGGGAATGATTTGAAGTCGGCCGCAACTTCTGATTCTAAAACTGATCTGAGAGCAAAAGCTCGCCGTATCCTTTTTTATTATGTGTATAAGTACTTCTGCTTGGATCCTAGAGAACCTCGGGGAGGAAAGATCGGTATTCATGTTCTGTACTTGTATTTCTGTACTTGTATTTCTGTACTCGTATTTCTGTTGTATTCATGTTTGAGAAAGGGGTTTTCATAAGTTTAACTGGAAAATGAGTTTCAAAAATTATTTCTCGTTCCCCCTCGCTGAGTTCATAAGGACTCACCCTCTTTTATCATCTCAGGTGAAGAAGAACAGGTACAGGAACCCTCGGATAATGTACCTAATGATGAACCCCTGGAGTGATTGCCTATTATTGTTGTTTTTCTTGAACGTGACTACTTGTGTACCTTGCGTTGCTTGAAGACTATTTATCTTATGTTGTTGTTGTCATTAATGTAAAAGACCCCCGTTGTAATTTGGGGTCTAATTTTGGTTTGTACTTATTTTAAGTAGACTGATACTAGACATGACACTACTATGATCATTTTGCTTTTACTACCGCTAGTATCTATCACAGGTTATGATGCTTAGTTAAGGAATAGGTTAATGAACTTATCCAATCTCAGCAGGTACTCACTAATAAGCTAAGATCAACAGGTATATTTTGAAACGAGGATAAATGGACAAACGAGACATAGTATCATGTTAGGTTATAAATCAAACGGGACGTCGAATTAACCAATAGGCAATTCAATTGATGGAATAATAGTAATCTTAGCTGGAATTGAATTTGAGATGGTAAATTTTAAGGCTGTTAAAAAATTTAGGTCAAAACAAAGAGCCTAATTACAGCCGTTATGCTACCGGATTTCTGGAAAATTTTGGAGTCTAGAATAAAACGTTAAGTGTTAAACCTCCTAGAATGATTAAGAATGTGAAAGGACTTGAATGTTTAGATCATACCCTAGTCTAACCTTTATAGGCCGGGTTGGGGCGTGACACCTTAGAAGAATGGTATCAGAGCTTAGATAGCTTAAGCCGGGTTTAACTCTCGGACCGTGGGTAGAGCCCTAAGATAATTAGGATAACTTGTTTATGTGTTGTTATTGTGTTAAATGTGCCTTCTATGTTCTATGTGCTTAAGTGACTTACGTGCCTTAAATGTTTTTAGAATTGTACCTATAGTATGTTGCATATCTTATGCATTAGATTCTTAATTGTCGTATCTTCAATAAATTGTGCCTATAGATGGCTGGCCCTAGTACCCATACTACTAATAGGAGCGGTGAACCTCAAGAGACCGGGGATGCCTATCAGACTAATCCCGGAATGGCTATGTTTAATATGATGGCAACTGCCATGGATCGAGTATCATGTGTGATGGAGCGTCAGGATGCTCGTGAAGCCAACAACAACATCAACAACATGAATGAGGGTAACCATGGGAGACATAGCAGAATGAGGGAATTCTTTGACTTTCGCCCGTCTAAATTCTACGGGGAAGCTGATGATGAGAAAGCCGAGGCTTGGCTGTCCGAGATCGAGAAGATTTTCAGGCCACTTGATTATACAGATGAAGAGAAATTGGAGTTTGCTGTATTTCTATTGCACGGGGATGCCGAGCATTGGTGGCACACTGTAGAGGCACTGTGGGAAACTGATCAGACACCTCGCTTGTGGGGTAATTTCGTTAAGGCGTTTAAGGAGATATATGTACCTGCAGTTTCCAGGCAGAGGCGGATCGAGAAGTTCATGCACTTGACCCAGGGTAATATGACGGTGGCCTAGTACGAGGCTCGTTTTGACCGACTGTCCCGTTATGCTCAGTATATGGTTTGTACTCCGGAGGCAAAAATATGGAAATTTACTGTTGGTTTGAGGCCAGAGATTCAGGACCAGTTAGCTTCTCATGACTTCGATACTTATTCTGCCCTCTTTGCTGCTGCCTCTCGAGTTGAGAAGAGAAAACTAGATGGAGCCGGTTCGAGTCAACCAAACAAGAAACCATACCAGCCTCCAGGTCAGCAGAGGAAATTCCAGAGTCAGGGTCGTAACCAGGGCCAGAGCCAGAGCAGGTTAGGGAATAACCGTGGCCCGACGAAAGCGCCATCAGCCTCTTCCGCCCTGTGGATCCACAGGTAGTTCACCTGCTACTCAGTCCGTCAGCTTCTCATATTGTGACAGGAAGGGGCATACCGAGGCCCAGTGTTGGAGAAAGTTGGGACGATGTATGAGGTGCGGCAGTGATCAGCACCAGATCAAGGATTTCCCTAAACGTCAGGCATGGCAGAATCAGGGTAGACCAGCCGGTAGAGGCAAGACTCCAGTTCCCAGGGTCCAGGCTCGAGCCTATGCTATCGAGTGCGAGGAGATTCCAGATGAGACCGCTGTTGTTGAAGGTACATTATTCATACTGAATCAACCTGTTAAGGTGTTAATTGATCCGGGTACTACTCATTCATTTATTACTCCCTTATGTGTGGAACGTGTGAAATTGAAAGTTGTATGTTTGCCATATGAAGTGGAAGTTGGTACTCCAATGGGTTCTAAACTTGTAACTAGTTCAGCTTGTAAAGCATGTAGAATCCAAATTAAAGATAGGGAATTCTCGGCCAATCTTATTGTATTACCTTTTCGAGATTACGAGGTCATTTTAGGGATGGACTGGCTGGCAAAACATCATGTCCAACTGGATTGCCAGGCGAAGATTATAACGTTCCGGGTACCTGATCAACCGATACTAGAGGTTTTGGGCCGAAGAGATTTCACCGGGAGTTCCATCATTTCATCTACAAAAGCAGTGAAGTCCTTGAGGAAAGGGTGTAACGGATACTTGGCTTACCTTATCAACAAGCCGTCGGATAAAGCTAAGTTGGAGGAGATGCCTGTGATCAAAGACTTTGCAGATGTGTTCCCTGAAGAATTACCCGGTTTGCCCCCAAATTGGGAGATCGAGTTTGTTATAGAGTTGCTACCTGGCGCCCAGCTGATATCAAAAGCTCCCTATCGCATGGCACCAGCCGAGCTACAAGAATTGAAGGACCAATCGCTAGGATTGCTGAAGAAGGGATTTGTACAACCGAGCTCTTCACCGTGGGGTGCGCCAGTTTTATTTGTTAAGAAGAAAGACGGAACGTTGAGGCTATGCATTGACTATCGAGGTTTGAACCAAGTGACTGTCAAGAATAAATACCCGCTTCCCTTGATTGACGAGTTATTTGATCAACTGCAAGGAGCCAAAGTGTATTCCAAACTCGACTTGAGACAAGGGTATTATTAGTTGCGGATCAAGAAGGAAGATGTGCCTAAAACGGCTTTCAGGACAAGATATGGGCACTATGAATATGTGGTGATGCCTTTTGGACTAACTAATGCCCCTGCAGCTTTTACGGATTTGATGCATAGGGTGTTTCAACCCTACTTGGACAAATTTGTGGTGATCTTCATTGATGATATTTTGGTATACTCGAAATCGGAGGCAGAGCACGAGCAACATCTGCGGTTGGTACTGTAGAAACTTCGAGAGCACCAATTGTATGCAAAGTTTAGCAAGTGCGAATTTTGGCTGCAGCAGATTGCATTTTTGGGGCATATCATATCCCAAGAGGGAATATCGGTAGATCCAGCAAAGATCGATGCAGTGATGTCTTGGAAGAAGCCGGAAAATGTTACGGAAGTTCGTAGTTTTCTTGGTCTAGCCGGCTATTATCGGAGGTTCGTGAAGGACTTCTCTAAGATTGCAGGACCGCTTACAAAGCTCACTCAAAAGAAAACCAAGTTCGTGTGGGATGATAAGTGTGAGAACAGCTTCCAAGAGTTGAAGAAGAGATTGACTACTGCACCAGTTCTTGCATTGCCTGAAGGGAGTCAAGGTTTTGTAATCTATAGTGATGCTTCGAAAGAAGGATTGGGATGTGTATTGATGCAAAATGGAAGAGTTATTGCTTATGCCTCTAGGAAACCAAGCCGTATGAGATGAATTACCCGACACATGATTTGGAGTTAGCAGCTATTGTGTTTGCACTCAAGAAATGGAGGCATTATCTGTGGGGTAACAAGTTTGAAGTATTTACTGATCATAAGAGCTTGAAATACTTGTTCTCTCAAAAGGAGTTGAATATGAGGCAAAGGCGGTGGATGGAGCTTTTGGACGATTATAACTGCTCAATTAATTATGTGCCCGGTAAGGCGAACGTAGTTGCAGATGCCTTAAGCAGAAAAGCAAGCATGGCGAAACTAGAAGTCAATGTGCAGGAGTTGTTGGAGGAAGCGTTTCTATGGAAACCACAATTGACTCAGAAGGGGTTACTTTTTGCCACTACCCAAGTTCAATCGACTTTGTTATCTGAGTTACGAGAGGCTCAACAGAAGGACCAACAATTTCAGAAGATTAAGGAAAGTAACACAGATTTCAAGTTTCATGATGATGGTGTTTGGAGGTTTAGGAACCGGATTTGTGTTCCCAGTGAGCCAGAGCTGAAAAAGAAGATTCTTGAGGAAGCACATAATTCAAGATATACTATTCACCCCGGCGGAACAAAGATGTATCGGGATTTGAAGCAACACTATTGGTGGAATAACATGAAAAGAGAAATTGCGGAGTTTGTAGCACGGTTTTTGACTTGCCAGAGAGTCAAAGCAGAACATCAACGACCCGCAGGTTTACTTCAGTCGTTGGAGATTCCTCAATGGAAATGGGAACATATCACTATGGATTTCGTTATGGACCTGCCTAGATCACGAAAGAGTTATGACGCCGTTTGGGTTATAGTGGATAGATTGACTAAGTCGGCGCACTTCTTACCGATGAACAAGGAGGATAGTCCTGAGAAATTGGGAGATATGTATGTGGCAGAGATTGTAAGACTGCACGGGATGCCTGTGAGTATTTTGTCGGACAGGGATCCTCGTTTTACTTCCCGATTTTGGAAGAGATTGCAGGAAGCTTTGGGGACGAAATTGAGTTTTAGCACGGCTTATCACCCTCAGACGGACGGTCAATCGGAGAGAACCATTCAGATTTTGGAGGATATGCTGAGGGCATGTGTGTTGGACTTCGGGAAACGTTGGGAGAAATATCTATCTCTAGCGGAGTTCGCCTACAACAATAGTTATCAGGCCACTATCGGGATGGCCCTATTTGAGGCGCTGTATGGACGTAAGTGTAGATCCCCAATCTACTGGGATGAAGTAGGTAAGACGAAGACTTTTGACCCGACCCTTTTACCGGAACTGACGAAAACTGTTGATAACATCCACCTCATCTGAAAACGGATGCTTACCGCCCAGAGTAGGCAGAAGAGTTATGCAGATCGACGGAGACGGAGTCTCGAGTTTGAGGTTGGCGACAAGGTGTTCTTGAAGATATCACCCCGGAGAGGACTGATTAAACATGGCAAAGGTGGAAAGCTGAGCCCGAGATTTGTAGGACCATTTGAGATAGTTGAGAAGGTTGGCAAGTTGGCATATCACCTAGCGCTACCCCAGAACCTCTCCAATATTCACGACGTCTTTCATGTTTCGATGTTGCGGAAGTACCATTTTGACCCGTCGCATATCTTAGAGCCAGAGCCGCTGTAACTTCGGGAGAACTTGTCCTACGAGGAGAGGCCCATTCGAATCCTAGACCAGCAGGATCGGGAGTTGCGCAACAGAACTATACCTATGGTGAAAGTGCTGTTGGATCATCATAGACTCGAAGAAGCAACGTGGGAAAGGCGAGACCAGATGGAGCAGCAATATCCAGCATTATTTCAAGGTAATATTGAATTTTGGGACGAAATTCTTTTAAGGAGGGGAGGATGTGAGGCCCGACCCCGATTTGCGTGCGAAACCTAGCTTCGTTTGCCCTAACCTAGATTTGCGTGCCATGACCTAGGTTTGAGAATTGTATTTAATTTTGTGTGCCTAGCATTGAATTTCGTGCATTCATATAGGGTTACGTGCGTTTACTTGAAAAACATGCGTTCGTCTCGTATTTCGTGTTCTACCTCGAAGTGCATGCCCTAAACCTAGGAATGCGTGCCTTCACGCTAACCAAGAAAGCATCTTACACGGAACACTAAACTATAAAATAATCCTAAAACAATCCTACTGTCACGCCCCGACCTGACCCCGCAAAAGGCCAAGCCCGGACCCGATACACGGACGGAGTCTCCTCTGTACCGCAGACGATCCGAAAACCCTAAAATCAATATAACACTTGCGAAAGCCATATAATAATCAAAACAAGCCAACTTTCTTCAAAACATACATTTCTTATTATCCAACTTTCCAAACCAAAAATGATATGCATACTACACAAGTACTTATGCCACTAATCAATTCCAATAGCATACATTTTCTTACTAGTCACAAGAGTGTAAGTTACAACTTTACATTCTTTCAACTTATACAACATAAGACCATAGAGGCCTCAAACTAGAAAATATATACAAGGCTACAAGCCTCAAAATTAAGCGATCTCCACGCAATATATATAACAAGCAAGGTTCGCACAAAAACTGGTAACCAACCACCAGCAAAGCAAAGAAGTGTTATCACGGAAACACCTCCACCTGCTCCTCCTCCTCTCTTACCTCGAGAGGGTCTGCTTCAACTACTCCTGTAAAAATATAGTATAGAGAGGAATGAGCAAAAACTATTGCTCAGCGAGGGCAATTGGTCTCAAGGACGGAGATGAGAGGAGTATGCAATGCAATTAGCCAAGCAATACATACAAATCATATAAAGATACAACCAAAGCCAACAATAAAGCAAGGCAAGTATTTAAAGCTGCAAACACTCATTCAAATGATACGATACTCTTTTCACGAGCAACTTTCAAACACGAATTCGACGACGACGCGCCGGCCCAAACCACCTTATAACCCCAGTTTGGAATACCCCGGAAGTATCCATCAACCTACGACCCAAATCTCCCTGGGAGGCAACCCAAGCGAGAAAGGGAATAGCAGCGGAGCTAGAGCAACCAACACTGGCAACCCAAGGCTACCCAGAGAGGCCCATCACTCACGCGCGAGACACTATGCAATGCAAGCCTCGATACAAGGTGATAATCAAGCGATAAAGCCACACGTGAGAGAATAACAAAGTAGGTTACTCTCGCACGCAATAGCAGCAATTGATAAGCAATTCAATCCAAAAACAACTCAAACAAGTATTTCAAGTAATTATAAGCATTCTATGGGCATAAAGACAAGAAAACACACAAAAACATAAATCGGCCCCAACTATCAAAACGCTACCATTTCCAAAACGAGCCACGAGTTCTAGAAACCGACTTCGCCAACCCTCCTAGGTCACCATAAGGCACGTCTAAAGACCTCGAAACCTTACTTTACCCTAGAACTCGCGCAAAGCCCCGATTTCTCCCTTTCTCATTTAAACTACAACTATAACAACCAAACACCCAACCAACGCCATATTCGCACCAAAAGTGCTTCCATGGCTCCCCGAAGCAATGCCAACACGCAAAATGAGAAAATGCTAAAGTCGACCTAAACGACCCCGAATTTCCCAAAGGCATAATTCTCGTTTTTTCCACTACGCAACCCAAACAAACCACACATTTTAGCATTCTAGCGTACCTAGCACATTTCTACATCAACAGAAAGCATAACAGCGCAACTTCAACGTTTCAAGGTTTTACTATTCACAAAATACTATTCATTTAACAATTTAATTTGCAATCACAACATTTAACCGCAGAAAATGTTACAAAGCTATAAATACATGTTCTACAAATGCCAAGGAACATTCTAGAAGCATCAAATCGCTTTAAATAATGATCTACGGATAAATCTCAAAATTGACAAAGTTAACATACACAACGTATAAATGCGCAAATAACATGCTTCCCTCACCTTAGGTACTCCTAGTCGCTAGGAAAACAACGTTGGTTGCCTCGGAAACCACCCCGCATGAGCTCACGCGAAGATTGATCGATTGGAAGGTTGAAAATTTTTTTTCTTTCTCTCTTGTTTCGGCCAGCTTTGGTTCTGCCTAGCTGCTGTTTTTTTTCTTATTTTGCTTAGTTAATTGCTTATTTAAGAGTCAAATGGTCAAAGGGTCAAAGGGCTAGGTCAACAACTTAAAAACTTGGTCAAAGGGCCCTATTTTGTGCGTTTTAAAGCCATTTTAGCTAAGGTAAGATCAATTAAAGCTAGCAACATTTAAAATATAAAATTTAAGTCATCTAAATACTAGTTTCACTATTTGTTGAGGACTAGAAATCGTTATCTAGCTATCGCTCCTTAAATGCAATGCACGTTGCGACGGCGAGAAAGTAACAATTAATTCACAAAGAATTTAAGGAAATATAATTTTCAAAATAATAAACAAAGAATTTTCACATTCCGGGCTCGGGTATTACACCCTCTCCCCCTTAAAACAATTGCACCCACGCAATTCCTACCTGGTCAACAAACAACTCCAGATACTGATCTCGAACCTAGTTCTCTCTTTCCCAAGTTGCTTCCTCAAACCCATGATGATTCCACAGAACCTTTACTAACGGAATACTCTTTCTGCGAAGCTCCTGAACTTTCCGATCCACAATTCGAATCGGTTTCTCTTCATAAGACAACTTCTCTTCAATCTGCAAAGGCTCTGGTTCAAGTACATGTGAAGGGTCTGGATGATACTTCTTCAACATAGACACATGGAACACATCGTGCAGTCTTGACAAGCTCGGAGGCAAAGCTAATCGATAAGCCAAAGGACCTACCTTTTCGGTGATCTCATACGGACCCACATACCTGGGACTAAGCTTCCCGCTCTTACCGTGCCGAATCAATCCCTTCCGTGGAGAAATCTTAAGAAACACCCAATCTCCCAAATCAAACTCAAGATCCCGACGGTGCTTATCTGCATAACTCTTCTGACGACTCTGAGCTGTAAGCATACGCTGGCGAATAAGGTGAACATTATCTACCATCTTAATCAACTCAGGTAACACAGTCGGATCAACTGTTCTCATCTCTCCAACCTCTTCCCAATATAACGAAGATCTGCATTTCCGACCATACAACGCCTCGTAGGGAGCCATACCTATAGTAGATTGATAACTATTGTTGTAGGCGAACTCTGCTGAAGGCAAAAACTTCTCCCAATTCTTCCCAAAGTCAAGCACACATGCCCGAAGCATGTCTTCCAAGATCCTGATGGTTCTCTCAGACTGGCCATCAGTTTGCGGATGATAAGCAGTACTGAAGCTCAACTTAGTTCCTATGGCCTCTTGCAACTTCTGCCAAAAACGAGATCTGAATCTGGGATCTCTATCTTACATTATACTCTGTGGCACACCATGCAATCTCACAATATTAGCAACATAAAGTTCAGCTAACTTATCAAGGCTATCCTGTTTGTTCACGAAAATAAAATGCGTAACTTTAGTCAAGCGGTCCACAACAACCCAAACAGAATCACATCCTCTCGGAGATCTAGGAAGATCGATCACAAGGTCCATTGTTATATGTACCCACTTCCATTGCGGAATCGACAACGGTTGTAGAAGTCCGGCTGGCCTCTAATGCTCAACTTTAACCCTCTGACAAGTCAAACACCTGGATACATACCCAGCAATCTCGCTCTTCATATTGTTCCACCAGAAGTGTTGTTTCAAGTCTCTATACATTTTTGTACTGCCCGGGTGAATCGTATACCTCGAATTATGTGCCTCAGACAGGATCTCGTTCTTCAAAGTCGGATCATCAGGAACACATACTCTATCCCTGAATCTGAAAATGCCATGTGCATGTAATCTAAACTCCGACTCTCCCCCTTTAGCTTTTTCTTGGATCTTCAAGATGTGAGGATCAGTCTTCTGAGCCTCTCTGATCTGTGCTAGCAATCCTGACTGAATCTGTAAACTAGCAAACCGAATCCCTACCTCAGTAGCTTCTGGTTTCCATGAACAAATTTCTTCCAAAGTCTCCCAGTCCTTGATAATCAAGCTTGCAACAGTAGCCTTTCAGCTCAAAACATCAGCAACAACATTTGCCTTACCTGGCACATAGTTAATAGAACAGTTGTAACCACCCAATAACTCTAGCCATCTCCGCTGCCTCATATTCAGATCCTTCTGTGAAAACAAATACTTGAGACTCTTGTGGTCAGTAAATATTTCAAATCTGCAACCCCACAAGTAATGACGCCACTTCTTCAAAGCAAACACAACTGCAGCTAACTCAAGATCATGTGTAGGGTAATTGACTTCATAAGGTTTCAACTTCCTAGAAGCATAGGCAATCACCTTACCATTCTGCATTAAAACACAGCCCAAACCTTCCTTAGATGCATCACTGTAGACAACAAAGTTCTCTGTTCCCTCAGGTAAAGCTAGTATAGGAGCTGTAGTTAGTCTCTTCTTCAATTCTTGGAAACTGGATTCACATTTGGCATCCTAGTTGTAAGCAACTTTCTTCCGAGTCAACTGGCTCAAAGGTCCATAAATTTTAGAAAAGTCTTTAACAAATCTCCGGTAGTAACCTGCCAATCCAAGAAAACTCCGAATCTCTGACACCGTCCCAGGTCTCTTCCAAGATGAAACAACTTCAATCTTAGCTGGGTCCACTGAAATTCCTCGATCTAAAATGATATGGCCCAGAAAAGATATCTGATTCAACCAGAACTCACACTTGCTGAATTTAGCAAAAAGCTTGTTTTCCTGCAAAGTCTGAAGCACAATCCTCAAGTGTTGCTCATGTTCAGCCTTGTTCTTCGAATACACTAAAATGTCGTCAATAAAGATCACGACAAACTGATCAAGGTAAGGCCGAAAGACCCTCTGCATCAAGTCCATGAATGCGGCTGGTACATTCGTCAATCCAAACGGCAACACAAAAAACTCATAGTGGTCATATCTAGTCCTGAATGCCGTCTTTGGTATATCGTCACTCCGAATCCTAAGTTGATAGTAACTCTGCCTCAAGTCAAATTTGGAGTAAACACTCGCACCCTGCAACTGGTCAAACAATTCTTCAATCAACGGCAAGGGTTATTTGTTCTTAATCGTGACTTGATTAAGTCACCTGTAATCAATGCATAACCGTAGCGTTCCGTCTTTCTTTCTCACAAACAACACAGGCGCACCCCACGGCGAAGAACTAGGTTGTATAAACCCTTTCTCAAGCAAGTTCTGAAGCTGAATTTTTAACTCCTGAAGTTCAGCCGATGCCATTCTATAAGGACTCCTAGAAATTGGCGCAGTGCCTGGCACAAGATCAATCACGAACTCAATCTCCCTATCCGGTGGTAAACCCGGTAATTCCTCGGGAAATACACCAGGGAAGTCTCTAACAATCGGAACCTCATTCAAACTCAACTTATCAGCAGGCTGATTGATCAAATAGGCTAAGTAAGCTTCACAACCCCTATTCAACAACTTAGAAGTCTTGATCGCTGATAAAAGTGGAATGCGGGCAGCCCTGCAGTTCCCAACAATCTCTAGTACCGGTAGGTCAGGAACCTTAAGATAAACGACCTTTGTTCTACAATCCAACTGAGCATAATACTTTCCCAACCAGTCCATTCCCAAAATGATTTCAAAGTCACGGAATGGCAATATAATTAAATCAGTATGAAATTTACGGTTCTCAATACATATATCACAAGATTTGCAAATAGACTCAGTAACAAATTTTGCACCCAAAGGAGTACTAACTTCAACTTCATGAGGCAATTTATCAATGCAAACATTCACAGATCGTGCACATGTAGGAGTTATAAACGAATGTGTAGCTCCGGGATCAATCAAAACTTTAACTGGCTGAGTATTGAGAAGAAAGGTACCTTCCACTATAGCTGTGGTATCGGGTAGCTCCTCTGCATCCAGTGCAAAGACCCTAGCCTGAACTCTCTGTGCTGGTCGTGCACCTGCAGCCCTATTCTGAACACCTTGGCCTCCACCACGGCCCTGAACATTATTATACTTAGGGCAATCTCTCACCCTATGATCATCACCGCCACAACCCGTACATTTACCACTCTTCCTCCAGCAGTTAGCCTCAATATGCCCTGGTCGATTACAATAATTACACTGCTGATTTTGCCTAACCGCAGTGTTTCCTGTAGGTGTTGGGGCTCTGGCAGGGGTAGGAACTGCACCTCCCTGCTGGGGTCTAGTCACAGCTGGCCTAGCCTGAATCTGCTGCTGTGGCTGATACGGACGCTGCTGAGGAACCTGTGCAGAAGCCTGATATTGCCTCGGGTGACTCTGGCTGCTCTGGCCCAAGTACTGCCTCTTACTCGGCTGACTGCTCTCAGCTAACATCTCAGCCTTCCGTTTCTCAAACTTCGAGGCTGCTTGAAATGCCTCGGGAAAAGTAGTGTAGGTCTGCCCAGTCAAATGCAACTGTATGTCCATTCTCAGCCCACGGACAAACCTATGAATCATCCTCCTAGCCGGCCGTACCAACTCGGGCATATACCTCGACAGGCTAACAAACCTCGCCTCGTACTGTTCAATAGTCATATTTCCCTGCTTCAGGGCCACAAACTTATCCTCACGTCTTTCCATAGCCATCTCGGGAATATATTTGTCCCGAAACTCACTTACAAAATCATCCCATAAGTGTGGAACATCCTCACAATCCCACCTCAACCTGACAGTATTCCACCACTGCTCTGCATCACCCTCAAATAAAAATGATGCATAATCTATTCTTGCCTCATCAGTGTACCTCAAAGCGGTGAAAATTTTCTCAACTCGATTAATCCATCTCTCGGCCACCTCATCATCCGGCTCCCCGAAGAACTTTCCTGGCTCATGCCTCAAAAATTTCTCTAGCTGGTTATTCTCAACTCTGTACCCCTGTCCACCAGGATTAGCATGATTTCCCTGGGGATTAATCCGGTCCTGCCTCTGCTCATGTAGTACCTATGTGATCCGGTCTACTGCAGTAGTCATGGTAGCCATAAACTGCTCAGGCAACGGCTGCTGACCCTGTTCTGCTGCCTCTTCATCTGATCCTATACCTTGAGTACCACGACGTGGCGGCATAGTAGCAACTCACAATAGCTGGCAACATTTAAAAGCAGTTTATAGACAGAAATATAGCACATAAGATTAGATAACACTCAAGTCATTAACAATCCAATATTCTATCACACAATTCACATAAGACAAGTTTAACTTTCCAAACTATTCCACTTAAACACACAAACATTCAAAGTTCACAAAGTCATGTTATATCAATTTCTTTTTACTTAGCAATCATACATAAACACTTTAGCATTTTAGACCTTTACCCCACAGACCGAGAATCATATCCCGGCTCATGCAAGACTATCATGCTCTGATACCACCTAAAGATGTCACGCCCCAACCCGACCGCGCAAAAGGCCAAGCCCGGACCCGACACACGGACGGAGTCTCCTCTGTACCGCGAACTATCCGGAAACCCTAAAATCAATATAATACTTGCGAAAGCCATATAATAATCAAAACAAGCCAACTTTCTTCAAAACATACATTTCTTATTATCCAACTTTCCAAACCAAAAATGATATGCATACTACACAAGTACTTATGCCACTAATCAATTCCAATAGCATCATTTTCTTACTAGTCACAAGAGTATAAATTACAACTTTACATTCTTTCAACTTATACAACATAAGACCATAGAGGCCTCAAACTAGAAAATATATACAAGGCTACAAGCCTCAAAATTAAGCGACCTCCACACAATATACATAACAAGCAAGGTTCGCACAAAAACTGGTAACCAACCACCAGCAAAGCAGAGAAGTGCTATCACGGAAACACCTCCACCTGCTCCTCCTCCTCTATTACCTCGAGAGGGTCTGCTTCAACTACTCCTGTAAAAACATAGTATAGAGAGGAATGAGCAAAAACTATTGCTCAGCGAGGGCAATTGGTCTCAAGGACGGAGATGAGAGGAGTATGCAATGCAATTAGCCAAGCAATACATACAAATCATATAAAGATACAACCAAAGCCAACAATAAAGCAAGGCAAGTATTTAAAGCTGCAAACACTCATTCAAAGGATACAATACTCTTTTCACGAGCAACTTTCAAACACGAATTCGATGACGACACGCCGGCCCAAACCACCTTATAACCCCAGTTTGGAATACCCCGGAAGTATCCATCAACCTACGACCCAAATCTCCCTGGGAGGCAACCCAAGCGAGAAAGGGAATAGCAGCGGAGCTAGAGCAACCAACACTGGCAACCCAAGGCTACCCAGAGAGGCCCATCACTCACGCGCGAGACACTATGCAATGCAAGACTCGATACAAGGCGATAATCAAGCGATAAAGCCACACGTGGGAGAATAACAAAGTAGGTTACTCTCGCACGCAATAGCATCAATTGATAAGCAATTCAATCCAAAACAACTCAAACAAGTATTTCAAGTAATTATAAGCATTCTATAGGCATAAAGACAAGAAAACACACAAAAACACAAATCCGCCCCAACTATCAAAACGCTACCATTTCCAAACGAGCCACGAGTTCTGGAAACCGACTTCACCAACCCTCCTAGGTCATCGTAAGGCACGTCTAAAGACCTCAAAACCTTACTTTACCCTAGAACTCGCGCAAAGCCCCGATTTCTCCCTTTCTCATTTAAACTACAACTATAACAACCAAACACCCAACCAACGCCATATTCGCACCAAAAGTACTTCCATGGCTCCCCGAAGCAATGCCAGCATGCAAAACGAGAAAACGCTAAAGTCGACCTAAACGACCCCGAATTTCCCAAAGGCATAATTCTCGTTTTTTCCACTACGGAACCCAAACAAACCACACATTTTAGCATTCTAGCGTACCTAGCACATTTCTACATCAACAGAAAGCATAACAGCGCAACTTCAACGTTTCAAGGTTTTACTATTCACAAAACACTATTCATTTAACAATTTAATTTGCAATCACAACATTTAACCGCAGAAAATGTTACAAAGCTATAAATACATGTTCTACAAATGCCAAGGAACATTCTAGAAGCATCAAATCGCTTTAAATAATGATCTACGGATAAATCTCAAAATTGACAAAGTTAACATACACAACGTATAAATGCGCAAATAACATGCTTCCCTCACCTTAGGTACTCCTAGTTGCTAGGAAAACAACGTTGGTTGCCTCGGAAACCACCCCGCATGAGCTCACGCGAAGATTGATCGATTGGAAGGTTGAAATTTTTTTTTTCTTTCTCTCTTGTTTTGGCCAGCTTTGGTTCTGCCTAGCTGCTGTTTTTTTTCTTATTTTGCTTAGTTAATTGCTTATTTAAGAGTCAAATGGTCAAAGGGTCAAAGGGCTAGGTCAACAACTTAAAAACTTGGTCAAAGGGCCCTATTTTGTGCGTTTTAAAGCCATTTTAGCTAAGGTAAGAACAATTAAAGCTAGCAACATTTAAAATATAAAATTTAAGTCATCTAAATACTAGTTTCACTATTTGTTGAGGACTAGAAATCGTTATCTAGCTATCGCTCCTTAAATGCAATGCACGTTGCGACGGCGAGAAAGTAACAATTAATTCACAAAGAATTTAAGGAAATATAATTTTCAAAATAATAAACAAAGAATTTTCACATTCCGGGCTCGGGTATTACACCTACAAAATCCACTATCAATATAATAATCCTAATTCAATTCACTAGAAGACAAAAATGCACCAAAAACAAAACATTATTTATTCTTTATGCATTATTCTTTTTACACTTTCAAAATGCAATTAAATAACACTCAAAAGAAGACACAAAATTCAGATTTGGCACATGCAATGGCCGGCCATGCCTTGTTCTTGTGCAAGAAATTTGAGCAACATATTTTATTCTATGCATGTAAAGACAAAATATGACATAAGGCATTAAAATAATTGCTCAATTCCTCTCAATTCCTCACCATACCCGACCAGCCTTTGCATGCCCATCCTAGCAATTCCAAAATAGCATATTGAAGACAAAAGTGCAGAATTTGGACTGCCCAAGGACCGACCACAACCTCAAAAAAATTGCAAGGCCTTCATTTGTTGTCTTTTCTTCATTTCTCTTTCGTTTCTCTCTCTCTTCCTCTCATTTCTCTCTTCTCTCGGCCTAGCTGCACATTACTACCTCCTTGGCTTGTCTTCTTCACCAATTAGCCGAGCAAGGTCGAACAGCCATCAAGAAAACCAAGCAAGCAAGCTAGAGTTTGAAAAAAACACTCATGCATGTGCATTGAAGCTTCATTTCGGCCTTAGGTAAGCTTCTTGACATCCATTTCTCTTCTTCATGTTTTAACTACATGCATGCACTAAGAGGTTGATCACTAGGCTAGGAAAAATAGAGAAAACCAAGTTGAAATCTCAGCCAAGCAAGGAGAAGAACAGATTTGAGCTTCAACCAGGTTTTTGAGCATTTTGTGGTTGATTGCTAAGGTGAGGGTTAAAACCTTTTGAAAACTCTTCAAAATTTCACATGCATGCTCATGAATGTGTGTATTTGCTTCTGTACTTGAGATATATGGTCGTTCATAAGCTTAAACAACCATGCATGGCAAGATCTTGGCTTGAAAATGATGCTAGGTGAAGTCGAAATGGATGACAGCTCTCTGACCAGTCTGTTTGAGGTAAGTTTAGATAAGCAAATGATGTTTAAAATGATTAAAAATTGGTGGGTGACTAGTTTGGACAGTTTTGGACACTTTTACCAGAAATAGGCCGAAGCTAATTTTGACCCTAAGATCCTCCAAATGGCAAATCATTAAAATGTGACCAAATCTGGAAATCTGGAAAAATGAATCAGGTTTTGGCAGATGCATTGACCTTGTGGAACGAACCATATTTGACTTAGTAAATGTTGTCCAAAATGCATGAAATTTTGTGTGCTTCTAGATTTTTCAGTTCTGGACAATTTTGTCAGAAATGGACCAAAGCTAAAACTGAATCTAAGGACCTCAAAAATGTCAATTTCTGAAAAGTGTACAAATCTGGACAGTTTTGTGCTACCTCACTGTTTTGGCTATAACTAATGATTCTGAACTCCAATTGATGCAAGGTTTGTTTCTGATTTTAGTTAACTTCTTAAGATTTAATTTGACATCTTATTTACTGAATTTGGAGATTGTTTGATTATACTATTGATTGTGAGAAAACAGCCTATTGCAGTAAAGGTTTTATTTAGCCATATGCTTGGAAAATTGTTGTAACCTCTGTTGTGGTACTAATTGTGTGGAAATGTGGTGTTGGGATGTTGTGTGGACTGTTTTGAACGTTTGAGGATGTTGAATTAAATGATGTATGGTTTGAGATTGACATTGAGTTGGGTTGAGGCTCAAATTGCACGAATATACTTGAAATGGAAGCCCTAATGACTAGGTAGTCTTAATAAGTGTTGATTATTTGGATATTGTGTTGGAATCATAGGCTTAGTGGGCTGCCCGTAAATGTTTTATAACTTCAAAAGTGATCTTGACCATTGCATGTTGACAATTAAGCTTTTCTTGCATCCGAACCCATGTTGATACCATTGCATGTTGACAATTAAGCTTTTCTTGCATCCGGACCCATGTTGATATCATTGCATGTTGAATAATCTTATCACTTGATTGCGTGGACTTTTTAATGAGTTATATGGCCTGTTTTACATGTGTTACATGGCTGCCCGTTTAGTTTCCATATAACTCTATATGCCTTTCAAGTGAAATTTCCTGTCTTATCGTGTCCTGCTTGTTTATCTGTCAATGTGCAATCTTATGACTGTCCGGAGGCAACCTACTTTGTTGTCCTCCTTCTGTGATATATATTACCTGTCATAAATGTGCATTGCATACAAGGTTGCAACCTTTCCTGTCGGCATGATAGTGATCATGCACGCCGGGTGGCATCGGGCTTGCCGGTGTTACTGTGACCTCCATGGTCCCATTCCCTCTCTCGCTTGGGGGCTAGACTTCCTCGGAGAGTTGGGTCGTAGGATTTTGGGGTACATCTGGAGTACACCCACCTGGTGTGTTTTGGGGAATAATTTGAAGTCGGCCGCAACTTCTGATTCTGAAACTGATCTGAGAGCAAAAGCTCGCCGTATCCTTTTTATTATGTGTATAAGTACTCCCGCTTGGATCCTAGAGAACCTCGGGGAGGAAAGACCGGTATTCCTGTTCTGTACTTGTATTTCTGTACTTGTATTTCTGTACTCGTATTTCTGTTGTATTCATGTTTGAGAAAGGGGTTTTCATAAGTTTAACCAGAAAATGAGTTTCAAAACTTATTTCTCGTTCCCCCTCGCTGAGTTCATAAGGACTCACCCTCTTTTATCATCTCAGGTGAAGAAGAACAGGTACAGGAACCCGAGGTTAATGTACCTAATGATGAACCCCTGGAGTGATTGCCTGTTATTTTTGTTTTGCTTGAACATGACTACTTGTGTACCTTGCGTTGCTTGAAGACTATTTATCTTATGTTGTTGTTGTCGTTAATGTAAAAGACCCCCGTTGTAATTTGGGGTCTAATTTTGGTTTGTACTTATTTTAAGTAGACTGATACTAGACATGACACTACTATGATCGTTTTGCTTTTACTACCGCTAGTATCTATCACAGGTTATGATGCTTAGTTAAGGAATAGGTTAATGAACTTATCCAATCTCAGCAGGTACTCACTAATAAGCTAAGATCAACATGTATATTTTGAAACGAGGATAAATGGACAAACGAGACATAGTATCATGTTAGGTTATAAATCAAACGGGACGTCGAATTAACCAATAGGCAATTTAATTGATGGAATAATAGTAATCTTAGCTGGAATTGAATTTGTGATGGTAAATTTTGAGGCTGTTAGAAAATTTAGGTGAAAACAAAGAGCCCAATTACAGCCGTTATGCTGCCGGATTTCCGGAAAATTTTGGAGTCTAGAATAAAACGTTAAGTGTTAAACCTCCTAGAATGATTAAGAATGTGAAAGGACTTGAATGTTTAGATCACACCCTAGTCTAACCTTTATAGGCTGGGTTGGGGCGTGACAGAGTTCACCTACAATAATAGTTATCAATCTACTATAGGTATGGCTCCCTACGAGGCGTTGTAGGGTCGTAAATGCAGATCCCCATTGTATTGGGAAGAGGTTGAAGAGATAAAAACAGTTGATCCGACTGTGTTACCTGAGATGATTAAGATGGTGGATAATGTTCACCTTATTCGCCAGCGTATGCTTACAGCTCAGAGTCGTCAAAAGAGTTATGCAGATAAGTACCGTCAGGATCTTGTGTTTGCTTTGGGAGATCGGGTGTTTCTTAAGATTTCTCCTCGAAAGGGGTTGATTCGGCACGGTAAGAGCGGGAAACTTAGTCCCAGGTATGTGGGTCCGTTTGAGATCATCGAATAGGTGGGTCCTTTGGCTTATCGGTTAGCTTTACCTCTGAGCTTGTCGAGACTGCACGATGTGTTCCACGTGTCAATGTTAAGGACATATCATCCAGATCCTTCACATGTACTTGAACCAGAGCCTTTGCAGATTGAGGAAAAGTTAACTTATGAGGAGAGACCGATTCGAATTGTGGATCGGAAAGTTCAGGAACTTCGTAGGAAGAGTATTCCGTTAATAAAGGTTTTGTGGAATCATCACGGTTTTGAGGAAGCAACTTGGGAAAGAGAGGACCAGGTTAGGAGTTAGTATCCGGAGTTATTTGTCGACCAAGTAAGAATTACGTGGACGCAATTGTTTTAAGGGGGAGAGGGTGTAATACCCGAGCCTAGAATGTGGAATTTTCCTGTTTATTTTTCTGAAAATTATATTTTCCTTAAATTCTATGAAATTTAATTGTTATTCCTTTATTGTCGCAAAGTGCATTGCATTTCGAGAGCGATAGTTAGAGAGCGTGTTTTCTAGTCCTCAACAAATAGTGAAAACTACTATGTAGTGTTTTAATTTTAGTGTTTTAGTTGTTGTTAACTAGAAATATAATTGCATTAGTTGTTTTAGCCTTAAAATGCCTAAAATAATCTTATTTGACCAACTTAAATAACCTTTGACCAAGCCTTGACTAGTTTGACTTAGCTTGTCATCTTATTAAGCATATTACATAGCAAAAAAATAAAACAAAGAAAGCTGAAAAAAGAAGGTGAAAGGGCCAAAACTTCAAAGGGGAAAAAAAACATTTTCTACATTCAATCTTCAAATCTTCACAAGAGCTTGCACGGGGTGGTTTCTGAGGCTTCCAATATGGTTTTCCTAGCGTCTAGGAGTGTCTAAGGTGAGGGAAGCATCTTTATTTGCGCATTTGAATATTTGTTATACAAACTTTAATTTTTTGGATTTATGTGTAGATCGTTATTTTATTTGTTTTGATGCTTGAAGAATGTTCCTTGACAATTGTAGAACATGTATTTGTAACTTTTTAGCATTTTCTGCGGTTGAATATCGAAATTGCAATTTAAATTGACATTGGAATAGTAAATTGTGAATAGTAAGCCCCCGTTTCGTAAAAGTTGCTCCGTTTTGCGTTCTGTTGATGTGAAAAGATGCTAGATATGCTAGAATGCCTGAATGCATGATTTGTTTGGGTTGTGTAGTGGAAAAACGGAGAAAAATGGCTTGGTACATGTTGGGGTCGTTTAGGTCGAGTTTAGCATTTTCTCATTTTGCGTGATGGCGTTGTATCGGGAGGCCATGGAAGCACTTTTGGTGTGGTTATGGCGTTGGTTGGGTATTTGGTTTGGATAGCTATAGTTCAAACGAGCAAAGGGGGAAATCGGGGCTTTGCGGGAATTCTAGGGTAAAGTAGGGTTTCGTGGTCTTTAGACGTGCCTTATGGTGACCTAGGAGGAATGGTGAAGTCGGTTTCCAAAACTCGTGGCTCGTTTGAAAGTAGTAGCGTTTTGAAAGTTGGGGTCGTTTTGTGTTTTTGTTTGTTTTCATAGTGTTATGCTTGTAGAATGCTTATTGATGCTTATTATGCTTGTTAAAGTTGATTATGATTGCAATGTTTACTAACTGTTGCTATTGCGTGCGAGAGTAGCCTACTTTGTTATTCTCCCATTTGTCGCTCTATTGCTCGGTTGCTCGATTGTTGCATTGTATATTGTATTGCATTCATAAAGTCAGGGGCGGTATGATGGGCCTCTCTGGGTAGCCTTGGGTTGCCAGGGTTGGTTGCCCTAGCTCCGTGTCTTATTCCCTTTCTTGCTTGGGTTGCCTCCCAGGGAGATTTGTGTCATAGAATTGATTGGATACTTCCAGGGTATTCCAAACTGAAGTTATAAGGTGGTTGAGCCGGCGCGTCGTCATCGGATTCGTGATTGAAAGTTGCTCGTGGAAGTGAATTGTATACTTTAATTGAATGGTTATAGTCTTAATGCTTGTCTTGATTTATTGTTGGCTTTGCTTGTATCTCTATATGATAATTGATTGATCTACTTGACTATTTGCATTGCATTCTCCTCTCATCTCCGTCCTTGAGACCAATTGCCCCCGTTGAGCAATTGTTTTTGCTCATTCCTTTCTATACTATATTTTACAGGAGTAGTTGAAGCGGATCCTATTGAGATATTTGAGGAGGATGAGCAAGTGGAGGTGTTTCCTTGAGGGCACTTTCTTTGCTTAGCTGGCGGTTGGTTGCCAGTCTTTTGTGCGGGCCATGCTTGATGTATATATTGCTTGGTTGACGCTTCATTTTGAGGCTTGTAGCCTTGTATGTAGTTTCTATTTTGAGGCCTCTATGGTCTTATGTTGTAAAAGTTGAAAGATTGTAAAGTTGTAAGATATACTCATGTGACTAGTAAGAATTGCATGCTAATGGTTAACTGTTTAGTGGCATGAATACTTGTGTAGTATGCATGACATTTTGGTTTGCAAAGTTGGTTAATGAGTAGATGTATGTTTCTAAAAGAAAGTTGACTTGTTTCAAATGATTATTGTGGTTTTCGCGAATATTATATTGAATGTAGGGTTTTCGGATCGTCCACAGTACAGAGGAGACTCCGTCCGTGTGTCGGGTCTGGGCTTGGCCTTTTGCGGGGTCAGGTCGGGGCGTGACAATGTGGATTGACGGGAATGAGCAGTATTTGACTAGCCTTTATTTGGGAGTTGGTGTTTATCTTTGGAGCTCGGTTATTGGCGAATCTCTAAGGTCCTTATCTGTGCTTAACAGTTGTGAAAGAGTAGCTTTCTTTTGGGGTTCTATTTGGTTGTTCTCTGGAGCATTCTTTGGTTTTCTTATTGGGTATTCTTTGGAGATTTCTGTTGGCACTTCTTGGTAGACTTGGCTATTGGGTTTTTAATCGGACTTACTGCATGGTATTATCTATGGTATATGTGTCTCGGTCTTTATTGGTGTGTTACTGACATCCCTGATTGGAAAATCTTCAATGGCATTCTATAGAATTCTTAGTGGTCATTTATCTAGTACTTATTTATTGGGCAATCCTTGCTACTTTCTTATTGGAGCATTGTTTCGGGTATTTTCTTTAGTGTTCCTCAGTAGGTTTGGTATTTGGAATTCCTATCATACTTATTGTATAGTACTAGTTACGGTATTCTTTGGAATTCTTAGTGGGCATTCTACTAGTATTTTCCTTGTTGGCACTATTGGAAGTCTTACACTTGGAATCTTGTTCAGACTTATTATCTCATATTGCTTACGGTATGTTGTGGAATACTTTGGGCTTTCTTGGTGGTAAGTTGTATAAAGTTTGCACTCGGCAAATGGTAATGAGGTCTTCGAGTTTGGTCTTATATATGATGCATCTACTCTGGCTATCATTTGACTTCCTTATTTGGTACTTGTTGAACTTCTACTGGAGATTCGTATGTGGGGTATTTCTTCGGCATCCTTCTTGTCATTAATATGTGATGTTAACTTTATCTACAGTATCCCTGCTTCAGTCTTTAGTTGGTATTTTCTCGGCATTTTTGGTTGGAATTTCTATTGGGGTTTTCCTACAAGTATTTTATTCAGTGTCTTGCTCAGCAACCAATGAAGAGTGGTCAGAGTTGGATCTCAGGTGATGCTGAGTCATATTGGAAGAAGAATTGCAATGATGCAATTGTTTTAAGGGGGGAAGGATGTGATACCCTGAACCCGGCATGCATTTAATAGCATTTGACTGCATTTAATTAAATGTTTAATTAGTTAAATCATCCATTACCCACTATTTTCATGTTTCTTTTAAAGTATTCAATTAATACTTGGATTAATTATTTTAAATAAGTATTAACTATGTTATTATATTTAATACTCGGTTTCATTTCCTTGTATTTAACTAATTGATTATTTTACTTAACCTATTTATTTAAAGTATTATTTTGATATTTCTTTTAAAAATATTCAAATAATTTTAATATTGATTAATTAAAAGATTATTACCTATTTTTATTGTTTATAGTATTTGGTTTTGTTTTTCTTGTATTTAATTAAGTGTCATCTTAAATTTTAGTATTTAATTGCATTTGATTACGTGTTTATATTAACTTGTTCATTCGTATCTTAGCATTAATTTCATAATTCTTTAAAATATTCTAGAAATAGTTAAATTATTTATTTTTAAATGAGTATTGATTATTTTGATTATTTTAATAATTGATTTTATTTTCTTGCATTTAATTACTCAGTTTTCAATTAAATGAGAAAAGTAACTCCAAGCCGAAGTGAATTTTAAACTAAATTACTTTTCAAAAATTATATTTTTAAGAAAATTGTTTATCATTCTAATAGTGATTGTTTATTGATCGTTTGATCGTAGCATTCCGAAAATGAAAGTTAGAAGAATATTTCTCGGATTTCGTGAGTAGCGTTTCTTGTTTAATTTAGCTAGTTTTAGTTGGTTTTCATTAAAATTGCATTGTTTTAACTTGAATTAAATTAAATTGCATCAAAATAAGCTTGTTTGACCATTTTTAACTTGAATTTGACCAAGCCTTTTTGCCTTTGACCTTTTTGCCCTTGGTTGTCATCTTTTTAAACAAAGGAAAATAAAAAAAAATAAAAACAAGGCAAAATACTCCATGGAGGTCGAAACTCCATGGAGCAAAAGAAAAAAAAATATCTTTTCATTTTTCTTCTACGATTTTGCTTGGAATCGCTCCGGGAATGCTGCTAAGGCATCTACAACCTCTCATCTTCAATCATTGTGAGAGTTTTCACGTTTTTGTGCATTTATATTTGAATTTGATTTTTGTTTCAAATTTTTAGATTTGATATTTATTGCATTATAATGCTTGTTATTGCTTGAAATAACTTCCTTAGGGTTCGTAGAGCATTGCTTGTTAGTTATTTAGCGATTTTTACGGCTAAAAATGCAAATTGAAATTAGGGAAGAACGTGAATAGTAAAAATGAATAGTAAAACCCTAGATTTTCATATTTTTTATCCGAATCGCGTTTTCTTGATTTGATTAGGTGCCATTAATGCTAGAAAGATAAAATGTGCAATAAAAACGGACCGGCCTTTGTTAAAATTGGAAATTAGACAAAGAAACGTAAATGGGCCGTTTGACCAAGAGTTGACCGTGCTCGAATTGAGTTGGGGGTTTGGCTATTGAGGGC
This sequence comes from Ehretia macrophylla, assembly GCA_037974665.1. Lineage (NCBI taxonomy): Eukaryota > Viridiplantae > Streptophyta > Magnoliopsida > Boraginales > Ehretiaceae > Ehretia > Ehretia macrophylla. The sequence continues at coordinate 43,109,211 of CM075779.1, forward strand.
ATGGAAGCACTTTTGGCACTGTTGTGGCGTTGATTGAGCGACCGATTAGCATAGTTGTAGTTCAAACGCAGTAGGTGGACTTTCGGGCTTCAGGTGAGAAAGTGAAGTTTCGTGATACAGAAACGTGCCTTGTAGTACCTAAGTGAATGTAGTGAAATCGGTTTTCTAATCCTGTAGCTCGTTTGCTCGTAATTGCCTTTGGAAGTTAGAGATTTAATAGTGATATTCGTCGTTTTCGTGTTTGAATTGCTATTACTTGTTTGATTGATGTTATTGTTGATATTAGTGATAATCATGCTTGAAAAGTTAATTGATTGCTAGTACTGATTGTAAGTGCTTGATATATTGAATGTTGAAACAAATCTGCACTTTCGTGCTATTGCTCGTTTATTGCTTGTATCTCGTATTGCATTGCATAGTGTCAGGCGCGTGAGTGATAGTCCTCTCTGGGCAGTCTCGAGCTGCCAGGGTTGGTTGCTCTAGCTCCGTGTCCTATTCCCATTCTCGCTAGGGATGCCGCCCTGGGTGATTTGGGTCGTAGATGTGTCGGGGTACATCCGAAGTACACCCAGTGGATGTTATAAAGTGGTTGCGCGCTTATTGTCATCGTTGTCAACATCAAGCTCGAGATTCATGTATTGCTCGTGAAATGGTACATTGCTCGTATGAGTGAACCATAGCCTTCAAAGTGTGGTATAGCTTTGACTGGTTGTGTTAATGCCTTCTTTAATTGTTATTGTATTGTTGATTATATTGATTGTTGTTCTTATCGGATATATTGCTTAACTGTCTTATTTGCATTGCATGACTTTCT
>CM075779.1:43115024-43147524 GCA_037974665.1 Ehretia macrophylla
ACGAAGCCCTTCAGGCGAACGGAACTGGCAAGATGGCCCGAGCATGCACCGCTAGGCACGAAGAATTTGTGAGGAACACGGGATGGGAACGGCACGAGATGGATGACCAAATAGCACGTCGCAAGCTTAAGGGCCTACTTTGTGGTGCTCGACCATGCACCAAATGCATGCAACTGAGGTACCAACCGAGAGCAGACTTCCTGCCCACGCGGTGCTTGGATTGCCACGACACTAGACCACGTCTGTCGCATTATGACTCAGCGAGGACGATGGCATCGTGTGCTAGGTGATTCGCGCATCGCGCAGGCCAGTAGGAATACACCGTGGGACGGCTTCGAGGTAGCACGGTGCTTGAATCGCCACAACATTGAAGCTCTAGCCATCGTCTCATCGTAACGCTCATGTCGTCACTTAAAGAAAGCCAAGGCCGTGTGCTAGGCGATTCGCCCATCGCGCAGTCCCCCACTGTCCCACTATATGCACCCACATGCACGGAATGGGACAAGCAAACTTCCTGCCCACGCGGTGCTTGGATCACCATGACACTAGACCACATCCGCCGCATTACGACTCAGCGAGGACCATGGCGTCGTGTGCTAGGCAAAAAGAATTTCTAAAGGACAAGGGACAGGAACGGCACGAGGTGCATGAATAGGCCGCACGTCGCAAGCTTAGGAGCCTACTTCGTGGTGCCCGACCAAGCACCGAGTGCATGCACTTGAGATACCAACCGAAAGCGGACTTCGAGCCCCCGCGGTGCTTGGATCGCCACGACAATAGACCACGTCCGTCGTATTACGACTCAATAAGGTCCATGGTGTCGTGTGCTAGGCGATTTGCACATCGCGCAGGACCATGGGATCACACTGTAGGACAGCTTCGAGGTAGCACAGTGCTTGGATCCCCACAACATTGAAGCCCTAGCCATCATCTCATCGCAACACTCGCGTCGTCACTTAACGAAAGCCAATGCCTTGTGCTAGGCGATTCGCGCATCGTGCAGTCCCCTACCATCCCCTTATATGCACCTACATGCACGGAATGGGATAAGCAAACTACCTTCCTACCCACGCGATGTTTGGATCTCCACGACACTAGACCACGTCCATCGTATTACAACTCAGCGAGGACCATGGCGTCGTGTGCTAGGCAATTCGTGCATCGCGCAGGCCCATGGGAACACACCATGGGACGGCTTCGAGGCAGCACGGTGCTTGGATCACCACGGCATTGAAGCTCTAGCCATCGTCTCATCGCAATGCTCACGTCGTCACTTAACGAAAGCCAAGGCCATGTGCTATGCGATTCGCGCATCGCGCAGTCCCCCACCGTCCCCCTATATGCACCCAGATGCACGGAACGGGACAAGAAAACTACCTTCCTGCCCACACGGTACTTGGATCGCCACGACACTAGACCACTTCCATCGCATTAGGACTCAGCGAGGACCATGGAGTCGTGTGCTAGGCGATTCGCGCATCATGCAGGCCCATAGGAACACACAGTGGGACGACTTCGAGGTAGCACGGTGCTTGGATTACCACGACATTGAAGCTCTGGCCATCGTCTCATCGCAACGCTTGCGTCGTCACTTAACGAAAGCCAAGGCCTTGTGCTAGGTGATTCGCGCATCGCGCATGCCCCTACCGTCCCCTTGTATGCACCCGTATCCACAGAACAGGACAAGTAAACTACCTTCCTGCCCACATGGTGCTTGGATCGCCACGACACTAGACCACATCCGTGACATTATGACTCAGCGAGGACCATGGCGTCGTGTGATAGGCGATTCGCGCATTGCACAGGGACGTCGGAACCCATCGGGGGATGACTTCAAGGCCGCACGGTACTTGGATCGTCACGACATTGAAGCATCAGCAATGGTCTCATCGAAACGCTCGCGTCGTTGGTTAACGAAATGCAATGCCACGTGTGCTAGGCGATTCGCGCATCACGCTTGCCCCCACCATTCCCCAAGAGCCAGCTAAGCCTACGCGGTGCTTGGATCACCACGACACTAGACCATGGCCGTGCGCATCCACTCGGCAACGACCATGGCTTCGTGTGCTAGGCGATTTGCGCATCGTGCAGGCCCAACGACACGTTGGGGGACGGGAATGTCCCGTAACGTGTACCTAGTCGGCGACACGGGGATGGCTAATTTTGTGCTTGGGCAACCACTCGCACCCTCATTAGCCATCCTAATGGCGTCGACGGTGTTGCGCCACCAAGATGGATAATGAGGGGCTAGGGAAGCCACCATGTTCCTCATTAGCCATCTTGGTACCGCGCCGAGGAATATACCGGGGGACGCGGGGCGGGGTTGGCACGGCCCGAACGCACGAGTATCCATTGCAATACCTCAGCGTGATTCACTCGGTAGGCATTCCTGCCCACAATATAGCCCACAATATAGACCACGATATAGCCCACAATATGCCACGAAGTGCCCACAACGTCCCCCCACATGGACCTTGAATAAGGGGCTTGACACCACATACCCCCCTATAGTACATTTAGATGCAAAAATCCAAGTGACAGTAGTAATGTACATTTTGCCAGAGATTCATAATGGGTGTTTTACACTATAAATGGCCCCATGTGGCATAATCGTCGTACGCAACTTGCCACTTATTGATAGCATATGATATCCAAATGCTTCAAGAATATTTTTTTCAAAAAAATATTTTTTAATATTTAATAATTGCGAAAAATAGGGAAAAATCAGAAAAAATAGTAAAAAATTCAGAAAAAACTTATATTAATTCATACATTAATTTGTTAAATGATATTCAAAATTTTTTTTTTCGAAAAATTAATTTTTAATATTTAAAAATTACGAAAAATAGGAAAAAATCAGAAAAAATATTAGAAAAATCAGGAAATTTTATATTAATTCATAAATTAATTTGGTTACATGATATTTGGCGTTAAAATTTTTTTTGGATTGATTGAGAACCCGATTAATCTAATTTGCCTCACAAATGTGACGAACTGTTTGTCGGACAAGGAAAAGGTTAAGACTACTTCATAGATTCGGAAACCACTTGTAAAAAGACATCAATGTCCACATTTGTGTCATAATACATTCTGCATGCCCATTACCCCTGAATGCTTAACATTGCCCGTCGTGCCCAACGTCCCCTAGTAGTGCCAAAGCCGTCCCCCAACATCCCCCAAAGTCCCCAAAGCGTACCCCTATAGTGCCCCAGCCGTGGCCCAACAGTGCCCCAATTTTGCCCCAACACAGCCCCAACTGTGCCTGAACATTGCACCAACAGCGCCCCTTGAGCGCCCCGCGCGCGCCACATACGTGCATCATATTGCAGCATGCACGCCCCATGTGCGCACCTTCGTGTGGCATGTGCGACCCATGCGCGGACCTTCGTGCGGCATGCGTGTACCAAAGTGCAGCATGGGCACCCCATGTGCGCATCTTCGTGCAGAATTCGGGCTACATGCTCGCACAATCGTGCGGCATACGCGCCCGATGAGCGCCCCATCGTGCGGCATGGGCGCCCCATGTGCGCACCTTTGTGCGGCATGGGAGCCCCATGCATGTACCATCTTACGGCATGCGGGCCTCATACGCGGACCTTCATGCAGCATGCGGGCCACATGCACGCACCATCGTACTTAAGCATTGGAGACACACTTGGGGGGTGGCATAGGGCGTCGAACCTCTTGGCCTGTTTAGGGGAAATATTGTTGGTTGATGTAATGGGACAGGATTAGGTTGCGGATGGGGCAGAGATATGCGAGGATGGGGGAGGGACGAATCGGAGCGACAAAGGGCTGAATCTTAGTGGATCGTGACAGCAAGGCCACTCTACCACTTACAATACACCGTCGCGTATTTAAGTCCTTTGCAAAGGATTCTACCCGCCGCTCGATTGGAATTGTATTTCAAGGCGGCCATCGCGATGCTTCTGTCTCAACGGCTTGCCCAACGACACGTGCCCTTGGGGACCGGAGGCCCCTACTGCGGGTCGGTGAACGGGCGGCGGGCAAACGCGTCGCTTTTAGCCCGGATTCTGTCTTAGAGTCATTCAATCATAATCCAGTGCACGGTAGCTTCGTGCCACTGGCTTTTCAACTAAGCGCGATGACCAATTGTGAAAATCAACAGTTCCTCTTGTACTAGGTTTAATTACTATTGCGACACTTTCATCAGTAGGGTAAAACTAACCTGTCTCACGATGGTCTAAACCCAACTCTCGTTCCCTATTGGTAGGTGAACAATCCAACACTTGGTGAATTCTGCTTTTCAATGATAGGAAGAGCTGACATTGAAGGATCAAAAAGCAACGTCGCTATGAACGCTTTGCTGCCACAATCTAGTTATCCCTGTGGTAACTTTTCTAACACCTCTAGCATCAAATTCCGATGGTCTAAAGGATCATTAGGCCATGCTTTCACAGTTCGTATTCGTACTAGAAATCAAAATCAAACAAGCTTTTACCCTTCTGTTCCACACGAGATTTCTATTCTCGTTGAGCTCATCTTAGGACACTTGCATTATCTTTTAGCAGATGTGCCGCCCCAGCCAAACTCCCCACCTGACAATGTCTTTCGCCTAGATCTGCCCGCAGAGCGAGCCTTGGGTCCAAAAAGAGGGGCAGTGCCCCGCCTCTAATTCACGGAATAAGTAAAATAACGTTAAAAGTAGTGGTATTTCACTTTCACCTTTCGGCTCCCACTTATCCTACACCTGTCAAATCATTTCACAAAGTCATACTAGAGTCAAGCTCAACAGGGTCTTCTTTCCCCGCTGATTCTGCCAAGCCCGTTCCCTTGTCTGTGGTTTCGCTAGATAATAGACAGGGACAGTGGGAATCTCGTTAATCCATACATGCGCATCACAAATTAGATGACGAGGCATTTGGCTACCTAAAGAGAGTCATAGTTACTCCCGTCGCTTACCCGTGCTTGGTTGAATTTCTTCACTTTGAGATTCAGAGCATTGGGCAGAAGTCACATTGCGTGAGCATCCGTAGGGATTATCGCAATGTTTTGTTTTAATTAAACAATTGGATTCCCCTTGTCCATACAAGTTCTGAGTTGGCTGTTCGACGCCGGGGGAAAGCCCCTGAGGGAGCCGTTCCTAGTCCGTCACCCGGCCAGCACGCGGTGACCCGCTCTCACCGCAGGAGCATCTCGAGCAGTCCGCCGACAGCCGATGGGTTCGGGATTGGGACCCCCGTGCCCAGCCCTCAGAGCCAATCCTTTTCCCGAAGTTACGAATCTATTTTGCCGACTTCCCTTGCCTACATTGTTCCATCGACTAGAGGCTGTTCACCTTGGTTATGTGTTGATGTAGGATAAACACCCAATTGCCTTTGAGAGCCACAAGTTAAACGACACGAAACGACGGTACTCGGTGCACGAGAAGGAGATGACTGCCGTCGTGCATTGCCTACGGACCTGGCGGCATTACTTGCTTGGGATGAAGTTTGTGGTGTGGATTGATAATGTTGCTGCAAACTATTTCCAAACCCAAAAGAAGCTGACACCTAAGCAAGCCCCGTGGCAAAGATTTTTGGCGGAGTTTGATTTCATGATAGAGTACAAGCCAGGTCGTGACAACCATGTTGCCGATGCACTGAGCCGAAAGGCAAAGCTTGCTACCATTAGCCGTCCCACTAGTCCCTTGAATGAGATGATATGGGAGGGGCTGAAGCATGATCCAGTTGCTCAAGGATTGATCAACTATACCAAGAAGGGCAAGACCCGATGGTTTTAGGAAAGGGACAGACTGTTGCTGACGAAGGGTGACCGACTGTACGTGCCAAAGTGGGGAAACTTGAGGCGTGAAATTCTGAAGGAGTGCCATGACTCATTATGGGCAGGTCACCCTAGCATGCATCGCACCATGGCCTTGGTCGAGGATGCTTATTACTGGCCATGGATGCGAGATGATGTGGAGACTTATGTGCGGACATGTCTTATGTTCTAGCAAGACAATATCGAGTAGAAACATCTGGCTGGACTCCTACAACCGTTACCCGTGCCGGAGTACCCATTTGAAAGTGTCACAATGGACTTCATCACTTGTTTGCCGAAGTCAGAGGGGTGTGGCACAATTCTGGTCGTGGTGGACAGGTTTTCGAAGTATGCTATCTTCATTCCAGCCTCGCCAGATGTTACCGCACAAGAGACATCCATATTCTTCATGAGGTACATGGTGAAATGGTGGGGAGTGCCGAAGACGATAGTCAGTGACCGTGACCTTCGTTTCACTGGCAAATTCTGGTCTGAGCTGTTCAAATTGCTTGGTTCCGACCTGGCCTTCTTAACAAGCTTTCATCCGCAGACTGATGGCCAGACGGAATGGGTGAATGCACTATTGGAGCTATACCTATAGCATTATGTGAGTGCCAATCAGCGGGACTGGGTTTGGTTGCTTGATGTGGCCCAGTTTTCCTATAACCTCCAGAGGTCGGAATCAACAGGACGGAGCCCGTTTGAACTAGCCACTGGCCGACAACCACTAACCCCATACACGGTTGACTTTGGTTATACAGGGAATGCCCCAGCTGCCTACAAGTTTGCCAAGGAGATGCAAGAGGAACAGGACATGGCCCGTGCCGCTCTTGAGAAAGCAGCCAGGAAAATGAAGAAGTGGGCCTACAAAAAGAGACAGTTCGTGGAATATAACGAAGGTGACATGGTGATGGTGAAGTTGATTCCTACATAATTCAAGTCCCTTTGTTCAATGCATAAAGGATTGGTGCGGAGATATGAAGGACCGTTCAAGGTGGTGAAACGGGTCGGCAAAGTTTCCTATCAACTTGAGCTACCACCCAAGTTGAAGATTCATCCGGTGTTCCATGTGAGCTTTTTGAAGCCATATCATGCAGATGCGGAGGACCTGAGCTGAGGTGAATCAAATCATGCCCCAACAACCGTCGTCACTTCATATGACCGGCAAGTGGAGAAAATCTTGGCTGACCGACGGAAGGGCAAACGTGGTGTGAAGAACTAGACCGAGTACTTGGTGAAGTGGAAAGGCTTGCCCGAGATTGAAAATAGCTGGGAGCACGAGGATTTGATGTGATAGTTCAAAAAGGAGATCGAGAAGTTCCAGCGTGCCAAGGCGTCAGGGACAATGCCAACTTAGGTGGGGGAGGGTGAGACGGAATGCGCATTTCGGCCCAATGAGACTGATAGCTTAGTCGAAACGTGCACGAAACGAGGCCGATGGTGCATATGCGAAAATCTGCCTATGGCATTTTTAGACCCTTCCTAATGTTTCTAGAGCATTCTAGGGCGGTGGAGATAGTCCAGGAAGCAACCGGGCAGAACTTGGTGAAGAAATCCAGATTTGGCGCAGGAACATTCCAGAAATTGGCTAAGGAGGGAAACTCTACCCAAGCTACCCGACGGTCTGCCCAAGCTGCCCGAAACTGTCCAGAATTTTCCAGCTGCTTGCTTAGTGCTCAGGTCTAGAATTTTCTAGCTAATTATCTATGTAAATATCTTTGTAATGATGACAAATGGCAAGATCACAATGATGCCAAGTGTATAGATCATAGGCCTTTGATCATTCTTTGTGTAAACTATAAATAGAGCATTGTATAGACATTTTGAGCAATGAAAAACAAATTGATACTCAACCATTTCCGTGCATCTTTCAAGCTCTCTATACTTAGCCAAATTTCAGTTTCCTACAAGCAATAGTCCCTCGGTTTAGGTTGCCTACGGGTTAGACTTCACTCGAACCGCCTACTACAAGCTTGTGTGTTGAAAAACGACTAAGTGTTGAGGCTGCCAAACTCTAACATCTTAGTTTCGTGCTGCTTACTCTGATCTCAACCACTCACAGGCGCACTTAGCTAGCTTTCAGTGTTGGCTAAGGCCATACGGCGATAGGATTTTCATACTCAATCTCTGATCCCGTGACAGAAGCCTTGCTTTGAGCACTCTAATTTCTTCAAACTAACAGCGCTGGAGGCACGATCTGACCAGGTAAGGCCAGAAGCGCATTTCCAGTAGAAGGGATGAGACGATCGGTGCACACCTGAGGCGGACCGGCCGACCCATCCCAGAGTCCAACTACGAGCTTTTTAACTGCAACAACTTAAATATACACTATTGGAGTTGGAATTATTGTGGCTGCTGGCACCAGACTTGCCCTACAATGGATCCTCGTTAAGGGATTTAGATTGTACTCATTCCAATTACCAGACTCTTTGAGCTCGGTATTATTATTTATTGTTACTACCTCCCCGTGTCAGGATTGGGTAATTTGTGCACCTGCTGCATTCCTTGGATATGGTAGCCGTTTCATGAATCATTGCAGCAATGGGCAGAGCCCACGTCGACCTTTTATCTAATAAATGCATCCCTTCCAGAAGTCAGGGTTTGTTGCACGTATTAGCTCTAGAATTGCTACGGTTATCCGAGTAGTAGATACCACCAAACAAACTATATCTGATTTAATGAGCCATTCACAGTTTCACAATCTGAATTAGTTTATACTTACACATGCATGGCTTAATCTTTGAGACAAGCATATGACTACTGGCATGATCAACCAGATAGCATTCCTCACTGACGCCAGTGTCGCACGAGGCATATCGTCCCCTAAGGGTCAATGGTTCGAGACGAGCGCACAACCATCGTACGCGATTAGCGACGAACACTAATTTTGGGCAAAGAGAGTCCAAGGACCCCATACCGTCATGGTGCACCACAACTGAGAGATCAAGCGACGCCCCACGGGCCACGTGTGCCGCACTTGTTGGAGTGACCAACGTGGAACACGGGACGTGCTTAGAGGTTCGCCCCACGTCATCCACGGAGGCAGACGCAAGGCAAAAGATGGACGATGTGACTTTAGACTACCTTCTTTGTGGGTACGCAACACAAAAAACTGACCTATCGATCGAGGCAATGTAAGCACTCGGTCCATGAATGAAGAGGCAAGCAAGGGCGGACGTCGCTGCTGAAGCAGGGATCCAACTGACCCATACAAACGGACCACCACTCACGCGCTATCACGTTTGCTATTCACAGACCACCAAGCTCGTAACCGCCCCACTATCTAGGAAAAGGAAGCCCTTCAGGCAGACGGAACCGACGAGATGGCCTGAGAACGCACCGCTAGGCACGAAGAATTTCTGAGGGACAAGGAACAGGAATGGCATGAGGTGCATGACTAGGCTGCACGTCGCAAGCTTAGCAGCCTACTTCATGGTGCCCAACCACGCACCGAGTGCACGCACTTGAGATACCAACTTAAAGCGGACTACGAACCCCCGCGGTGCTTGGATCGCCACGACACTAGACCACGTCCGTTGCATTATGACTCAGCGAGGACCATGGCGTCGTGTGCTAGGCGATTCGCGCATCGCGCAGGCCCGTGGGAACACACTGTGGGACGGCTTCGAGGCAGCACGGTGCCTGGATCGCCACAATATTGAAGCTCTAGCCGTAGTCTCTTCGCAACGCTCACGTCGTCACTTAACGAAAGCCAAGGCCATGTGCTAGGCAATTCGCGCATCGTACAGTCCCCCACCGTCCCCCTATATGCACCCACATGCACGGAATGGGACAAGCAAACTACCTTTCTGCCCACGCGGTGCCTGGATCGCCACACCACTAGACCACGTCCGTCTCATTACGACTTAGCGAGGACCATGGCGTCGTATGCTAGGCGATTCGCGCATCGCACAAGCCCATAGGAACACACTGTCGAACGACTTCGAGGCAACACGGTGCTTGGATCACCACGACATTGAAGCTCTAGCCATCGTCTCATCGCAACGCTCGCGTCGTCACTTAACGAAAGCCAAGGCTGTGTGCTAGGTGATTCGCTCATTGCACATGCCCCTACAGTCCCCCTCTATGCACCCGTATGCATGGAATGGGACAAGTAAACTACCTTCCTGGCCACACGGTGCTTGGATCGCCACGACACTAGACCACGTCCATCGCATTATGACTCAGCGAGGACCATGGCGTCGTGTGCTAGGTAATTCGCTCATCGCACAAGCATGTCAGAACCCACCGAGGGACGACTTCAAGTCCGCATGGTGCTTGGATTGCCATGACATTGAAGCATTAGCAATTGTCTGATTACAATGCTCGCGTCGTTGCTTAACGAAAGCCAATGCCACGTGTGCTAGGCGATTCGCGCATCACGCTTGCCCCCACCGTCCCCCAAGAGCCACCCAAGCCCACACGGTGCTTGGATTGCCACGATACTAGACCAAGGCCACGCGCATCCACGGGCAACGGCCATGGCTTCGTGTGCTAGGCGATTAGGGCATCGCGCAGGCCCAACGACACGTCAGGGGATGGGAATGTCCCCTAACGTGTACCTAGTCGGCGGTACAGGGATGGCTAATTTTGTGCTTGGGCAACCACTCGCCCCCTTATTAGCCATCCCAATGACGTCGACGGTGTTGCGGTACCAAGATGGATAATGAGAGGCTAGAGAAGCCACCACATTCCTCATTAGCTTTCCTGGTGCCGCATCGAGGGACATACCGGGGGACACGGGGCGAGGGTGGCATAGCCCAAACGTACGGGTATGCAATGCAATACCTCGGCGTGATTCACTCGGTAGGCATTCCCGCCCACAATATAGCCCACAATGTGCCACGAAGTGCCCACAACGTCCCCCCACATAGACCTCGACCAAGGGGCTCAACACAACATACCCCCTTATAGTACATTTAGATGAAAAAACTCAAGTGACAACACTAACGTATATTTTGCCAAAGATTCATAATGGGTGTTTTACACTATAAATGGTCCCATGTGGCATGAACTTCGTACCCAACCTCCTCCATATTGATAGCATATGATATCCAAATGTTTCAAGATTATTTTTTTCGAAAAAAATATTTTTTAATATTTAATAATTGCGAAAAATATTGAAAAATCAGAAAAAATAGTAAAAAATTCAGAAAAAAATATATTAATTCATACATTAATTTGTTAAATGATATTCAATTTTTTTTTGGTAAATTAATTTTTAATATTTAAAAATTACAAAAAATAGGAAAAATCAGAAAAATACAAGAAAAATAAGGAAAAATTATATTAATTCATAAATTAATTTGTTTACATGATATTTGGAGTTAAATTTTTTTTTTTTGGATGGATTGGGAACCTAATTAATCTAATTCGCCTCACAAATGTGACAAACTGTTTGTCGGACAAGAAAAAGGTTAATACTTTCATAGATTCGGAAACCACTTGTAAAAGGACATCAATGTCCACATTTATGTCATAATACATTCTGCATGCCCATTACCCCTGAATACTTAACATTGCCTGTCGTGCCCAACGCCCCCTAGTAGTGCTAAAGCGGTCCCTCAACATCTCCCATCGTCCCCCAAGCGTACCCCCATAGTGCCCCAGCCATGCCCCAACAGTGCCCGAATTTTGCCTGAACAGTGCCCCAACAGTGGCCCAACAGCGGCCCTTGAGCACCCCGGGCGCGCAACTTGCGTGCACCATTGTGCAGAATGCATGCCCTATGCACGTACAAAGGTACGGCACAGGCGCCCCATGCATGCACCATCGTGCCCCATGTGCGTACCATTGTGCAGCATGCGCATACGATGCCCACACCATCGTGCGGCATGGGTGCCCTATGCGCACACCTTCATTTCGCATGCTGGCCACATGCGCGCACCATCGTGAGGCATGCGCGCCCGATGCGCTAACCATTGTGCTGCATCAGCACCCCATGAGCGCACCTTCATGCGGCATGGGGGCCACATGTGCGCACCATCGTGCTGCGTGCGCGCCCGATGCACGCACCATTGTGCCCGATGGGCGCCCCCATGCACGGACACTCGTGCGGCATGCGGGCCACATGAGCCCACCATCGTGCGGTATGCGTACCCGATGCCCGCCCCATCGTGAGGCATGGAATCCCCATGCGCACACCTTCGTATGGCATGCGCAAGCAACCGTGCGGCATGGGCGCCCCATGCGCACTCCTTCGTGCGGCATGCAGGCCACATGCACGCACCATCGTGCGGTATGTGCCTCATACGAGCACCTTCGTGTGGCATGCGCGCACCATCTTGTGGCATGGACGCCCCATGTGAGCACCTTTGTGCGGTATGGGCGCCCCATAAGCGCAACTTCGTGCGGCATGCGCGCACCATCGTGTTGCATGGGCGCCCCAAGCGCGTACCTTCGTGCAGTATGCGGGACTCATGAACTCATCATCGTGCGGCATGCGTGCCCAATGCGCGCCCTATCGTGAGGCATAGGTGCCTCATGCGCGCACCTTCGTGCGACATGCGCAGACAATCTTGCGGCATGGGCGCCCCATGCGTGCTCCTTCGTGTGGCATGCAAGCCACATGCGCGCACCATCGTGCCGTATGCGCGCCCGATGCGCATCCTATCGTGCGGCATGGGGGGCCCATGCGTGCACCATAGTGCGCCATGGATGTCCCATGCGCGTACCTTCATGCGGCATGTGGGACACATGTGCGTACCATCATGTGGCATGGGCGTCCCATGCACACACCTTCATGCGTCATGTGGGCTACATACGTGCATCATACTGCTGCATAGGCGCCCCATGTGCGCACCTTCATGCGGCATGGGAGCCCCATGCACGCACCTTCGTGTAGCATACGGGCCACATGCGCGCACTATGCATGAACCATCGTGCGGCATACGCGCACCATCATGTTGCATGGGCGCCCCATGAGTGCACAATTGTACGGCATGCGCGCCCAATGCGTTCCCGATCGTGATGTATGGGCACCCCATGCATGCAACTTTGTGCGGCATGCACGAACCATCGTGCTGCATGGGCGCCCCACGCGCGCTCCTTCGTGCGGCATGCAAGCCACATGCGCGTATCATCGTGCCGCATGCGCGCCCGATGCGCATCCCATCATGCGGCATGGGGGGCCCATGTACGTACCATCGTGCGGCATGGGTACCCCATGCGCTTACCTTTGTACGCCATACGAGACACATGCGCGCACTATTATGAGGCATGTGCGCCCCATGCGCACACTTTCGTGCGGTATGTGGGCCACATACGTGCACCATATTGCTGCATGCGCGCCCCATGTGCGCACCTTCGTGCTGCATGGCAGCCCCATGCGCGCACCTTCGTTTAGCATACCGGCCACATACGCGCACCATCGTGTGGTATGCGCGCTCGATGCATGCCCCATCTTGTGGCATGAGCACCCCAAGCACGCACCTTCATGCGGCATATGCACACCATCGTGCCGCATGGGTGCCCCATGCGAGCACAATTGTACGGCATGCCAGCCACATGCACGCACCATCGTGAGGCATTAGCGCCCCATGCGTGCACCTTCGTGTGGTATGTGGGCCACATGCTTGCACGATATTGCGGCATGCGGGCCCCATGGGCGCACCTTGATGCGGCATAGGCGCCCTATACGCGTACCTTCGTGCGGCATGTAGGCCACATGCGCTCACCATCGTGCGGCATGGGCGAACCATCGTGCGGTATGGGCTCCCCATGCACCCTTCTTCGTGGGGCATGCTGGCCACATGCGCACACCATCGTGCCGTTTGCGTGCCCGATACTCATCCCATCGTGCGGCATGGGGGACCCATGCGCACACCATCTTGCGGCATGGACGCCCCATGCACGTACCTTCGTGCGGCATGCGAGAAACTTGCACGCATCATTATGCAGCATGGGTGCCCCATGCGCACACCTTCATGCGGCATGTGGGCCACATACGTGCACCATATTACTGCATGTGCGCCCCATGTGCACACCTTCATGCAGCATGGGTACCCCATGCGCACACCTTCGTGCAGCATGCGGGCCACATGCGTGCTTTATCGTGCGGTATGCACGCCCGATGAATGCCCCATCGTGCGGCGTAGGCACCCCAAGCACGTACCTTCGTGCGGCATGCGCGCACAATTGTATGGTATACGGGCCACATGCACGCACCATCGTGAGGCATGGGCGCACCATGTGCGAACCTTCGTGCGGCATGTTGGTAACATGCATGCACTATATTGCGGCATGTGCACCCCATGGGTGCACCTTCATGAGACATGGGCGCCCCATACGCACACCTTCATGCTGCATGCGCGCACCATCTTGCCTCATGGGTGCCCCATGCGCCCCATTTGTGCGGCATGCGGGCCACATGCGCTCACCATCATGTGGCATGTGCGCCCAATACGTGCCCCATCGTGAGGCATGGCCGCCCCATAAGCGCACCTTCGTACGACATGCTCGAACCATCGTGCGGCATGGGATCCCCATGCGCCCACCATCATGCGGCGTGGACGCCCCATCCGCGCACCTTCGTGCGACATGGAGGACACATGCGTGCACCATCATGCAGCATGGGCGCCCTATGCACACACCTTCGTGCGGCATGTGGGCCACATGCTTGAACCATATTGCTGCATGTGCACCCCACGTGCGCACCTTCGTGCGGCATGGGAACACCATACGCGTATCTTCGTGCGGCCTGCGCGAACCATCGTGCGGTATGGGTACCCCATGCGCGCTCCATCGTGTGGCACGCAAGCCACATTCGCGCACCATCGTGCCGCATGTGGGCCCGATGTGCATCCAATCGTGCGGCATGGATGCCCCATGCACGTACCTTCGTGCGGCATGTGGGACACATGCACACAATCATGCGGCATGGGAGCCCCATGTGCACACCTTCGTGTTGCATGTGGGCCACATACGTGTACCATATTGCTGCATGCGCGCCCCATGTGCACATCTTCGTGCAACATGGGAGCCCCATGCGCGCACCTTCGAGTAGCATACGGGCCACATGCGCGCACCATCGTGCAGTATGCACACCCGATGCATGCCCCATTGTGTGGCATGGATGCCACAAGCGCGTACCTTCTTGCGGCATGCGCGCACCATCATGCCGCATGGGCGCCCATGCACGCATAATTGTAAGGCATGCGGGCTATATGCGCGCACTATCTTGTAGCATGGGCGCCCCATGCGAGCACCTTCGTGCAGCATGCGGGCCCCATGCGCTCACTAACATGGGGCATGCGTGTCCGATGCGCGCCCTATTGTGAGGTATGCGCGCACCTTTGTGCGGCATGGGCGAACCATCGTGCGGCATAGGTGCCCCATGTGCGCTCTTTCGTTCGGCATGCAAGCCATATGCGAGCACCATCGTGCCGCATGCGAGCACGATGCTCATCACATCGTGCGGCATGAGGGGCCCATGTGCGTACCATCGTGCGGCATGGGTACCCCAAGTGCGTACCTTCGTACGCCATGCGGGACACATGCGCGCACAATCATGCGGTATGGGCACCCCATGCGTACACCTTCGTGCGGCATGTGGGCCACATACGTGCACCATATTGCAACATGCGCGCCCTATGAGCACACCTTCGTGCGGCATGGGAGCCCCATGCGCGCACCTTCGTCTAGCATACGGGCCGCATACGCACATCATTGTGCGGTATGTGCGTCCGATGCATGCCCCATCGTGTGGCATGGGCACCCCAAGCGCGCACCTTCGTGCTGCATATGCCCACCAACGTGCCGCATGGGTACCCCATGCGTGCACAATTGTACCACATACGAGCCACATGCACGCATCATCGTGAAAAATGGCAGCCCCATGCGCGCACCTTCGTGCGGCATGCGCGCACCTTCGTGCGGCATGCGCGCACCATCTTATGGCATGGGCACCCCATGGGCACACCTTCGTGCGGCATGTGTGCCACATGCGCTCACCATCGTGTAGTATGCGCGCCCATTACGCATCCCAACGTGAGGCATGGGCGCTCCATGCGCGCACATTCGTGCGACATGCGTGAACCATTGTGCGGCATGAGCACCCCATGCCGCTCTTTCGTGCGGCATGCAGGTCACATGCGCGCACCATCATGCAGCTAGTGTGCCTAATGCGCATCCCATCGTGCGGCATGGGAGCCCCATGCGCTCACCATCGTGCGGCATGGACGCCCCATGCGCGTACCTTCGTGCTGCATGCGGGACACATGCTCGCACCATCATGCGGCATCGGCGCCCTATGTGTACACCTTCGTGCGGCATGTAGGCCACATACGTGCACCATATTGCTCCATGCGCACTTTCATGTAGCATGAGAGCCCCATGTCCGTACCTTCGTGCAGCATGCGGGCTACATGCACGTACCATCGTATGGTATGCACTCCCGATTTATGCCCCATCATGCGGCATTGGTGCCCCAAGAGCGTACCTTTGTGCGGCATGTGCGCACCATTATGCCGCATGGGCGCCCCATGCGCGCTCAATTGTACGGCATGCGAGCCACATGCGCGCACCATCGTGAGGCATGGGCGCCCCATGTGCGCACCTTCGTGAGGCATTTGGGCAACATGCGTGCACCATATTACGGCATGCGCGCCCAATGGGCGCACCTTCATGAGACATAGGTGCCCCATACGCGTACCTTCGTGCGGCATGCGCGCACCATCTTGCCGCATGGGCACCCCATGCGCGCCCTTCGTGCAGCATGCGTGCTACATGCGCTCACCATCATGTGGCATGCGCACCCGATATGTGCCCCATTGTGAGGCATGGACACCCCATGCGCGCACCTTCGTGAGGCATACGCGAACCATCGTGCGGCATAGGGGCCTCATGCGCGCACCATGTGAGGCCTGACCCCGAATAACGTGTGTTACCTTGATTTACGTGCCATAGACCCCTAATTATATGATCGACCTTGGATTATGTGTCCTATCTTGGTTTTCGTGCATACCTCGTTATATGTGTCCTGACCTCGATTTGCGTGCGATACCTCATTTCATGTGCCCTAATCTAGATTTGCGTGTATTGACCTAGGTTAAGAATTGTGTTCATTTTGTGTGTCACGCATTGAATTACGTGCATTCATTTAGGGTTGCGTGCATTTATTTGGAAAATATGCATTCGTCTCGTAGTTTGTGTCCTATCTCGTAGTGCGTGCCCTAAACCTAGAAAAGTGTGCCCTTACGCTAAACAAGAAAACATCTTACACGAAGCACTAGGTTATTAATTAATCCTACAAAATCCACTAACTATTATTAAATTACTAATTCAACCCACTAAAAGACAAAATCTCACAAAAAGCTAGACATTCCTTATTCTTTATTCTTTATTCTTTTTGCACTTTCAACACACAATTAAATAATGCTCAAAGATGACCAAAAAAATCAGATTTTTGATGCCTTGGCCGACCACTTTGAGAGCCTTGTGCTTGCTTTGCATAATTCAAATCTCATTCCCAACATTTTATGACATTCTATGACACAAATGCATAAAAAAATTGCTTAAAACCTCCTCAAACTCCACCATTCTCGACATTTCCCCCTTGCCCATGCTAAACACTTCAAAATTCAAGCATCTTGAAGACCCAAATCTGAAAATTGCAAGTCCCTCGCCCGACAATGCACCTTTGCCCATCAAAACTTTTATTTTTCTTCATTTCTCTCATTTCTTTTCATTTTCTCTCTCTCTCCCTCTCATTCTTCTCTCTCAATCTCGGTTTTGGCTGAGTTTCTTCATCCCTTAGCTCATCTTCATCATCCTATGGTGCATCAAGGCAATCAACAAGCAAAGGAACTCAACCAAGCTAGCTAAGTTGCAAGAATCACACATGCAACCACTTTGAGTCACCATTTCGACCTTGGTGAGTTTGCTAGCTTCCATTTCTTTCCTTCTTGTTCTAACCACATGCATGTACTAAGAGCTTGGTCACTAAGCTAGGAAAAATACAGAAAATCAAGTTGGAATCTCGGCTAAGCAAAGAAGAAGAAGAAATTTGTGCTTCAACAAGTTTTGTGCATCTTCTTGTTGATTTGCTAAGGTGAGGGCTAAAAGCTTTTGAAAATCCTTCAAAAATCCACATGCATGCTTATAAATGTATGTCTTTGCTTCTGTACTTGAGTTATATGTTCGTTCATAAGCTTTTACAACCATGCATGGCAAGATTTTGGCTTGAAGATGATGATAGGTGAAATCGGATTGTGTGACAGCTCTCTGACCTGTTGTTTCAAGGTGAGTTTGGCTAGACAAATGATGTTGAAAATGCATGAAAATTGGTAGGTGACTAGTTTTTCCAGTTTTGAACATTTTTTTGAAGAAATAGGACAAAGCTAATTTCGATTCTAAAGTCCTCAAAATGGCAAATCATTAAAATGTGTCCAAATCTGGAAATCTGGAAAAATGAATCAGGTTTTGGCAGATGCACTGACATTGTAGAACGAACCATATTTGACTTAGTAAATGATGTCCAAAATGCATAAAATTAGGTGTACTACTAGTATTTTCAGTTCTGGACATTTTTGTTAGAAATGGACTAAGGCTAAGTCTGACCCTAAGGACCTCAAAAACCACAATTACTGAAATGTGTGCAAATCTGAACAGTTTTGTGCAATCCCACTGTTTTGGCTATAACCATTGATGTCAAACTCCAAATGATGCAAGGTTTGTTTCTGATTTTAGTTCACTTCTTAAGCTTTAATTTGACATATTATTCACTGGAATTGGAGATTGATTGCTTGACTCAATGATTGTGAGAAAACAGCCTATTGCAGTGAGGGTTTCACTTAGTTATATGCTTAGAAATTTGTTGTAACTTCTCTTGTGGTATTAATTGCTTTGGATTGTGGCATTGGGATGTTGTGTGGACTGTTTTGAGTGCTTGGGGATGTTTGGATTAATTGATGCTTGGCCTGAGATTGATTTTGAGTTGACTTGGGGCTTAATTGCACGGGTAAGCACGAAATGGAAACCCTAGTGACTAGGCGAACTTGCTAAGTGTTGAAACTTTGAATATTGAGTGTAATTATATGTTTAGTAGGCTTCCCGTAGCTGCCTTATAGCCCTAAATGTGATATTGATTCGTTGCATGTTGACAAATAGGTTTTTCTTGCATCCGAGCCCACGTAGATGTTGTTGCATGTTGAATAATCTTAATATTTGATTACGTGGACTTTGAAATGAGTTATATGATTTGATTTACATGTGTTACATGGCTGCCTGTTTAATGTTCATATAACTCCATATGCTTTTCAAGTGAAATTACTTGTCTATTCGTGCCTCGCTTGTTTACTTGTCAATGTGCAATCTTATGACTGTCCGGAGGCAACCTACTTTGTTGTCTTCCCAATGTGATATATTAAATATCATAAATATGCATTGCATACAAGGTTACAACCTTTCAGTCTGGCGTGGTAGCGATCACACACCAGGCGGCATTAGTCTTGCCGGTGCACCCGTGACTACCACTGTCCAATTCCCTATCTCGCTTGGGGGCTAGACTTCCTCGGAGAGTTGGGTCATAGGATTTCGGGGTACATCCGGAGTACACCCACTTGGCGTGTTAAGGGGATGATTTGAAGTCGGCCGCAACCACTGAGAGCAAAAGCTCACCGTATTCTTTTCTATATGTATAAGTACTCTCACTTGGTTCCTGGAAAACCTCAGGGAGGAAAGACTGGTAATTGTGTTCCTTTACCTTATATTATTGTTATGTACTTAATTGCATTATATTCATTCTTGCAAAAGGATTTTCATAAGTTGAACCGAAAAATGAGTTTCAAAACCTATTTCTCGTTCTCCCTCGCTGAGTTCATAAGGACTCACCCTCTTTTATCATCTCAGGTGAAGAAGATTAAGAACAGGTACCTGAGGACGATGTGCCTAACGATGATTCCTTAGAGTGATTGCCTATCATATGTGCGTTGCGTGATTATGTCTATTTGTGAACTATGCTACTTGAAGACTATTTCTTTTTTTTATGTTACTTGATGTGTAATGTAAAAGACCCCCGTTGTAATTTGGGGTCTAATTTTGGTTTGTACTGATGTTAGCTAGACATACATTAGACGCTACTATGGTCATTTTGCTATTATTACTGCTAGTACCTATAATAGGATTATGAAGCATTAGGTAAGGGCTAAGTAAAATGAACCAACCAAATCTTAAGCAGGTACTCGCTATTAAGCCAAGATCAAAAGGTACTTTTGTAACGAGGATTAAAAAACGAACGAAACATAGTATCATGCTAGGTTATTAATTAAATGAGACATCAAGACAACCAGTAGGCATTTCAATTGATGATAAATAGTAATCTTAGTTGAAAATGAATTTGAGATGGTAAATTTTGAGGCGCTTAGAGAATTAGATCAAACTAAAGAGCCCAATTACAGCCGTTATGCTGTCGGTTTTCCAGAAAATTTTGGAGTTTAGGCCAAAACGTTAAGTGTTAAATCTTCATGAACTGTTAAGTACGAGACGTGACTTGAATATTTAGATCACACCCTAGTCTAACCTTTATAGGCCAGGTTGGGGCGTGATACCTTATTTTAGATTGGTATCAGAGCTTAGTTTACTAACTAGGCATTAGTCGGGTTTAACTCTTGGACCATGGGTAGAAACCCTAAGATAATTATGATGTCTTATTTATATGTGTTAATGTGTGCTAATATGCTTTAATTGCTTTGAGCATTGAATATTATGTGCTTTTGTGAACAATATGTTTTAGGTGCTCAACATGCCTATGTGATTCAAGTGCACTGTATGCTTTAAGTGTTTATTATGTTACAATGGTTTCTTGTATGCTAGGCTGTATACTAGTTGTTAATGTTTTATTATACAATCCTATGCATTAAGATATAGTTGTTTCTATGTGGTATGACTATATAAGTACACATTTGCTTCTCGTGTAACATAATTGTATATATAAATACATATCATATCATGGGGCTACCTCTTTTAGAATGGTCGGAAGAGTTCTTGGAAGTAGAATGAGACTTCGAAGGAATGAGTTCGTGACCTTGAAACAAAAGGATTTGATGGTTGCACAGTACGAAACTCGATTGAATCAACTGTCCCAGTATGTTCCTGAAATGGTACAGACTACTGAGAAAAAGATCCAGAGATTTATTCGAGGGCTGAGATCCGAGATTCAAAATAGCTTGGCTCCTTTTCAGTTTCTCACCTATGGTGAAGTTCTTTTCGAGGCAATAAAAGCTGAGAGAGGAAAGAGTCAGGAAGTGGCGGGGTCGAGTCAACGGAGTCAAGTTCAGAGCTCGGAGGGGCTACCTGTTGAGAAAGTTTGCCAGGGTGGTTTAGTTATTCCTGTAGCTCGAGGCCCTTATGGAGGTGTTACTACTACTCTGAACCCATGTTGTACTCACTGTGCACGTAGAGGTCATCTGGAGATTGATTGTTGGAGGAAAACAGGAAGGTGTAACGGTTGCGGTAGCAATCAAAATAAGGTCAAGGATTGCCCAAAACGACAGAGGGTGCAAGGGCAGGCTACGGAAGGGAGTACCCAGGGTCAGGGCCAGAATTCGGGGAAGGCAGCTACTAACAGATTACAGTCAGGTACCATAATCAACCAATTTAGTCATGGCACATTGAGAGGCACGGTTAACCCCCATCTTGTTACATGTAACTATTGCAACAAGAGGGGGCACACGGAAGCCTAATGTTGGAAGAGGTCTGGTAGATGCAAAGGATATGGGAGTGATCAACATCGCGTCAAGAATTGTCCAAAGTGGCAAAAGAATCATGTCCAGATTGCAAGCAGTAACCACGGTTGAAGGTAAACTTACCTATTAAACCTATGGGAAAAATATTACTTGACCTCAGTATTATCCATCCTTTATGTGCACTTCTTTGGAAACAACGTATTGTCATGCAAGTAAAGAGGTCGCTTTATATAACGGAAGTAAAACACGGACATGATGATTTATAGTAAACCCTTGGACGTAAGGTCAACGAGTCTTGATGCTCATAGCTAATTGAACATGTAAATGAGGAGAGTAAGATTCCATATAGTTGAGATAGAGATGAATTAGAGTTATGATGACCCAAGAGACTGTTGTTAGACAACCGTATTTAAGTGCACCATTTCACATCTAGGAACTAGCGGTTGGTAGGCTTCGAATCGTGGTCGTTGATTAGAGGGCGAATCTTGTAGTGATAGTTAAATAAGTGGTTGATTACTTTTGAAGTTCTATTAGGTTATGAATGAAGGATACCTCGTGGTCATAATTCTTATGTTGATACAACCTTGAAGTTATCCCGTGTAAGTATCTTATGAGCTAGATCATTTCGGTACCCATTTATAGTCCTAGGATTGTTGTTGTACGACCGGTAACCTAGTAGAGAATTGATATCACTTACATGACTATGAACCCAGCTTAGTAACATTAATGTTGGAGATATATTGGCGGGCATTAAGTGTTCGAAGGAATGACTAGATCACTAAGTGAGTAGGACCATTGTTCTTCTTAAGTATGATGTAACCTTGGATTGAGATGAGTGGAATTTATTTGAGGTTGAAACTATTCGCCTTAGGAGCCTTGGTTAAGATTAAAGGAAATTCCGAAGCTTCGTGACTTGAAGATAGAGATTTGAATAAGGAAATAAGTTGTGGATCACGAGTTGATGAATTTACTTGTAAGAGTTGAACTAGTGCAACATGATCGGTTTGCCCATGCAATTTCAATGGCAATTTGTTGGTGGTACCTAATAAACCTTAGAGTTTGAGTTTAACGAATCTCAACGGTCTTTCTCCTTGATTACGAGCGTAGAGGTTAACGGAACTGGGGAAGAATGTTAGTGAATAGGAGCCTGTAACCGGGAGACTAGTCATTAGAAGACATGCTAATCTAATGTACCTACGAGATAAGGACTATGATACTATCGATGGATGACGATTTGAGATGGATTAGTTGTTTGGTGAGTTCTTCTTGAAGATAGGGTCATATTGCGGAAATGTTCCATAACTTGTTTATATCCTACGTGTTAACAATTTTGGAAGCTAGTTGATAGGATATGTAAATCGGATATAGACTTATCATCCTGAAATTAGTGTATGTTATCATAGGATCATGGTGTTATTGTGATATTCCTTTTGAGGTATGAATGCAAGATTGACACAACATAAGTCATGGTTTTGGAGTTATAGTTATATTGTTAGAATACCGATGCAACTTTGATGACTATGTTTGGAGATTCTAACCTTAGTTAATGAACTTGACCTTAAGATCAAATGGAGAATAGAGTCGTTCAAAGGAAAGAACTGTAAATGTAGAGGTCACACCGAATTAAATGATTGGAGAAACGTAGGAAGTGAATTGGTTGTGGTAAGAGATCACCAAACATGGGACGAACCGGAGTAGGAAGAATAACATGGGTCAGAATCCGTCTAAATGACCTCAATAGGCAAGAATGAATTTCGGGACGAAATTCTTTTAAGGAGGGGAAGATGTAAGGCCCGACCCCGAATAACGTGTGTTACCTTGATTTACGTGCCATAGACCCCTAATTATATGACCGACCTTGGATTACGTGTCCTATCTTGGTTTTCGTGCATACCTTGTTATATGTGCCCTGACCTCGATTTGCGTGCGATACCTCGTTTCGTGTGCCCTAATCTAGATTTGTGTGTCTTGACCTAGGTTTAAGAATTGTGTTCATTTTGTGTGCCATGCATTGAATTACGTGCATTCATTTAGGGTTGCGTGCATTTATTTGGAAAATGTGCGTTCGTCTCGTAGTTTGTGTCCTACCTCGTAGTGCGTGTCCTAAACCTAGGAAAGCGTGCCCTCACGCTAAACAAGAAAGCATCTTACACGAAGCACTAGGTCATTAATTAATCCTACAAAATCTACTAACTATTATTATATTACTAATTCAACCCACTAGAAGACAAAATCTCACAAAAAGCTAGACATTCCTTATTCTTTATTCTTTATTCTTTTTGCACTTCAACACACAATTAAATAATGCTCAAAGATGACCAAAAAAAATCAGATTTTTTATGCCTTGGCCGACCACTTTGAGAGCCTTGTGCTTGCTTTGCATAATTCAAATCTCATTCCCAACATTTTATGACATTCTATGACACAAATGCATAAAAAAATTGCTTAAAACCTCCTCAAACTCCACCATTCTCGACATTGCCCCCTTGCCCATGCTAAACACTTCAAAATTCAAGCATCTTGAAGACACAAATCTGAAAATTGAAAGCCCCTAGCCCGACAATGCTCCTTTGCCCATCAAAACTCTTATTTTTCTTCATTTCTCTCATTTCTTTTCATTTTTCTCTCTCTCCCTCTCATTCTTCTCTCTCAATCTCGGTTTTGGCTGAGTTTCTTCATCCCTTAGCTCATCTTCATCATCCTATGGTACATCAAGACAAACAACAAGCAAATGAACTCAACCAAGCTAGCTAAGTTGCAAGAATCACACATGCAAGCCCTTTGAGTCACCATTTCAGCCTTGGTGAGTTTGCTAGCTTCCATTTCTTTTCTTCTTGTTCTAACCACATGCATGTACTAAGAGCTTGGTCACTAAGCTAGGAAAAATAGAGAAAATCAAGTTGGAATCTCGGCTAAGCAAAGAAGAAGAAGAAATTTGTGCTTCAACAAGTTTTGTGCATCTTCTTGTTGATTTGCTAAGGTGAGGGCTAAAAGCTTTTGAAAATCCTTCAAAAATCCACATGCATGCTTATAAATGTATGTCTTTGCTTCTGTACTTGAGTTATATGTTCGTTCATAAGCTTTTACAACCATGCATGGCAAGATTTTGGCTTGAAGATGATGATAGGTGAAATCGGATTGTGTGACAGCTCTCTGACCTGTTGTTTTGAGGTGAGTTTGGCTAGCCAAATGATGTTGAAAATGCATGAACATTGGTAGGTGACAATTTTTGCCAGTTTTGAACATTTTTTGCAGAAATAGGCCAAAGCTAATTTCCACTCTAAAGTCCTCAAAATGGCAAATCATTAAAATGTTTCCAAATCTGGAAATCTGGAAAAATGAATCAGGTTTTGGCAGATGCACTGACCTTGTAGAACGAACCTGATTTGACTTAGTAAATGATGTCCAAAATGCATGAAATTGGGTGTACTACTATTATTTTCAGTTCTGGACATTTTTGTCAGAAATGGACTAAGGCTAAGTCTGACCCTAAGGACCTCAAAAACGACAATTATTGAAATGTTTGCAAATCTGGACAGTTTTGTGCAATCCCACTGTTTTGGCTATAACTATTGATGTCAAACTCCAAATGATGCAAGGTTTGTTTCTGATTTTAGTTCAATTATTAAGCTTTAATTTGGCATCTTATTCACTGGAATTGGAGATTGATTGTTTGACTCAATGATTGTGAGAAAACAGCCTATTGCAGTGAGGGTTTCACTTAGTTATATGCTTAGAAATTTGTTGTAACTTCTCTTGTGGTATTAATTGCTTTGGATTGTGGCATTGGGATGTTGTGTGGACTGTTTTGAGTGCTTGGGGATGTTTGGATTAATTGATGCTCGGCTTGAGATTGATTTTGAGTTGACTTGGGGCTTACTTGCACGGGTAAGCACGAAATGGAAACCCTAGTGACTAGGCGAACTTGCTAAGTGTTGAACCTTTGAATATTGAGTGTAATTATATGTTTAGTAGGCTGCCCGTAGTTTCCTTATAGCCCTAAATGTGATATTGATTCGTTGCATGTTGACAAATAGGTCTTTCTTGCATCCGAGCCCACGTAGATGTTGTTGCATGTTGAATAATCTTAATATTTGCTTACGTGGACTTTGAAATGAGTTATATGATTTGATTTACATGTGTTACATGGCTGCCCATTTAATGTTCATATAACTCCATATGATTTTCAAGTGAAATTACTTGTCTATTCGTGCCTCGCTTGTTTACTTGTCAATGTGCAATCTTATGACTGTCCGGAGGCAACCTACTTTGTTGTCCTCCTAATGTGATATATTAAATGTCATAAATGTGCATTGCATACAAGGTTGCAACCTTTCAGTCTGGCGTGGTAGCGATCACGCACACCGGGCGGCATCGGGCTTGCCGGTGCACCCGTGACTACCACTGTCCAATTCCCTCTCTCGCTTGGGGGCTAGACTTCCTCAGAGAGTTGGGTCGTAGGATTTCGGGGTACATCCAGAGTACACCCACTTGGCGTGTTAAGGGGATGATTTGAAGTCGGCCGCAACCACTAAGAGCAAAAGCTCACTGTATCCTTTTCTATATGTATAAGTACTCTCGCTTGGTTCCTGGAGAACCTCGGGGAGGAAAGACTGGTAATTATGTTCCTTTACCTTATATTATTGTTATGTACTTAATTGCATTATATTCATGCTTGCAAAAGGATTTTCATAAGTTGAACCGGAAAATGAGTTTCAAAACCTATTTCTCGTTCTCCCTCGCTGAGTTCATAAGGACTCACCCTCTTTTATCATCTCAGGTGAAGAAGATCAAGAACAAGTACCTGAGGACGATGTGCCTAACGATGATTCCTTGGAGTGATTGCTTGTCCTATGTGCCTTGTGTGATTATGGCTATTTGTGAACTATGCTACTTGAAGTCTATTTCTTTTTTTATGTTGCTTGATGTGTAATGTAAAAGACCCCCGTTGTAATTTGGGGTCTAATTTTAGTTTGTACTGATGTTAACTAGACAGACACCAGATGCTACTATGGTCATTTTGCTATTATTACTGCTAGTACCTATATTAGGATTATGAAGCATTAGGTAAGGGCTAAGTAAAATGAACCAACCAAATCTTAAGCAGATACTCGCTATTAAGCCAAGATCAACAGGTACTTTTATAACGAGGATTAACAAACGAACGAGACATAGTATCATGCTAGGTTATTAATTAAATGAGACATCAAGACAAACAGTAGGCATTTCAATTGATGATAAATAGTAATCTTAGTTGAAAATGTATTTGAGATGGTAAATTTTGAGGCGTTTAGAGAATTAGATCAAACCAAAGAGCCCAATTACAACCGTTATGTTGCCGGTTTTCCAGAAAATTTTGGAGTTTAGGCCAAAACGTTAAGTGTTAAATCTTCATAAACGGTTAAGTACGAGACGTGACTTGAATGTTTAGATCATACCCTAGTCTAACCTTTATAGGCCGGGTTGGGGCGTGACACCTTATTTTAGAATGGTATTAGAGCGTAGTTTACTAACTAGGCATTAGTCGGGTTCAACTCTCGGACCATGGGTAGAAACCCTAAGGTAATTATGATGTCTTATTTATATTTGTTAATGTGTGCTAATGTGCTTTAATTGCTTTGAGCATTGAATATTATGTGCTTTTGTGAACAATATGTTTTAGGTGCTCAACTTGCCTATGTGATTCAAGTGCACCGTATGCTTTAAGTGTTTATTATGTTACAATGGTTTCTTGTATGCTAGGCTATATACTAGTTGTTAATGTTTTATTATACAATCCTATGCATTAAGATTTGGTTGTTCCTATGTGGTATGATTATATAAGTACACATTTGCTTCTCGTGTAACATAATTGTATATATAAATACATATAATATCATGGGGCTACCTCTTTTAGAATGGTCGGAAGAGTTCTTGGAAGTAGAGGGAGACTTCGAAGGAATGAGTTCGTGACCTTCAAACAAGGGGATTTGACGGTTGCACAGTACGAAACTCGATTGAATCATCTGTCCCAGTATGCTTCTGAAATGGTACAGACTACTGAGAAAAAGATCCAGAGATTTATTCGAGGGCTGAGATCCGAGATTCAAAATAGCTTGGCTCCTTTTAAGTTTCTCACCTATGGTGAAGTTCTTTTCGAGGCAATAAAAGCTGAGAGAGGAAGTTTACCAGGAATGGCAGGGTCGAGTCGACGGAGTCAAGTTCAGAGCCCGAAGGGGCTACCTGTTGAGAAAGTTTACCAGGAAGTACCGCATGGGTGCCCTATGCACACACAATTGTACGGCATGCGAGCCAAATGGGCACACCTTCATGCGGCATGGGCGCCATATACGCGTACCTTCATGCGGCATGCGCGCACCATCTTGTGGTATGAGCGCCCGATGCGTGCCCCATCGTGAGGCATGGGCGCCCCACGAACGTACCTTCGTGCAGCATGCGCAAACCATCGTGCGTCATGGGTGCCCCATTCGCGCTCTTTTGTGAGGCATGCAGGTCATATGCGCGCACCATCGTGCCTCATGCGCGCCCGATGCGCATCCCATCGTGCGGCATGGGGGCCCCATGTGTTCACCATCGTGCGGCAAGGATGCCCTATGTGCACACCTTCGTGCGGCATGCGGGACACATGTGCTCATCATCATGCGGCATGGACGCCCCATGTGCTCACCTTCATGCGGCATGTGGGCCACATGCGTGCACCATATTGTTGCATGCGCGCCCCATGTGTGCACCTTCGTGTGACATGGTAGTCCCATGAGCGCACCTTCGTGCTGCATGCAGGCCATATGCGCGCACCATCGTGCGTTCTGTGCGACAGATGTATGCCCTATCGAGCGGCATGGGCGCTCTAAGCACGCACCTTCATGCAACATATGCGCACCATCGTGCCGCATGGGTGCCCCATGCGTGCACAATTGTACTACATGCTGGCCACATGTGCGTACCATCGTGAGGCATGGGCGCCCCATGCGCACACCTTCATGCGGCATGTGGGCTACATGCGTGCACCATATTGCGGTATGCGCCCCCCATGGGCACACCTTCATGTGGCATGGGCACCCCATACGCGTACCTTCGTGCGGCATGCGCGCACCATCGTGCGCCATGGGCACCCTATGCGCTCAACTTCGTGCAGTATACGGGCCACATGCGCACACCTTCGTGTAGTGTGTGCGCCCGATGCACTCCCCATCGTACGGCATAGGCACCCCATGCGCGCACCTTCGTACGGCATGCGAGCACCATCAAGCGGCATGGGCGCCCCATGCGAGTACCTTCGTGCTATATGCGTGCACCATCGTGCAGCATGGGCACCCCATGCACGCACCTTCTTGCAGAATTCAGGCCCCATGCGCGCACCATCTTGCGGCATGCACGCCCAATGCGCCCCCCATCGTGCATGATGGGTACCCTATGCGCACACCTTAGTGCTGAATGGGTATACTATGCGCCCCTCTTTGTGCGAAATTCGGGCCACATATGTCACGCCCCAACCCGGCCTATAAAGGTTAGACTAGGGTGTGATCTAATCATTCAAGTCACGTCTCGTACTTAACCGTTCATGAAGATTTAACACTTAATGTTTCGGCCTAAACTCCAAAATTTTCTAGAAAACCGGCAGCATAACGGCTGTAATTAGGCTCTTTGGTTCGGCCTAATTCTCTAAACGCCTCAAATTTTTCCAATCTCAATTTCGTTTCCAACTAGGATTACCATTTAACATCAATTGAATTGCCTATTGGTTATTTCGACGTCTCGTTTGATTTATAACCTAGCATGATACTATGTCTCGTTTGTTTGTTTATCCTCGTTACAAAAGTACCTGTTGATCTTAGCTTAATAGCGAGTACCTGTTTAAGGTTTGGATGGTTCATCTTACTTTGCCCTTACCTAATACTTCATAATCCTATTATAGCTACTAGCGATAATAAAAGGAAAACGACCATAGCAGTATCTAATGTCTGTCTAGAAATATCAGTACAAACCAAAATTAAACCCCAAATTACAATGGGGGTCTTTTACATTACAACATTAGCAACATGAAAGAAACAATCTTCAAGTAGCATAGTTTTCACAATTGGCCATAAATCAAGCAAAGCACACAGGACAGGCAATCACTCCAAGGAATCGTCGTTAGACACATCGACCTCGAGTACCTGTTCTTGATCTTCTTCACCTGAGATGATAAAAGAGGGTGAGTCCTTATGAACTCAGCGAGGGGGGAACGAGAAATAGGTTTTGAAACTCATTTTCCGGTTCAATCTTATGAAAACCCTTTTTGCAAGCATGATATGTATCACAAGCAAGTACATAACGTAATAAAATAGTAAAGAACGCAATTACCAGACTTTCCTCCCCAAGGTCCTCTAGGGACCAAGCGAGAGTACTTATACACATAGTAAAAGGATACGGTGAGGTTTCGCTCTCAAATCAATTCCAGTATCAGTTGTTGCGGCCGGCCTCAATTCATCCCCATATCACGCCAAGTGGGTGTACTCCGGATGTACCCCGAAATCCTACGACCCAACTCTCCGAGGAAGTCTAGCCCCCAAGCGAGAGAGGGAATGGGACCATGGTAGTCACGGGTGCACCGGCAAGCCTGGTGCCGCCCGGTGTGCGTGATCGCCACCATGCCGATAGGAAAGGTTGCAACCTTGTATGCAATGCACAATTATGACATTTAAAATATCACATTAGGAGGACAATAAAGTAGGTTGCCTCCGGACAGTCATAAGATTGTACATTGACAAGTAAACAAGCAGGGCACGATAAAACAAGTAATTTCACTTGAAAGGCATATAGAGTTATATGAACATTAAACAGGCAGCCATGTAACACATGTAAATCAAGCCATATAACTCATTTCGAAGTCCACGTAATCAAGTTATAAGATTATTCAACATGCAATGATCAAAACCACATTTAAGGCTATAAGGAAACTACGGCCAGCCTACTAAACAAATAATTCCACACAATATCCAAATGATCAACACTTAGCAAGCCTACCTAGTCATTAGGGTTTCCATTTCGTGCTTACCCGTGTGATTAAACCCTAAGTCAACTCAAAATCAATCTCAAGTCATGCATCATTTAATTCAAACATCCTCAAGTACTCAAAACAGTCCATACAACATCCCAACAACACAATTCCAAGCAATTAATACCACAAGAGAGGCTACAACAATTTTTCCAAGCATATAACTAAGTGAAACCCTCACTGCAATTGGCTGTATTCTCACAAACATTAAGATAAGCAAACAATCTCCAATTCCAGTGAATAAGATGTCAAATTAAAGCTTAAGAAGTGAACTAAAATGAGAAACAAACCTTGCATCATTTGGAGTTCGGGATCATTAGTTATAGCCGAAACAGTGGGATAGCACAAAACTGTCCAGATTTGCACACATTTCAATAATTGACGTTTTTGAGGTCCTTAGGGTCAGTTTTAGCCTTAGTCCATTTCTGACAAAAATGTCCAGAGCTGAAAAATATATTGGCACACCCAATTTCATGCATTTTGGACATCATTTACTAAGCCAAATCTGGTTCGTTCTACAAGGTCAGTGCATCTGCCAAAACCTGCTTCATTTTTCCAGACTTCCAGATTTGGACACATTTTAATGATTTGCCATTTTGAGGACTTTAGACTCAAAATTAGCTTTGGCCTATTTCTTCGAAAAATATTCAAAACTGGAAAAACTAGTCACCTACCAATTTTCATGCATTTTCAACATCATTTGCCTAGCCAAACTCACCTCGAAATAACAGGTCAGAGAGCTGTCACATAATCCGATTTCACCTATCATCATCTTCAAGCCAAAATCTTGCCATGCATGGTTGTAAAAGCTTATGAACGAACATATAACTCAATAACAGAAGCAAAGAAGTACATTTATGAGCATGCATGTGGATTTTTGAAGAATTTTCAAAAGGTTTTAGCCCTCACCTTAGCAAATCAACAAGAAGATGCACAAAAACTTGTTGAAGCACAATTTTCTTCTTCTTCTTTGCCTATCCGAGATTCCAACTTGGTTTTCTCTATTTTTCCTAGCTTAGTGACCAAGCTCGTAGTACATGCATGTGGTTAGAACAAGAAGAAAAGAAATGGAAGCTTAGTAACTCACCTAGGGCCGAAATGAAGACTCAAGAGCTTGCATGTGAGTTTTCTTGCAACCTAGCTAGCTTGGTTGAGTTCCTTTGCTTGTGGCTTGTCTTGATTAACCATATGATGATGAAGATGAGCTAAGAGGTGTATGAACTCAGCCAAAACCGAGATTGAGAGAGAAGAATGAGAGGGAGAGAGAGAAATGTGAGGAGAGTGAGAGAAATGAGAGAAAATAGAAGCTTTTGCAATAGTTGATGCAAATGTTGGCCTTGGGCATGCAAAAATCAGATTTTGTGTCATCTTTTGAGCATCTTTTGAATTGTTTTAGCATGTGTATAAGAGAATGTTGGGTATTTAGGGATTTTAGATAAAATAGAATATAGGATGTGTTAGAGGTTTGTGAGATTTTGTCTTGTAGTGAGTTTAAAATATAATATTTAGGTGTTAGTGGATTTTGTAGAGATTTGAATTAGGATTATAATAATAGTTAGTGGTGTTTGTAGGATTATTTTATAGTCTAGTGCTTTGTGTAGGATTCTTTCTTGATTAACATGGTGGCACAGATTCCTAGGTGTAGGGCACGAATTACGAGGTAGACACGAACTACGAGGTAAGACACGAACTTCAAGACTAATGCACGTACTTCAAGATAAATGCACAGATTTCAATGCAAATGCACGCAACCCTAGGTAAATGTACGTAAACCAATACAAGGCACATAATTCAATGCAATGCACGTAAATTGAGGTACGACTCTTAAACCTCGGTTAGGACACGCAATTCAAGGTCAGGGCACACAAAACGAGACAACGCACTCAATTCGAAGTCGGGGCACATAAGTCGAGGATTAGGGCACATAATTCTAGGTCAAGGCACGAATGACGAGGCATGCACAAAAACCAAGACAGGGCACGTAATCCAAGGTCAGTCATATCATTCTCGATCTATG
>CM075779.1:43152524-43160024 GCA_037974665.1 Ehretia macrophylla
GACAATGCCTCGTGGTGCGACAGGGTCCAGGCATGACGGGGCTCTCACCCTCACTGAGTGCCCCATGCGCGCAGCTTTGTGTAGTATGCGGGCCACATACGCGCACCATCATGCGGTATGGGCACCCCATGTGCGCACCATCGTGCTGCATGGGAGCCCCATGCGCTCACCTTTGTGCAGCATGTGGGCCACATGCGCACACCATATTGCGGCATGTGCGAACCATCGTGAGGCACGGGCGCCCCATGCGCGCACCTTCGTCCGGCATGGGCGCCCCATGCGTGCACCTTCGTGCGGCATGTGCGCACTATCGTGCAACATCGTTGCCCAAGTTCTTGCACCATCGTGCCCGATGCACTACCCCACTACGCAACAACATTGCCAAGCCGTGCCCCAACTGCGTGCCAAACTATAGCTCATCCGAGGCCCTAAGTACGTCCCCCAAGTACGTGCACCATTCGAGGCCCAATCATGCATCGTCGTGCAACACCGTGGGCAGCCGTGTCACAACCATTCACCAATGTGCCCAGTCGTGCTGAAGATAGGGGCAACATAACCTCAGTCACCGTTAATGCTAAGGGAAGAACATTAGGCACCTCGGCGGGCCGACAGCACACAAGGTCGGATTCAAATTTTTTTCCATCTCTTACGAAGCAAGCATAGGCTGTCTAACACTTGGGCACTCAAGACGATGCGCGGGGTCGGCCGGCAGTGGGTCCATTAGCATTTGGGCATAGCACATAGCACTTAGGCATCATTGGGCATTGGTACTTGGGTGCACATAGCACTTGGTCATTGAGCTTGGGTGCACATAGCACTTGGGCATCAATGGGCATTAGACATAGCACTTGGGCATCATTAGGCATAGCACATAGCACTTGGGTATAGCACTTGGGTATAGCACTTTGGGCATTCACGCGTCGACACTTAAAACTTATGACGTCAACCCTTGGGCATCGTTGGGCATAGCACTTAGGTATAATACTTGGGCATCCTTGGGCATAGAACTTGGGTATAGCACTTGGGCATCCTTGTGCATAGCACTTAGCACTTGGGCATCCTTGGACATAGCACTTGGGCATAATTGGACATCATCGTTGCCTCGAAACCCCACGACACTTGCAGCGGCACTTAAGCACGTAGCGAGCGTGGCAAATTAACTTGGGCTAATGTCATTCGGACTTGGGCGCAGAGTACTTGGCAACACTTGGGCATTCGTGCGTCGACACTTGGGTTACAACTTATGACTTACTTAGGCACTTGGAGACACACTTGGAGGGCGGCATAGGGCGTCGAACCTCTTGGCCCGTTTAGGGGAAATAGTGTTGGTTGATGTAATAGGACGGGATTAGATTGCGGATAGGGCAGAGATAGGCAAGGAAGGGGGAGGGATGAATCAGAGCGACAAAGGGCTGAATCTCAGTGGATCATGGCAGCAAGGCCACTTTGCCACTTACAATACCTCGTTGCGTATTTAAGTCTTCTGCAAAGGATTTTCCCCGCA
The DNA here is from genome assembly GCA_037974665.1 of Ehretia macrophylla. Taxonomy (NCBI): domain Eukaryota; kingdom Viridiplantae; phylum Streptophyta; class Magnoliopsida; order Boraginales; family Ehretiaceae; genus Ehretia; species Ehretia macrophylla. Next base: position 43,154,029 of record CM075779.1, read on the forward strand.
GCTCGATGGGAATTGTATTTCAAGGAAGCCATCGCGATGCTTCTATCGCAACGTCTTGGCGAACGACACGTGCCCTTGGGGACCGGAGGCCCCTATTGCGAGTCGGTGAACGGGCGGCCGGCGAACGCGTCACTTATGGCCCGGATTCTAACTTAGAGGCATTCAGTCATAATCCAGTGCACGGTAGCTTCACGACACTGGCTTTTCAACCAAGAGTGATGACCAATTGTGCGAATCAACAGTTCCTCTCGTACTAGGTTGAATTACTATTGCGACACTGTCATTAGTAGGGTAAAACTAACCTATCTCACGACGGTCTAAACCTAGCTTACGTTCCTTATTGGTGGGTGAACAATCCAAAAATTTGTGAGTTCTGCTTCACAATGATTGGAACAGCTGACATTGAAGGATCAAAAAGCAACGTCGCTATGAACGCTTGGCTGCCACAAGACAGTTATCCCTGTGGTAACTTTTCTGACACCTCTAGCTTTAAATTCTGAAGGTCTAAAGGATCGTTAGGCCACGTTTTCACAGTTCGTATTTGTACTGGAAATCAGAATCAAACGAGCTTTTACCCTTCTGTTCCACATGAGATTTTTGTTCTCGTTGAGCTCATCTTAGGACACCTGCGTTATCTTTTAACAGATGTGCCACCCCAGCCAAACTCCCTACCTGACAATGTCTTCTGCCTGAATCGGCCCACAAAGAGAGCCTTGGGTCCAAAAAGAGGGGCAATGCCCAGCCTCTGATTCACGGAATAAGTAAAATAACGTTAAAAGTAGTGGTATTTCATTTTCGCCTTTCGGCTCCCATTTATCCTATACCTCTCAAGTCATTTCACAAAGTCGGACTAGAGTCAAGCTCAACAGGGTCTTCTTTCCCTGCTGATTCTGCCAAGCCCGTTCCCTTGGCTGTGGTTTTGCTGGATAGTAGACAAGGACAGTGGGAATCTCGTTAATCCATTCATGCGCGTCACTAATTAGATGACGAGGCATTTGGCTACCTTAAGAGAGTCATAGTTACTCCCGCTGCTTACCCGCGCTTGGTTGAATTTCTTCACTTTGATATTCATAGCACTGGGTAGAAATCACATTGCGTGAGCATTCGCAGGGACCATCGCAATGCTTTGTTTTAATTTTACAGTCAGATTTCCCTTGTCCGTACCAGTTCTGAGCTGGCTATTTGATGCTCGGGGAAAGCCCCTAAGGGAGCTGTTCCCAGTCCATCCCTCGACCGGCACACAGTGACCTACTCTCGTTGCGGGAGCAGCTCGAGCAGTCCACCGACAGTCAATGGGTTCGGGACTGGGACCCTCATGCTCAGCCCTCAAAGCCAATCCATTTCCTGAAGTTATGGATTCATTTTGCCGACTTCCCTTGCCTACATTGTTCCATCGACCAGAGACTGTTTACCTTGGAGACCTGATGCGGTTATGAGTACGACCGGGCATTGACGGCACTCGATCCTTCGAATTTTCAAGGGTCGTTGGGGACACACTGGACACCACGCGACGTGCGGTGCTCTTCCAACTGCTGGACCCTACCTCTGGCTGAGCCGTTTCTAGGGTGGACAGGCTATTAAACAGAAAAGATAACTCTTCCTGAGGCCCTTGTCGATGTCTCAGGACTCCCTAACATTGCTGTCAACTTCCACGTCCTTGTTCAAGAATTTTAACCCGATTCCCTTTCGGTGCACACGCAGAACGCGCTATCTGTCGGGCTTCCCCTGACCCTTAGGATCGACTAACCCATATGCAAGTGTCGTTCACATGGAATCTTTCCCCTCTTCGGCCTTCAAAGTTCTCATTTGAATATTTGCTACTACTACCAAGATCTGTACTGAAGGCCGCTCTGCCCGGGCTCACGCCCTGGGTTTTGCGGTGACCGCCGTGCCCTCCTACTCATCGGGGCCTAGCACTTGCCTCGATAGCTGGGTATAGGTTGAGCGCTTAAGCGCCATCTATTTTTGGGGCTAGTTGATTCGGTTGGTGAGTTGTTACACACTCCTTAGCGGATTTCAACTTCCATGACCACCGTCCTGCTATCTTAATCGACCAACACCCTTTGTGGGATCTAGGTTAGAGCACAGTTGGGCACCGTAACCCGGCTTCCAGTTCATCCCGCATCGCCAGTTTTGCTTACCAAAAGTGGCCCACTTGAAGCTCTTGATTCCGTGGCACGGCTCAACGAAGCAGCTGCGCCGTCCTACCTATTTAAAGTTTGAGAATAGGTCGAGGACGTTGCGCCCCTGATGCCTCCAATCATTGGCTTTACTCGATAGAACTCGCACACGAGCTCTAGCTATCCTGGGGGAAACTTCGGAGTAAACTAGCTACTAGGTGGTTCGATTAGTCTTTCGCCCCTATACCCAAGTCAGACGAACGATTTGCACGTCAGTATCATTACTGGCCTCCACCAGGGTTTCCTCTGGCTTCGCCCCGCTCAGGCATAGTTCACCATCTTTCGGGTCCCGACAGGTATACTCGCACTCGAACCCTTCTCGGAAGATCAAGGTCGGTCGGCGGTGCACCCCCCAGGGGGGATCCCACCAATCAGCTTCATTGTGCCTTACGGGTTTACGCACCCATTGACTCGCACACATGTCAGACTCCTTGGTCTGTGTTTCAAGACGGATCGAATGGGGAGCTCGCAGGCCAACACTGGGAGCGCACAGATGCTGAAGCACACCGAAGGTGTGCGCTGCCCCGCAACGATCAAGGAGATGGCATTCCCCGGACATATCTAGTTCCCGGGCTTTGACCGCCGCCCCAATCCGCGCTGGTCTGCGCCCTGAGCCGATCGGCGGATCGGCTCTCGCTGTTTGGCTTGACCTCGAATTGCATGCGATACCTTGATTCGTGTGCCCTAACCTTGAACTACGTGCCTTAATGTAGGTTTAAGAGTTGTCTCTTGATTAACGTGCATTCATTTAGGGTTGCATCCATTTACCTGGAATACGTGCTTTTGTCTCGTAGTTCATGCCTTACTCGTAGTGCGTGCCCTAGACCTAGGAAAGCGTGCCTGCACGCTAATCAATAAATAATCCTACACAAAGCACTAGACTATAAATAATCGTACAAACTCCACTAAACAATATTTTAATCCTAAATCAACTCACTAAAAGACAAAATTTCACTAAACACCTAACATTCTTTATTCTTTATTCCTATTCCAAATCCAATGTACCTCAAATTCCACACTTATTATAACCTATAATACATTAATTTGAATCTGAAACTTCAGATTTTCCCTTGCATTACACGGCCAAGACAAGCCATTTAATCAATTTTGAACAATTAAATTAAGCCTAGACAAACTATGACACAACACAAGACACAAAGCTTTAAAAAAGTTCTCTAACATCCTACCCAATGCTCCACATTCTCGGCCCTTGCAATGCACATGCAAACAAATTCAAATAATGCTTAAAAGATGACACAATTTCAGAAATTGAAGAGCTCAAGGCCGACACACACACTCAAAAACATCCTCAAAGCATCTTCAACCTCATTTGCTCTCAAACTCTCTCTCAACTCCCTCATCTCCTCTCCTTGTCAGCCTTAGCATTTTCATGAGCTTCCAAGACAGAAAAATTGCTCTCCATAACACACAAGCTTCGGCCAAAGTAAACCATTGCAAGCAACAAGCAAGAGATCTCACACAAAGCTCACAAATCTCTCTATCTCGGCCACATGTATGTTTTGATAGCTTTCTTTCATTTCCTTTTGTTCTAATCACATGCACACACTAAGAATATAATAACTAAGCTAGGAAGTAAAGAAAAACCAGATATTTTTCAGCCAAAGCAAGGAAATAAGGTCTTTTGCGCATTTTGAAGAGCTTTTGAGCATCTTCATATATCAATAGGCTAAGGTGAGGGTTAAACTCTTTTAAATGCTTTCAGAGCTTACATGCATGCTCTCATATGGATATATTTATCTCTGTAGTTGATGTATATGTGTGTATATGAGCCTATCTTCTCATGCATGGCTTGATTTTGGCTAGAAACTTAGAGATATGCAAATTCGTTTTTCTCGCAGATTACTAACTCTGTGGAACGAAGTATTTTTGACCTAGTAAAATTTGCTAAAAATGCATGAAAATTGGTAGGTTGCTTGATTTTGCAGTTCTGGACATTTTTATCATAAATAGGCTAAAGATAAATCTGACTCTAAGACCCTCACAAATGGCAAAAATCGTAATGTGTCTAAAACTGGACAGTTTTGCGTATTCTCACGGTTTTGGCCATAACTCCTAAGTCCGAACTCCAAATGCAGCGAGGTTCATTCCTAGATTTAAATCACTCATTAAGCTTCAAATTGAAATTTGGTTCACTGAAATTTGAGACCAATTTCTTGGCTAATTGAATGTGGGAAAACAGACCATTGCAGTGAGGTTTTTGCTTAGTGATATGCTTTGAATCATGTTGTAACCTTGCTTGAGGTATTAAATGTTTGGAATTGTAGCACTTAGAAGTTATGTGGGCTGTTGTGGTTGGTTGGGGTTGCTTAAATTGGTTGATGCATGACTTGGGATCATTAATTGATGAATGGTATTCTTAATCGCGTATGTAAACACGGAATTGAGGCCCTAGCGCTTATGACTATTTGATAAGAGATGATCCTATAGTTAAATGTGTTTAATTGTGTGGTTAATAGGCTTCCCGTAATTGTCCTTATAGCTCTAAATATGATTCCCGATGATTGCATGTTGATAAGTGAGCTATCCTTGCACCCGGCCTCATGTAAACGTCGTTGCATGCTTGTATAATCTTAATACTTGATACGTGAACCCGATATAAGTTATATGACTTGATTTATATGTAGTACTTGGCTGCCCGTTTAATGCTCATAAAACTCTATGTGTTTTACAAAGTGAAATTTCATGTCAAGCATGCCTCGTTCGTTTACTTGACAATATGTGATCTTGAAATTGCTCGGAGGCAACCTACTTTGTTGTCCTCCTAATGTGAATTGTTAAATGGTATAAATGTACATTGTATACAAGGTTGCAACCTTTCATTGTGGCATGGTAGCGTTTCATGAATGCCAAGCGGCATAGGGCTTGCTGGTGCTCCTGTGACTGCCATGGTCCAATTCCCTCTCTCGCTTGGCATTCTACCCTCGGAGAGTTGGGTTGTAGGATTTCAGGGTACATCCGGAGTACACCCAATTGGGAGCGATAAGTGGATGATTGAAGCCAGCCGCAACAATTGTTATCGAAAATGATATCGAGAGCAAATGCTCACCGATTGAACTTGAGAGCAAAAGCTTACCGTATCCTTGAAATGATTGGTAATTGTATATGTTGTTCAATTTGATTCTTATACTTTGCGTACCTTATTATTTGTAATACGTGACATGTTTTCAAAAAGGGATTTTCATGAGATTAACCGAAAAAGAGTTTCAAAACATATCTCTTGTTCCCCCTCGCTGAGTTCATAAGGACTCACCCTCTTTTATCATCACAGATGAAGAAGATCAGGAACAGGTACCCGAGGAGAACGTGCTTGTTGAGGACTCCTTGGAATGATTGCATGCCTTACGTGCCTTGCTTGACTGTGGATATTTTGTGAACGTTATGTTTGTTTTGAAGACTATTTCGTATGTTGTTTGTTGTTGTTGTTGTAAATGACCCCCATTGTAATTTGGGGTCTAATTTTGGTTTGTACTGATTACAACTAGACGAACACTCTATCTTGTAGGTTGCTTTCACTATTTTGATTTAGTAACTATCATAGGCAACTCAATCACTAGGTGAAGAATCAAATGATGTAACGCTATCTAATTTCACCTAGGTGCTCAATAGTAAGCTAAAGATCAATAGGTACTTGCGCCATAGGAATTAACAAGTAAATGGGATATAGTCCTCGTGCTAGGCTTATTAATCAAAGAAGACTTTCGAGATAAACTAGCAGGTATATCGGTTGATGACCAAATAGGAGTCCTTAATGGAATTGGGTTAATGATTGGTATAATTGAGGCGTTTAAAAATCAG
>CM075779.1:43162524-43167524 GCA_037974665.1 Ehretia macrophylla
ACTAGACTTGCCTTCCAATGGATCCTTGCTAAGGGATTTAGATTGTACTCATTCCAATTACCAGACTCTTTGCACCCGGTATTGTTATTTATTTGTCATTACCTCCCCGTGTCAAGATTGGGTAATTTACGTGCCTGCTGCCTTCCTTGGATGTGGTAGCCGTTTCTCAAGCTCCCTCTCCGGAATCAAACCCTAATTCTCTGTCACCCGTCACCACCAAGGTCGGCCACTATCCTACCATCAAAAGTTGATAGGGCAGAAATTTCAATGATGCATCGCCTGCACGAGGGCCGTGCGATCCGTCGAGTTATCATGAATCATCGCAGCAACGGGCAAAGCCCGCATCGACCTTTTATCTAATAAATGCATCCCTTCCAGAAGTTGGGGTTTGTTGCACGTATTAGCTCTAGAATTACTACGGATATCCGAGTAGTAGATACCATCAAAGAAACTATAACTGATTTAATGAGCCATTCGCAGTTTCACAGTCTGAATTAGTTCATACTTACTCATGCATGGTTTAATCTTCGAGACAAGCATATGACTACTGGCAGGATCAACCAGGTAGCATTCCTCACTGACGCCGACATCGCACGAAGCACATCGACCCCTAAGGGTCGACGGCTCGAGATGAGCGTACGACCGTCATATGCGATTAGCGACGAACACTGATTTCGGGCAAAGAGAGGCCAAGGACCCCATACCGTCGTGGTATGCCGCATCCAAGAGATCAAGCGACGCCCCACGGGCCATGTGTGCCGCACTTGTTGGAGTGAGCAGCGTGGAACACGGGACGTGCTTAGGGGTTCTCCCCACGTCGTCCACGAAGGCAGATGCAAGGCAAAAGATGGACGATGTGACTTTAGACTGCCTTCTTTGTAGGTACGTAACATAGGAAACCAACCTACTGACCTAGGCAACGTAAGCACTCAGCCCGCGAATGAAGAAGCAAGTAGGGGCAGACGTCGCTGCTCAAGCAGGGATCCAACAGACACATAGAACCCGACCACCACTCACACGTTATAACGTTTGCTATTCCCAGACCACCAAGCCAGTAACTGCCCCACCGTCTAGACAAACGAAGCCCTTCAGGCAGACGAAACCGGCGAGATGGCCAAAGAACGTACTGCTAGGCACGAAGAATTTCTGAGGGACAAGGAACAGGAACAACACGAGGTGCATGACTAGGTCGCACGTCGCAAGCTTAGGATCCTACTTCGTGGTGCCCGACCAAGCACCAAGTGCACACACTTGAGATACCAGCCGAAAGCAGACTTCGAGCCCCCGCGGTGCTTGGATCGCCACGACACTAGACCACGTCCGTCGTATTACGACTTAGCGAGTACCATGGCGTCGTGTACTAGGCGATTCACGCATCACGCAGGACCGGGGGAACACACTGTGGGATGGCTTTGAGGCAGCACGGTGCTTGGATCACCACAACATTGAAGCTTTAGCCATCGTCTCATCACAACGCTCGTATCATCACTTAACGAAAGCCAAGGCCATGTGCTAGGCGATTCGCGCATAGCACAGTCCCCTACTGTCCCCTATATGCACCCACATGCACAGAACGAGGCAAGCAAACTACCTTCATACCCACGCGGTGCTTGGATCGCCATGACACTAGACCACGTACGTCGCATTACTACTCAGCGAGGACTATGGCGTAGTGTTCTAGGCGATTTGCGTATCGCACAGGCCTATAGGAACATACTATCGGACGGCTTCGAGGCAGCACGGTGCTTGGATCACCATGACATTGAAGCTCTAGCCATCGTCTCATCGCAACACTCGCGTCGTCACTTAACGAAAGCCAAGCCCGTGTGCTAGGTGATTCGCGCATCGCACATGCCCCTACCATCCCTCAGTATGCACCCGTATGCACAGAATGAGACAAGCAAACTACCTTCCTGCCCACACGATGCTTGGATCGCCACAACACTAGACCACGTCCGTCGCATTACGACTCAGCAAAGACCATGGTGTCGTGTGCTAGGTGATTCGCGCATCGCACAGGCACGTCGGAACCCACCGGGGGATGACTTCAAGGCCGCATGGTGTATGGATCGCCACGACATTGAAGCATTAGCAATTGTCTTATCGCAACGCTCGCGTCATTGCTTAACGAAAGCTAATGCCACGTGTGCTAGGCGATTCGCGCATCACGGTTGCCCCCACCGTCCCCCAAGAGCCACCCAAGCCTACGCGGCTCTTGGATAGCCACGACACTAGACCATGGCCGCACGCATCCCCTCGGCAATGGCCATGGCTTCATGTGCTAGGTGATTCGCGCATCGAGCAGGCCCAACGATACGTCGAGAGACGGGAATGTCCCCCAACGTGTACCTAGACGGCGGCACTGGGATGGCTAATTTTGTGCTTGGGCAACCACTCGCCCCCTCATTAGCCATCCCAATGACGTCGACGTTGTTGCGGCACCAAGATAGATAATGAGGGGTTAGGGAAGCCATCATGTTCGTCATTAGCCATCCTGGTACTGCACCGAGGGACATGCCGGGGATGTAGGGCCGGGGTGGCACGACCCCAACGCACGGGTATGCAATGCAATACCTCAGCGTGATTCACTCGGTATGCATTCCCGCCCACAATATAGCCCACAATATAGCCCACAATGTGCCACGAAGTGCCCACAACGTCCCCCCACATAGACCTCGACCAAGGGGCTTGACACCACATACCCTCCTATAGTACATTTAGATACAAAAATACAAGTGACAGCAGTAACGTACATTTTGCCAGAGATTCATAATATGTGTTTTACACTATAAATGGCACCATGTGGCATGATCTTCGTACCCAACTTGCTCCTTATTAATATCATATGATATCCAAACGCTTCAAGATTATTTTTTTCGAAAAAATATTTTTTAATATTTAATATTTGCAAAAAATAGGGAGATATCAGAAAAATAGTAAAAAATTCAGAAAAAATTATATTAATTCATACATTAATTTGTTAAATGATATTCAAAATTTTGTTTTTCGGAAAATTAATTTTTAATATTTAAAAATTACGAAAAATAGGAAAAATTAAGAAAAAATACTAGAAAAATCAGGAAAATATATATTAATTCATAAATTAATTTGTTCACATGATATTTGGCGTTGAAATTTTTTTTGGATGGATTGGGAACCCGATTAAACTAATTCGCTTCACAAATTTGATGAACTGTTTGTCGGACAAGGGAAATGTTAAGACTACTTCATAGATTCGAAAACCACTTGTAAAAGGACATCAATGTCCACATTTGTGTCATAATACATTATGCATGCCCATTACCCCCGAATGCTTAACATTCCCCGTCATGCCCAACGTCCCCTAGTAGTACCAAAGCCGTCCCCCAACATCCCCCATTGTCCCCAAAGCGTACCCCCATAGTGCCCTAGCCGTGCCCCAATAGTGCCCCAATTTTGCCCTAACAGTGCCCCAACAGCGCCCCTTGAGCGCCCCACACGAGCTACTTGCGACACCATTGTATAGTATGCGCACCCTATGCGCACACGAAGGTGCGGCACTAGCGCCCCATGAGCGCACCTTCATGTCGCATACGGGCCACATGCGCGCACCATTGCCCAACATTCGCGCACGATGCCCATACCATCGTGCGACATGGGTGCCCCATGCTCGTAGATTCGTGCCGTATGCGAGCCACATGTGCGCATCATCGTATCGCATGCGCTCCCCATGCGTACAACATCGTGCGGCATGGGCGCCCCAAACGCGCACCTACGTGTGGCATGCACGCCCAAAGAGTGCCCCATCGTGCGGCATGGGTGCCACATTCACGCACCTTCGTGCGGCATGCGGGCCACAAGCGAGAACCATCGTGCGACATGCGTGCCTGATGGGCACCCCATCATGCAGCATGGGCTCCCTATGCGCGCACCTTCGTCCGGCATGTGGGCCACATGTGTGCACCATATTACGGCATGTGCGCCCCATGTACGCAACTTCATGCGGAATGGGGGCCCAATGCACGCACCTTTGTACGGCATAGGCGTACCATCGTACGACATGTGCGCAACATCGTGCGGCATGGTCGCCCCATGCGCACATCTTCGGGCGGCATGCGGGCCACATGCGCGCAACATCATGTGGCATGCGCGCTTGATGTGCCCCCCATTGTGTAGCATGAGCAAACTATGCGCGCAACTTCGTGCGGCATATGTGCCACATGCGCGCACCATCGTGCGGCATGGGCGCCCCATGCGCGTACCTTCGTGCGGCATGTGGGCCACATGCGTGCACCATATTCCAGCATACGCGCCCCATGTGTACAACTTTGTGCGGCATAGGTACCCCATGCGCGCACCTTCGTGTGGCATACGTGCGCCGTCGTGCGGCATGGGCGCCTGATGTGCATACCTTCGTGTGGCATGTGGGCCACATACGCGCACCATTGTGCAGCATGCGCGCCCGATGCGTGCCCCATAGTACGACATGGGCTCCTCATGCGTGCACAATATTGCAGCATGTGCGCCCTACGTGCGCAACTTCGTGCGGCATTGGCCCTCCATGCTCGCACCTTCGTGCATCATGCGCGCACCATCGTATGGCATGGGCACCCCATGCACGCACTTTCGTGTGGCATGCAGGCCATATGCTCGCACCATCGTGCGGTATGCACACCTGATGCGCCCCCTATCGTACGGCATGGGCGCCCCATGCGCGCACCTTTGTGAGGCATTGGCACCGCATGGGCGCACCTTCGTGGGGGCGTGCTGGCCACATGCACTCACCATCGTCCAGCATGTGGCCCACATGCTCGAACTATTTTTCAGCATGCGCGCCCCATGTGCGAGCCTTCGTATGGCATGGGCTCCCCATGCGTGCACCTTCGTGCGGCATGCTCGCACCATCGTGCGGCATGCTCGCACCATTGTGCTGCATGGGCGCCCCATGCGCTCACCTTCACGCGTCATGCGGGCCACATAGAAGCACCATCGTGCAGCATGGTCGGCCCATGCGCATACCT
>CM075779.1:43172524-43200024 GCA_037974665.1 Ehretia macrophylla
ATGTGAGTTGACTTAAGATTAAAATATTACTAAGTGGAGTTGTAGTATTATTTAATAGTCTAGTGCTTTGTGTAGGATGCTTTCTTGATTAGCGTGCAGGCACGTTTTCCTAGATCTAGGGCACACACTACGAGGTAAGACACGAACTACGAGACAAATGCACGTACTCCAAGTAAATGAATGCAACCCTAAATGAATGCACGTAATTCAAGACACGACTCTTAAACCTAGGTTAAGGCACACAGTTCAAGGTTAGGGCACACAAAATTATGTAATGCACGCAATTTGAGATCAGGCCCCACATCCTCCCCTCCTTAAAAGAATTTCGTCCCGAAATTCAATATTACCTTTGGAATAATACCGGATACTGTTGTTCCATCTGATCTCGCCTTTCCGACGTTGCTTCTTCAACTCCATGGTGATCCCATAATACTTTTACCATCGGTATAGACTTGTTGCGTAACTCCCGATCTTGCTGGTCTAGGATCCGAATAGGCTTCTCTTCATAAGACAAGTTCTCCCGAAGCTGCAACGGCTCTGGTTCTAAGATGTGCGATGGGTCAGGGTGATACTTCCGTAGCATTAAGACATGGAAGACATCATGAATATTGGAGAGGTTCTGGGGTAGTTCCAGGCGATACACCAATTTGCCAACCTTTTCAACTATCTCAAATGGTCCTACAAACCTCGGACTCAATTTCCCACCTTTACCATGTTTAATCAATCCCCTACGTGGTGATAACTTCAAGAACACCTTGTCGTCGACCTCAAATTCCAAATTCCGTCTCCATCGGTCTGCATAACTTTTATACCTGCTTTGGGGGGTAAGCATTCGTTTCCGGATAAGGTGGACATTTTCAACAGTCTTCATAAGTTCTGGTAGAAGGGTCGTGTCAAAAGTCTTCATCTCACCTACTTCATCCCAGTATATTGGGGATCAACACTTACGTCCATACAATGCCTCAAATGGGGCCATCCTGATAGTGGCCTGATAGATGTTATAATAAGCGAACTCCGCTAGAGGCAGATACTTCTCCCAACCTTTATCGAAGTCTAGAACACACACCCTTAGTATATCCTCCAAAATTTGAATAGTTCTCTCAGATTGTCCATCAGTTTGAGGGTGATAAGCTATACTGAAACTCAACTTCGTCCACAAAGCTTCTTGTAATCTCTTCCAAAATTAGGAAGTAAAACGAGGATCCCTATCCGATACAATACTCAAAGGCATCCCATGTAACCTTACAATATCCGCCACATACATATCTCCCTGTTTCTCAAGACTATCCTCCTTGTTCATTGGTAAGAAGTGTGTTGACTTAGTCAATCTATCCACTATGACCCAAATGGCATCATGACCCTTGTGTGACTTGGGTAGGTCCATAACAAAGTCCATAGTTATATGTTGCCATTTCCACTAGGGAATTTCCAACGGTTGTAGTAAACCTGCCGGTCGTTGATGTTCTGCTTTGACCCTCTGACAAGTTAACATCGTGCCACAAACTCAGCAATCTCCCTCTTCATATTATTCCACCAATAGTGTTGCTTCAAGTCCCGGTACATCTTTGTTCCACCGGGGTGAATGGTGTATCTTGAGTTATGGGCTTTCTCAAGAATCTTCTTTTTCAACTCTCGGTCATTAGGAACACAAATTCGACTCCTGAACCTCCAAATACCATCATCATGAAACTTGAAATCTGCGTTGCTTTCCTTAATCTTCTGAAACTATTGGTCCTTCTATTGGGCCTCTCGAATCTCAGACAACAAGGTCGACTGAACTTGTGTAGTGGCAAATAGTAATCCTTTTTGAGTTAATTGTGGTTTCCACATAAATGTTTCTTCTAACATCTCCCATACCTTAACCTCCAATTTTGCCATGCTCTCCTTCCAGCTTAAGGAATCTGCTACCACATTCGCTTTACCGGGCACATAATTGATTGTGCAATTATAATCATCCAAGAGCTCCATCCGCCGTCTTTGCCTCATATTCAAATCTTTCTGTGAGAACAAGTACTTCAAACTCTTGTGATACGTAAACACCTCAAACTTGTTACCCACAGATAGTGCCTACATTTCTTTAGTAAAAACACAATAGCCGCTAGCTCCAAATCATGCGTCGGGTAATTCAATTCATATGGCTTTGGCTTCCAAGAGGTATATGCAATCACCCTACCATTCTGCATCAACATACAACCCAAGCCTTCCTTAGAAGCATCGCTATAGATTACGAAGCCTTGACTTCCTTTAGGTAATGCAAGAACAGGTGCGATCGTCAATCTTGTCTTCAACTCCTGAAAGCTGGTCTCACAATTGTCATCCCACACGAACTTTGTTTTCTTCTGAGTGAGCTTTGTAAGCGGTCCTGCAATCTTTGAGAAATCCTTCACGAACCTCCGATAATAGCCGGCTAAACCAAGAAAACTCTTAAACCTCTGTGACATTTTCTGGCCTCCTCCAAGACATCACCACTTCTATCTTTGCTGGGTCCACCACTATTCCTTCCTAGGATATGATGTGTCCCAAGAATGCAATCTACTACAACCAAAATTCACATTTTCTAAACTTTGCATATAATTGATGCTTCCGAAGTTTCTGCAATACCAATCGCAGATGTTGTTCATGCTTAGCCTCGAATTTTGAGTATACCAAAATGTCATCAATAAAGATCACCACAAATTGGTCCAAGTAGGGTTGAAACACCTTGTGCATTAAGTCCATAAAAGCTGCAGGGGCATTAGTCAGTCCAAATGGCATAACTACAAACTCATAGTGCCTATATCTCGTCCTGAAAGCCGATTTAGGAACATCCTCCTTTTTGATCCGCAGCTGATAATACATTTGTCTCAAGTCGAGTTTCGAATACACTTTAGCTCCTTGAAGTTGGTCAAACAACTCATCGATCAATGGAAGTGGGTATTTATTCTTGACGGTCACTTGGTTCAATCCTCGACAATCGATGCATAGCCTCAATGTTTTGTCTTTCTTCTTTACAAATAGGACTAATGCACCCCACGGAGAAGAACTCGGTTGAACAAACCTTTTCTTCAACAATCCTTGCAATTGGTCCTTCAATTCTTGTAGCTCGGTTGGTGCCATACGATAGGGAACTTTAGATATCGGTTAGGTGCCAAGCATTACTTCTATTACAAACTCGATCTCCCGATCCGGAGGCAAACCCGGCAATTCTTCTGGAAACATGTCGGCATAATCTTTGATCACCAGCATCTCCTCCAACTTAGCTGTGTTGATGGCTTATTGATAAGGTAAGCTAAGTATCCACTACACCCTTTTCTCAAGGACTTCACTGCTTTCGTAGATGAAATGATGGAACTCCCGGTGAAGTCTCTTCGACCCATTACCTCCAATGTTGGTTGACCAAGTATCTGGAATGTTACAATCTTCGTCCGGCAATCTAGTTGGGCATGATGCTTTGCCAACCAGTCCATCGCTAAGTTGACTTCATAGTCTCAAAAGGGTAATACTATAAGATTGGCTGAGAATTCCCTATCCTTAATTTGGATTTTACATGCTTTACAAGCTGAGCTAGTAACAAGTTTAGAACCCATCGGAGTACTGACTTCTACTTCATAAGGCAAACATTCAACTCGTAATTTTACACGTTGCACACATAAGGGAGTAATAAATGAATGAGTAGCACCTGGATCAATTAGCACCCTAATAGGTTGATTCAGTATTAGGAATGTACCTTCAACAACAGCAGTCTCCTCAGGAAGCTCTTTGCATTCAATAGCATATGCTCGGGCTAGAACTCTAGGAACTGGAGTCTTGCCTCTACCAGCTAGTTTATTCTGATTTTGTCCCCCTTGCCATTTAGGGCAATCCTTAACCTGGTGTTGATTGCTGCCACACCCCACGCATCGTCCTGATTTCCTCCAGCATTGGGTCTCAATGTGACCCTTCCTGTTACAGTAAGAACAGGTAATAGCCTGAGTAGCAGGTGGACTACCTGTGGATCCACGGGTAGAAAAGGCTGATGGTACTTTAGACGGGCCACGGTTATTGACTGGTATGTTCTGGCTCTAGCCCTGGCTGCGACTCTGAGTCTGGAAGTTCCTCTGTTGTCCTTGAGGCTGGTAAGGTTTCTTATTCGGCTGACTCGAATCGGCTCTATCAAGTTTCCTCTTCTCAACTCTAGAAGCAGCGGCAAAGAGAGCAGAATATGTAGTAAAGTCTTGTGAAACCAAGTGATCCTGAATTTCTGGCCTCAACCTATTCATAAATTTCCACATCTTCGCCTCAAGGGTAGTGACTATGTATTGTGCATAGTGGGACAGTCTGTTGAAGCGGGCCTCATACTGAGCCACTATCATGTTGCCCTAAGTCAAGGTCATAAACTCTTCAATCCGCCTCTGCCTCGAAACTGCAGGTATGTATTTCTCCTTGAAAGCCTTGACGAAGTTACTCTACAAGCGAGGTGTATGATCAGTTTCCCAAAGTGCCTCAACAGTATGCCACCAATGCTGAGCATCCTCGTGTAACAGGTACACAGCAAACTCAATCTTCTCTTCGTCAGTATAGTCAAGTGGCCTGTAAATCCTTTCAATCTCAGACAACCAAGCCTCTGCCTTTTTATCATTAACTTCCCCAAAGAATTTGGACGGATGAAAATCAAGGAATTCCCGCATCCTGCTGTTTCTCCCATTGTTACTACCATTCTTGTTGTTATTACCACCAGCTCCGTAGTTGCTGTTGTTATGGGCTGCTTCACGTGCATCTTGACGTTCCATTACTCGACACACGATCCATAGTTCTCGCCATCATGTTAAACATAGCCATGCTGGGATTAGTTTGGTGAGCATCTCCAGCTTCTTGAGGCCCATCGCCCCTATTGGTATTGCGGGTACTAGGGCCAGCTATCTATAGGAACATATTATTATGCACAATTTATTGGAATACGACAAGACATGAAATTAATGTATAGAGTATGCAACACACAATTTCACATAGGCATATAATTTGAAAACAATTAAGGCATGTTGATCACATAAGCACGTAGAAACAAAGATGGCATATTTAACATTGGCACACATTAACACACATAAACAAGTCATCATAACCACCTTAGGGATTCTACCCATGGTCCGAGAGTTAAACCCGGCTTAAGCAATCTAAGCTCTGATACCATTAATAAAAGGTGTCACGCCCCAACCCGACCTATAGAGGTTAGACTAGGGTGTGATCTAATCATTTACACCATTTCACATACTTAATCATTTGTTAAGATTTAACACTTAATGCTAGCCAAGAACTCCAAAAGATTTTTCAAAAAATCAACAACATAACGGCTGTATTTAGGACCATTTGGTTTGACCTAATTTTTAAACGCCTCAATTATACCAATCATTAATCCAATTCCATTAAGGACTCCTATTTGGTCATCAACTGATATACCTGCTAGTTTATCTTGAAAGTCTTGTTTGATTAATAAGCCTAGGACAAGGACTATATCCCGTTTACTTGTCAATTCCTATAGAACAAGTACCTGTTGATCTTTAGCTTACGATTGAGCACCTAGGTGAAATTAGATAGAGTTACATCATTTGATTCTTCACCTAGTGATTGAGTTGCATACGATAGTTACTAAATCAAAATAGTAAAAGCAACCCACAAGATAGAGTGTCGTCTAGTCATAGTTAGTACAAGCCAGAATTAGACCCCAAATTACAACGGGGGTCATTTACAACAACAACAAACAACATAAGAAATAGTTTTCAAAACAACATAGCATTCACAAAATAGCCACAGTCAAGCAAGGCACGTAAGACAAACAATCACTCCAAGGAGTCATCAATAGGCATGTTCTCCTCGGGTACCTGTTCCTGACCTTCTTCAACTGTGATGATAAAAGAGGGTGAGTTCTTATGAACTCAGCGAGGGGGAACGAGAGATAATGTTTTGAAACTCTTTTATGGTTAATTTCATGAAAATCCCTTTATGAAAACATGTCACGTATTACAAATAATAAAGTAAGCAAAGTATAAGAATCAAATTGAACAATAGATACAATTACCAATCATTTCAAGGATACGGTGAGCATTTGCTCTCAAGTTCAATCGGTGAGCATTTGCTCTCGATATTATTTTCGATAACAATTGTTGCGGCCAACTTTAATCATCCACTTATCACTCCCAATTGGGTGTACTCCGGATGTACCCCGAAATCCTACGACCCAACTCTCCGAGGATGGAATGCCAAGCGAGAGAGGGAATTGGACCATGATAGTCACGAGAGCACCGACAAGCCCTATGCCGCTCGGCGTTCGTGAAACGCTACCATGCCACAATGAAAGGTTGCAACCTTGTATACAATGTACATTTATACCATTTAACAATTCACATTAGGAGGATAACAAAGTAGGTTGTCTCCGAGAAATTTCAAGATCACATATTGCCAAGTAAACATACGAGGCATGCTTGACACGAAATTTCACTTTGTAGAACACATAGAGTTGTATGAACATTAAATGGGCGGCCAAGTAACACATATAAATCACACAATTTAACCATAAGATCATTTCTTAGCAAATAGTCATAAGCGTTAGGGTCTCAATTCCGTGCTTAAACATGCGATTAAGCAAACCATTCATCAATTAATGATCCCATGCCATACATCAATCAAATTAAACAACCTCAACCAACCACAACAGTCCATACAACATCTAAGTGCCACAATTCCAAGCATTCAATACCTCAAGCAGGGTCTCAACATGATTCTAAGCATATCACTAAACAAAAACCTCACTGCAATGGTCTATTTTCCCATATTCGATAAGCGAAGAAAATAATCTCCAATTTCCGTGAACCAAATTTCAAATTGAAGCTTAATGAGTGATTTAAATCTAGGAACAAACCTCGTTGCATTTGGAGTTCGGACTTAGGAGTTATGGCCAAAACCGTGAGACTACGCAAAACTGTCCAGTTTTAGACACATTACGAATTTTGCCATGTTTGAGGATCTTAGAATCCGATTTAGCCTTAGCCTATTTCTGACAAAAATGTCCCAAACTGCAAACTCTAGCAACATACAAATTTTCATGCTTTTTTATCAACATTTACAATGTCAAAAACACTTTGTTCCACAAAGTCAGTAATCTGCCAGAAAAACGAGTTTGCATATCTCCAAGTTTCTAGCCAAAATCAAGCCATTCATGAGAAGATAAGCTCATATACACACATATACATCAACTACAGAGGTAAATATAGCCATATGAGAGCATGCATGTAAGCTTTGAAAGCATTTAAAAGAGTTTAACCCTCACCTTAGCCTATTGATAGATGAAGATGCTCAAAAGCTCTTGAAAATGCACAAAAGGGTCTTCTTTCCTTGCTTGGCCGAGAGATAGCTTGTTGTTCTTTAATTCCTAGCTTAGTTAGCATCTTCTTAGTGTGTGCATGTGATTAGAACAAAAAGAGATGAAACAAAACTATCAAAACATACCTATGGCCGAGATAGAAAGATTTGTGAGCTTTGTGTGAAATTTCTTGCTTGTGGCTTGCGGTCGAATTCCTTAGAGTCCTTGATAGCCTAGGTGAGTCTTGGAATGTGAGCTTGAGCTATGGAGATTCAAGATGCATCCATGGCCGAAAATGAGGGAGAAAGAGAGCTTGAGAGTATTGATGCTTGTGTGTGTGTGTGTGTCGGCCTAGAGCTCTTCAAATTCTGAAATTGTGTCATCTTTTGAGAATTTTGAATTGTGAGGGATGGGTATGGTGTGTAGGCCGAGAAAGGCAGCTTAGGATAGGGTGCTTTGGAATTTTTTGATGCATGGTGTCTTGTGTTGGTGTCATAGATTGTCTAGGATAATTTGAAATTATGCAATGCTTGACCAAATGCAAGGTATGGTCGGCCAAGTGAGCTTAAAAATCTGAATTCTTTGTCTTGTTTTAAGATTTATTTATTGTAGGTTGATTGTGGTATTTGAGGTGAATGGATTTTGCAAACAAAATAAGGAATAAAGAATGTTTAATGTTTAGTGTGCTTTCGTCCTTTTATGAGTTGACTTAGGATTAAAATATTAGTTAGTTGAGTTGTAGGATTATTTAATAGTCTAGTGCTTTGTGTAGGATGCTTTCTTGATTAGTGTGCAGGCACATTTTCCTAGATCTATGACACGTACTACAAGGTAAGGACGAACTACGAGACAGATGCTCATTTTCCAAGTAAATGCACGCAACCCTAAATAGATGCACGTAATTCAAGACGCGACTATTAAACATAGGTTAAGGCACGCAGTTCAAGGTTAGGGCACACGAAACGAGATAACGTGCGCAATTCGAGGTCGGACCTCACACCATCTCCGGAATCGAACCTTAATTCTCTGTCACCCGTCACCACCATGGTAGGCCACTATCCTACCATCGAAAGTTTATAGGGCATAAATTTGAATGATACGTCGCTGGCACGAGGGCCGTGCAATCCGTCGAGTTATCTTGAATCATCGCAGCAATGGGCAAAGCCCGCGTCGACCTTTTATCTAATAATTGCATCCCTTCCCGAAGTCGGGGTTTGTTGAATGTATTAGCTCTATAATTACTACGGTTATCCAAGAAGTAGATACCATCAAACAAACTATAACTAATTTAATGAGCAATTCGTAGTTTCACAGTCTGAATTAGTTCATACTTACACATGCATGGCTTAATCTTTGAGACAAGCATATGACTACTGGCAGGATCAACCAAGTAGCATTCCTCACCAACGCCGGTGTCGCACGAGGCACATCATCCCCTAAGGGTCGACGGCTTGAGACGAGCGCATGACCGTCGTACGCGATTAGCGACGAATGCTGATTTTAGGCAAAGAGAGGCCAAGGACCCCATACCGTCATGGTGTTCAGCATTCGAGAGATCGAGCGATGCCCCACGCGCCACATGTGCCGCACTTGTTGGAGTGAGCAGCGTGGAACACGGGACGTGCTTAAGGGTTCACCCCACGTCGTCCACGGAGGTAGATGCAAGACAAAAGATGGACGATATGACTTTAGACTACCTTCTCTATAGGTACGCAACATAGGAAACCGACCTACCGACCGAGGCAACATAATCACTCGACCTGAGAATGAAGAGGCAAGCAGGGGCGGACGTCGCTGCCCAAGCAGGGATCCAACTGACCCATACAAGCCTACCACCACTCACGCGCTATCACGTTCGCTATGCCCAGACCACCAAGCTGGTAACCGCCCCACTGTCTAGGCAAACGAAACCCTTTAGGCGAACGGAACCGGCGAGATGGCCCAAGCACGCACCACTAGGCACGAAGAATTTCTGAGGGACACGGGACGGGAACGGCACGAGGTGCATGACCAGGCTGTACGTCGCAAGCTTAAGGGCCTACTTCGTGGTGCCCGACCATGCACCGATTGCACGCAACTGAGGTTCTAACCGAAAGCGGACTTCCTACCCACGAGGTGCTTGGATCGCCACGACACTAGACCACGTCTATCGCATTACGACCCAACGAGGACCATGGCGTCATCTGCTAGGCGATTCACGCATCGCGCAGGCTAGTGGGAACACACCGTGGGACGTCTTCAAGGCAGGACAGTGCTTGGATCGCCACAACATTGATGCTCTAGCCATCGTCTCATCGTAACGCTCTCGTCGTCAGTTAACGAAAGCCACGGCCGTGTGCTAGGCTATTCGCGCATCGCGCAGTCCCCCACCGTCCCCTATATGCACCCACATGCACTGAACGGGACAAGTAAACTTCCAGCCCACGTGGTGCTTGGATCGCCACGACACTAGACCATATCCGTCGTATTACGACTCAGCGAGGACCATAGCATCGTGTGCTAGGTGATTCGCGCATCGCGCAGGCCCATAGGAACACACCGGGGGACGGCTTCGAGGCAGCACGGTGCTTGGATTGCCACGACATTAAAGCATCAGCAATCGTCTCATCACAATACTCGCGTCGTTGCATAACGAAGGCCAATGCCACATGCGCTAGGCGATTCACGCATCATGCATGCCTTCCACCGTCCCCCTGTATGCACCCGTATGCACTAGACAGGACAAGAAAACTACTTTCCTGGCCATATGGTGCTTGGATCGCCACAACACTAGACCACATCCGTCGCATTACGACACAGCGAGGACCATGGCGTCATGTGCTAGGCAATTCGCGCATCGCACAGGCCCGTCTGAACCAATCGAGGGACAGCTTCGAGGCCGCATAGTGCTTGGATTGCCACGACACTGAAGCATCAACAGTTGTCTCATCGCAACGCTCACGTCGTTGCTTAATAAAAGCCAATGCCACATGTGCTAGGCGATTCATGCATCACGCATGCCCCCCACTGTCCCCCTGTATGCACGAAACGGGACAAGTAAATTATCTTCCTGCCCACGCGGTGATTGGATCAGCACGACACTAGACCACGTCTGTCGCATTACGACTCAGCGAGGAACATGGCGTCGTTTGCTAGACGATTCTCGCATCGCACAAGCCCATCGGAACCAACCGGGGGATGGCTTCAAGGCCGCATGGTGCTTGGATCGCCACGACATTGAAACATCTGCAATCGTCTCATCGTAACGCTCGCGCCGTTGATTAACGAAAGCCAATGCCACGTGTGCTAGGCGATTCGCGCATCACACATGCCCCCTACCGTCCCCCTGTATGCACCCGTATGCACAGAACGGGACAAGCAAACTACCTTCCTACCCAGACAGTGCTTGGATCTCCACGACACTAGCCCACGTCTGTCGCATTACGACTCAGCGAGAACCATGGCATCATGTGCTAGGCGATTCACGTATCGCACAGGCCCGTTAGAACTAACCGAGGGACGGTTTCAAGGATGCATGGTGTTTGAATCGCCACGACATTGAAGCATCAGCAATCGTCTCATCGCAATGCTCATGTCGTTACCTAACGAAAGCCAATGCCACATGTGCTAGGCGATTTGCGCATCACTCATGCCCCCCACCGTTCCCATGTATGCACCCATATACACTGAACGGGACAAGCAAACTACATTCCTACCCACGCAGTGCTTGGATCGCCACAACACTAGACCACGTCCGTCGCATTACGACTCAACGGGGACCATGGGGTCATGTGCTAGGCGATTCGCGCATCACAGAGGCACGTCAGAACCCACCGGGGGACAGCTTCAAGGCCGCATGGTGCTTGGATCTCCACGACATTGAAGCATCAGAAAATCGTCTCATCGCAACGCTAGCGTCGTTGCTTAACGAAATCTAATGCCACGTGTGCTAGGCGATTCGCGCATCACGCTTGACCCCACCGTCCACCAAGAGCCACCCAAGCCCATGCGGTACTTGGATCGCCACGACACTAGACCATGGCCGGCCACGCGTATCCACTCGATAACAGCCATGGCCTTGTGTGCTAGGCGATTCGCGCATCGCGCAGGCCCAATGACACATCAGGGGACGGGAATGTCCCCCAATTTGTACCTAGCCGGCGGCACGGGAATCGCTAGTTTTGTGCTTGGGCAACCACTCGCCCTCTCATTAGCCATCCCAACGATGACGACGGTGTTGCGACACCAAGATGGATAATGAGGGGCTAGGGAAGGCACTACGTTCCTCATTAGCCATCCTGGTGCCGCGCCGAGTGACATGCCGGGGAACGCGGGGCAAGGGTGGCACGGCCCCAACGCATGGGTATGCAATGCAATACCTCGGCGTGATTCACTCGGTAGGTATTCCCGCCCACAATATAGCCCATGATATAGCCCACGGTATAGCCCACAATGTGCCATGAAGTGCCCACAACGTCCCCCTGCATGGACCTCGACCAGGGGGCTTGACACCATATACCCTCCTATAGTACATTTAGATGCCAAAACCTAAATGACAACAGTAGCGTACATTTTGCCAGAGATTCAAAATGGGAGTTTTACACTATAAAAGACCCCATATGGCATGATCTGCGTACTCAACTTGCTCCTTATTGATAGCATATGATATCCAAATACTTCAAAATTATTATTTTTTAAATATTTTTTAATATTTAATAATTGCAAAAAATAGGAAAAAATCAAAAAAATTGTAGAAAATTCAGAAAAATTTATATTAATTCATACATTAATTTGTTAAATGATATTCAAAAATATTTTTTTAAAAAAAATTAATTTTTAATATTTAAAAATTATGAAAATAGGGAAAAATCAGAAAAAATACTATAAAATTATGGAAAATTTATATTAATTCATAAATTTATTTATTTACTTGATATTTGGCATTAAATTTTTTTTGGATGGATTGAAAAATCGATTAATCTATTTCGCCTCACAAATGTGACGAACTGTTTGTCGGAGAAGGCAATGGTTAAAACTACTTTATATATTGGGAAACTACTTGTAAAAGGATATCAATGTCCACATTCATGTCATAATACATTTTGCATGCCCAATACCCCCGAATGCTTAACATTGCCTGTCGTGCCCAACGTCCCCTAGTAGTACCAAAGCCGTCCCCTAACATCTCCCATCGTCCCCTAAGTGTACACCCATAATGCCCCAGTCGTGCCCCAACAGTTCCCCAACAGCGCCCCTTGAGCGCGTGCGCGCGCCATCGTGCGGCATAGGTGCCCCATGCATGCACCTTCTTGCCGTATGCGGGCCATATGCGCACACTATTGTGCGGCATGTGCGCACGATGCGCACACCATCGTGAGGCATTCGCGCCCCATGCACGCACCTTCATTCGGCATGCGGGCCACATGCGCGCACCATCGTGCGGCATGCGCGCCCGATGAGCGCATCATCATCCGGCACGCGTGCACCTTCGTGCGGCTTGTGCGCATCATCGTGCAGCATGGGTGCCCCATGCGCATACCTACGTGCTGCATGCGGCCACATGCGCGCACCATCGTGTGGCATGCATGCCCAATGTCCGCACCATCGTGTGGCAAGGGCTCCCCATGTGCCCACCTTCGTGCGCCATACGTGCACAATCGTGAGGCATGGGCGCCCTATGCGCGCACCATTGTGTGGCATGCGGGCCACATGCGTGCACCATCGTGCGGCATGTGCTCTCCATGCGTACACCATTGTTAGGAAAACAAAGTCCTTCAGGCGAACGGAACCGGCGAGATGCCCTGAGCATGCACTGCTAGGCACGAAGAATTTCTGAGGGACACGGGACGGGAACGGTACGAGGTGCATGACCAGGCCGCACGTCGCAAGCTTAAGGGCCAATTTTGTGGTGCCCGGCCATGCACCGATTGCATGCAACTGAGGTACCAACCAAAAGCGGACTTCCTGCCCACGCGGTGCTTGGATCGCCACGATACTAGACCACGTCTGTCGCATTATGACTCAGCGAGGACCATGGCGTCGCGTGCTAGGCGATTCGCGCATCGCGCAAGCTAGTGGGAACACACCGTGGGACGACTTTGAGGCAGCACAGTGCTTGGATAGCCACAACATTAAAGCTCTAGCCATCGTCTCATCGCAACTCTCCCGTCATCACTTAACGAAAGCCAAGATCATGTGCTAGGCGATTCGCGCATCGCGCAGTCCCCTACCGTCCCCCTATATGCACCCACATGCACTGAACAGGACAAGCAAACTTCCTACCCACGCGGTGGTTAGATCGCCACGACACTAGACCACGTTCGTCGCATTACGGTTCAGTGAGGACTATGGCATCGTGTGCTAGGTGATTCGCGCATCGTGCAGGCCCATAGGAACACACCGAGGGACGGGTTCGAGGCAGCACGGTGCTTGGATCACCACGACATTGAAGCATCAGCAATGGTCTAATCGCAATGCTCGCATCGTTACTTAACGAAAGCCAATGCCACATGTGCTAGGCGATTCGCGCATCACGCATGCCCCCCACCGTCCCCTTGTATGCACCTGTATGCACGGAACGCGACAAGCAAACTACCTTTCTGCCCACGTGGTACTTGGATCACCACGACACTATACCATGTCCATCGCATTACGATTCAGCGAGGACCATGGCGTCGTGTGCTAGGCGATTCGCGCATCGCATAGGCCCATCGTAACCAACTGGGGGACGGCTTCAAGGATGCATGGTGCTTGGATCACCACGACATTGAAGCATTAGCAATCCTCTCATTGCAACGCTCACGTCGTCGATTAACGAAAGCCAATGCCACATATGCTAGGTGATTCACGCATCACACTTGCCCCCCACCGTCCCCTTGTATGTACCCATATGCACGAAACGGGACAAGCAAACTATTTTCCTACCCACGCAGTGCTTGGATTGACACGACACTAGAACACATCCATCACATTACGACTCAGTGAGGACCATGGCATCATGTGTTAGGCGATTCGCGCATCGCGCAGGCCAGTGTGAACACACTGTGGGACAACTTCAAGGTAGCATAGTGCTTTGATCGCCACAACATTGAAGCTCAAGCCATCGTCTCATCGCAATGCTCGAGTCGTTATTTAACGAAAGCCAAGGCCGTGTGCTAGGCGATTCACGCATCGCGCAGTCCCCCACCGTCCCCCTATATGCACCCACGTGCACTGAACGAGACAAGCAAACTTCCTGCCCACGCGGTGCTTGGATCGCCACGACACTAGACCACGTCCGTTTTATTACGACTCAGCGAGGACCATGGCATTGTGTGCTAGACGATTCGCGCATCGCGCAGGCCCATAAGAACACACCGGGGGACGGCTTCGAGGTAGCACGGTGCATGGATCACCACGACATTGAAGCATCAGCAATTCTCTCATCGCAACGCTTGCGTCGTTGCTCAACGAAAGCAAATGCCACATATGCTAGTCGATTCGCGCATCACGCATACCCCTCACCGTCCCCTTGTATGCACCCGTATGCATGGAACGGGACAACCTTCCTACCCACACGCTACTTGCATCACCACGACACTAGACCACGTCCGTCGCATTATGACTCAGCGAGGACCATGGCATTGTGTGCTAAGCGATTCACGCATTGCACAGGCCCGTCGGAACCAACCGGGGGACGGCTTCAAGGCCGCATGGGGCTTGGATCGCAACGACATTGAAGCATCAACAATCGTCTCATCGCAACACTCGCGTCGTCACTTAACGAAAGCCAATGCCACATGTGCTAGGCGATTCGCACATCACGCATGCCTCCCACCATCCCACTGTATGCACCCATATGCACGAAACGGGACGAGTAAACTACTTTTCTGCCCATGCGGTGCTTGGATCGCCATAACACTAGACCACGTTCGTCGCATTACGACTCAGCGAGGACCATGGCGTCGTGTGCTAGGCAATTCGTGCATCGCACAAGCCCGTAAGAACCAACTGAGAGATGACTTTGAGGTCGCATGGTGCTTGGTTCGCCACGACATTAAAGCATTAGCAATCGTCTTATCGCAACGCTCGCATCGTTGCTTAACGAAAGCCAATGCCACATATGCTAGGTGATTAGCGCATCACGCATGCCCCTCACCGTCCCCCTGTATGCACCCATATGCAATGAACAGGACAAGAAAAATACCTTTCTGCCCACGCAGTGCTTGGATCACTACCACACTAGACCACGTCCATCGCGTTATGATTCTGCGACGACCATGGCGTCGTGTGCTAGGAGATTTGCGCATCACACAAGCCCGTCGAAACCAACCATGGGACGGCTTCAAGGCCACATGGTGCTTGGATCACCGCGACATTGAAGCATCAACAATCGTCTCATCGCAATACTCGCGTCGTTGCATAATGAAAGCCAATGCCACATGTGCTAGGCGATTCGTGCATCACGCTTGCCCCCCACTGTCCCTTTGTATGCACCCGTATGCATGGAGCGGGACAAGCAAACTACTTTCCTGCCCACGCGGTGCTTGGATCGCCATGACATTAGACCACGTCCATCGCATTACGACTCAGTGAGGACCATGGTGTTGTGTGCTAGGCGATTCGCGCATCACGCAGGCCAGTGGGAACACACCCTGGGATGGCTTCGATGTAGCACAATGCTTGGATCGCCAAAACATTGTAGCTCTAGCCATCGTCTTATCGCTACGCTCGCGTCATCACTTAATGAAAGCCAAGGCCATGTGTTAGGCAATTCGCGCATCGCGTAGTCCCCCACCGTCCCCCTATATGCACCTACATGCACTGAACGGGACAACCAAACTTCCTGCCCATGCAGCGCTTGGATCACCACGACACTAGACCACGTCTGTCGAATTACGACTTAGCGAGGACCATGGCATCGTGTGCTAGGCGATTCGCGCATCTCGCAGGACCATAGGAACACACCGGGGGATGGCTTCGAAGCAGCACGGTGCTTGGATCACCACGACATTGAAGCATCAGCAATTGTCTCATTGCAACGCTTCCGTCGTTGATTAACGAAAGCCAATGCCACATGTGCTAGGTGATTCGCGCATCAAGCATACCCTCCACCGTCCCCCTGTATGCACCCGTATGCAAGGAACAGGACAAGAAAACTACCTTCCTGCCCACGCGGTGCTTGGATCACCACGACACTAGACCACGTCCGTCACATTACGACTCAGCGAGGACCATGGCGTTGTGTGCTAAGCGATTCGTGCATCGTACAGGCCTGTCGGAACTAATCGGGGGACGACTTCATGGCCGTATGGTGCTTGGATCACCACGACATTGAAGCATCATCGATCATCTCATCGCAACACTCGCGCCGTTGTTTAACGACAGCCAATGCCACATTTACTAGGCGATTCACGCATCACGCATGGCCCCCACTGTCGCCCTGTATGCACCCGTATGCACGGAACAGGGAAAGCAAACTACCTTCCTGCCCACGCAGTGCTTGGATTGCCACGACACTAGACCACATCTGTCGCATTACGACTTAGCGAGGACCATGGCGTCGTGTACTAAGCTATTCGCGCTTCGCACAGGCCCGTTGGAACCAACCGGGGGACGACTTCAAGGCCGCATGGTGCTTGGATCGCCACGACATTGAAGTATCAACAATCGTCTCATCGCAACACTCGTGTCGTTGCTTAACAAAAGCCAATGCCACATATGCTAAGTGATTCGCGCATCACATATGGCCCCCACTGTCCCCCTGTATGCACCCGTATGCATGGAACGGGACAAACAAACTACCTTCCTACCAACGCGGTGCTTGGATCGCCACGACACTAGACCACGTCCGTCGCATTACGACTCAGGGAGGACTATGGCGTCGTATGCTAGGCGATTCGCACATCATACAAGCACGTTAGAGCCTACCAGGGGACGGCTTCAAGGCCGCATGGTACTTGGATCGCCATGACATTGGAGCATTAACAATCGTCTCATCGCAACGCTCGCGTCATTGCTTAACAAAATCCAATGCCACGTGTACTAGGCGATTCGTGCATCACGCTTTCCCCCACCGTCCCCTAAGAGCCACCCAAGCCCATGCGGTGCGTAGATCGCCACGACACTAGACCATGGTCGCGCATATCCACTCAGCAACGGCCATGGCTTCGTGTGCTAGGCGATTCGCACATCGCGCAGGCCCAACGACACGTCGGGGGACGAGAATGTCCCCCAACGTGTACCTAGCTGGCGGCATGGGGATGGCTAGTTTTGTGCTTGAGCAACTACTCGCCCCCTCGTTAGCTATCCCAATGACGTCGACGGTGTTGCGGCACCAAGATGAATAATGAGGGGCTAGGGAAGCCACCACGTTCCTCATTAGCTATCTTGGTGCTGCGCCGAGGGACATGCCAGGGGAGGCGGGGCAGGGGTGGCACGGCCCCAACGCACGGGTATGCAATGTCATACCTCGGCGTGATTCACTCGGTAGGCATTCCCACCCACAATATAGCCCACGATATAGCCCACGATATAAGCCACAATATGCCACGAAGTGCCCACAACGTACCCCTGCATAGACCTCGACCAAGAGGCTTGACACCACATACCCCCCTATAGTACATTTAGATACAAAAACCCAAGTGACAACAGTAGCGTACATTTTGCCAGAGATTCATAATGGGAGTTTTACACTGCAAAACGCCCCATATGTCATGATTTGCGTACCCAACTTGCTCCTTATTGATAGCATATGATATCCAAATGCTTCAAAATTATTTTTTTTGAAATAATATTTTTAATATTTAATAATTGCGAAAAATAGGAAAAAATTAGAAAACACAGTAGAGAAATAAGAAAATTTTAAAATAATTCATACATTAATTTGTTAAATAATATTCAAAAATATTTTTTTCCAAAAATTATTTTTAAATATTTAAAAATTACAAAAATAGGGAAAAATCAGAAAAAATACTAAAAAACACAGGAAAATTTATATTAATTCATAAATTAATTTGTTTACAAGATATTTGGCATTAAAATTTTTTTTGGATGGATTGGGAAATCGATTGATCTATTTTGCCTCACAAATGTGACAAACTGTTTGTCGGACAAGGCAAAGGTTATGACTACTTCATAGATTTGGAAACCACTTGTAAAAGGATATCAGTGTCCACATTCGTGTCATAATACAATCTGCATGCCCAATACCCCCGAATGCTTAACATTGCCCGTTGTGCCCAACGACCCCTAGTAGTGCCAAAGTCGTCCCTAAACATCCCCCATCATCCCCCAAGCGTACCCCCATAGTGTGAAACCCCACTTTTCATCTTAGCCTCGATTTGTGTATCTTTGCCTCAATTTTCTTAATTTGACTTGTTTATCTGTTATATGAATTAGAATGTGCTAAATATGTTATTTATATTCCTAATACATGCTATATGTGCATTCATGAAATTTTCATCAAAATCGGCACCAGAAATTTTATCGACGATTTTTGTAAATAGTATTTTGAACACATGTCCGCTAAAATTTTTACATGGGTGTTTTAAACGTATTAAAACCTAGTCCTACATTATTAATAGACCAATATTTGAATAAAAATTATTTCTGAAACTGATTAGTAATTTAAATAGATTTTATTGGCGAAAAAGTACGTTTTAAAGCTAAAATAGTGATTTTTTCTCAAAACGATTCTTGCGTTGACTTTTATTGACCTAGTATATATTAAATACAAATTATATTTCATTTTAAATATTTATAACATGGCACAATTGAAAAATGCGTTTAAAAGACATTTGAAAACAAATAATGTAACTTTTCATCTTCTTTTGCAAAAATCGAGTTTTTACCTGAGTCGGGTGTAAATGTATGCATGTGGAACTCCTTGTCAACTAAAAATATGCAAATTAAAATATTCTAGGAGTTAATTTCATGTTGAGGAGCAAAATAGTCAAGAAATAAAATTAATAGACTAGAAAACAATTAAAAGACAAAAAAATACTAACTTTGACCAATTCTTTTTGCATTGACTTATTACTTAACTTAATATATACTCAAATATCAGCCAAAACACCATAATAAAAAAACATCAAAAACCGTGGTTCCATGAGGGAGAAGGAATGAAGGCATTTTCAAGGTTTTTCGAAGCATTTTTCACATATATTTTGCAATTCAAGTCCAAATTACTTCATTCAAAGCTTGATTTCACTTGTTGGGAATCCATTCTACATCTTTATTGCATGAAAACACATCAAAGGTGAGAGAAAAATTCTAGATCTCAAATGTCATCTTTTATGTTTTTGCATATAATTGAATTTTGAACTGTTAGAAAGTTAAATTGATGCTATATTATTGCTCAGTGCATGCTAAGGATCGTCTATATGCGTTTATATAAGATTTGAACCGTTGTAGCATGAATTTTTATTTTCGGGTATTAAAAGTTGAGTTGTTGGCTATTTGTTGAATATTTTGAGTTGTAGTGGTTGGAATCGATTGCCGTTGATTTGCAAAAGTTTGTTAAATACGGAGTAGTACCGTTGTAATGCCGAAATTTTGATTGTGATGTCGGTGTGAAAGTTTGAAAATTTCAGCCAAGGTGCATTGAGGTTATACGGTTTTTGGGCTTGACTTGGATGTATTTTGGTTGGTTTCCGAGGGGACTAATGTTGTTGATTGAGTGGGTGAGTGATAGAAACTGGTTTGGAGGTTATCGGATTAGTAGAATGTAAGTTATGACTTTTATAAGTTTGGATTGTCTTTCCTTAAAATGTTGATATATGCCTTTAGTTATTTGGGTGGTGTTTGAGTGATTGAATTGTGAGTTGTTGATGGTTAGACTAGGGTTTGGTTTTGTGTTTAATGCCTGTTGAGTTGGATGGCCTACTTTGTCATCTAACTTAATTGTTTCATGATTATATAGTTGTTGATTGTTAAATGTTGTTTAATTGATTTTTGAAATACAGATTAATTGATTATTGATTATTGATTGTTGTTACAAAATCGTGAGGAGCACGCTCGAGATTAATCCGGGGTGTTACATTGTTAATTGATTAATTGATTGTTGAATTTAATCGAGGGGCGACCTACTTTGTTGTCCTCTCTGAGGGGTTTGATTGCATGATTGAGTGATTAGTTGTACAAGCGAATGTTTACAACAATTGTTATCGGGCTTGGTTGTGTTGTGTCACCCTGGGCAGCCTCGGGTTTGCCAGGCGATAACCTGACCACCATGGCCAATTCCCTAACTCGTATGGACGGGGAAATCCATAGGTGCTGGGTCGTACTATCAAGATTTCTAGATTCTTTTGAGTGGGAGTAACAAGGTGGGAATGTTAAAGTTCGTGAAAGGATTGGATAGAGTCCAATGGCTTCAAAGGAACAACTGTATCGTATCCTTACTTATTGTTTACTTTTATTGCTGAATTTGTATTGTTATTAATGTTTATTATGTGTTTACTGTTCAAAGGATGATTTCCAAAGAGTATAGTAAATACTGTTAGAGATCTATCGAATCCTCACTGGGCTTGTTTTATATAAGCTCACTCTCAATTATTGCATGCAAGCAGGTGTTATTGAGCCTGACTACGGGTACGTGCCTCTTGAAGAGGGAAATGTGCCATATGTGGATGAGTCTTATGTGCAGGAGTCATTGCCATGAGATTATCTTTGTTGTTGTAACACGATTTATTGCATAACCTATCTTAAGATAAGACATATGTAGGTTGATTTAGTATTTATTTTGATCATGATTAGATTACTAAGTTGGTTATATCCTATTTTGAAATGTATGTATAGCCTATGTACTAAGTTCGAACGGAGGCGTATAACTATGAATGGATTATTGAAAGAGTGATTATTGTATAATATGGTTGGGTTGTTTATTGTTGAATGTTTGTGGAGTTAGTTGTATGAGTTGTGAAGAGGTTGGTTTAGAGCCTCGGTGTTCTAATTACTGTCGTTATACTGCCGAAATTCCATTGCGTCCTTACTGATTTTAGGTGGGGTCGAGTTGAGGCGTGACATTAAGTGGTATTAGAGCGCATGTTATCTGTCAGCCGGGTTATTCTCAGAATGTGGGTAGTGGTCTTATCATGAAAGTATGTATGAAGTGAAAGAAAAGTGAACTATGTGTTAATATGATTAAATGATTAAGTGATTATGTGATTATGTGATCAATTTGTTTATGTGATTGATACTTAAGTGATTTATGTGTTTTATATGGGTTTGTTGTTTATGTGCTAATAGTTGTTTATAGCCTGTTTACGTGATATAACCTGCGCTAACTATTTGATTAGTAGAATGACTGGTAGACCAAGAACGAGTGGTAGGCCCGAGGCAATTGACGAGGTTCCGGGTAATGTGGCATCGGGCCGAGAAAGGGGTGATGATCGTTTTGAAGCAACCATGGATAGGATTGCAGAGGTTATGGCCGGTCAGGCACAGTTGCTAGCAGGGCAGGCTGCCTAAGCTCTGACTTTGTAGGCACAGTTACTGAATGTACAGGGTGGATATCACGGGCGTGGTACACTGAAGGAGTTCTTGGGGTACTATTCACCGAGGTTTCAGGGGGAGCCAGATGATCGGAAAGCCTAGGCATGGATTAATAAAGTCGAGAAAATATTTGACCCTCTGGATCATACTGATGAAAGAAAGGTCACCTTTGCCATATATTTGTTTGATGATGAGGTAGAGGAGTGGTGGCACACGGTGAAATCTAGTTGGGAGACCCAATGTATTCCGTATGTCTGGGATACTTTCTGAGAGCTTTTCGGGCGAAGTATGTTCCGAGGATTGCACGGGAGAGGAGAGAGGCTGAGTTTATGTCCTTGGTTCAGGGGGATGCTTATATGGCACAGTACGAGGCCATTTTCACTAGACTATCCCGGTATGCACCGGAATTTGTAGTAGATGAGGAGCGCAGGACCCGGAGGTTTATGTTGGATTTGAGGCTAGAGATTCAGGATACAATGGCCCTGAATCAGTATGATATATTTTCTGAGGCCTTTGATGCGGCTTCTCGGTTGGAGAATAGGAAAGGGGAACAGATCAGACCTAGTCAGCCTAACAAGAGGCCATTTCAGCCACAGGGCCAGCAGGGTATGTATAGACCTTCCGTACAGTAGGGTGGTTATAGGCCTTCGGTGCAGCAGGGTTCTTTCAGACCTCAGGGGCAACAGATTTATTATAGACCACAGCCCTATGTTCAGTCATATAATCAACAACATTCTTATCAGCTTCCGAGTCAGCAACATGGGTAGTTTAGGCAGGTATCTGTGAGGTCTCAATCAGGACAGACCCAAACTCAGGGTCAGAGTAGACCATCTAGTGTGGGGTTCCAATAGGGTAGTTCAACTACTACACCAACTCAGGTTTCTTATGTGAATAGTACAGTTGATTCCGGGAAACATTGTGCCTACTGTAATCGAAAAGGTCATTTGGAGGATAACTGTTGGAAGAAATCAGAAAGATGTACCGGTTGCAGTAGTAGCCAGCATAGGGCTAAGTATTGTCCTAAGTGGCAGAGGATTCATACACAGGTTCTAAGTTGGAACAGTCAGGGTAGACCTCCAGTTGGGGCACCAGCACTGCAACAAGTTCAGGCTTGGGCCTATGTTGTTAACATGAAGGAATTGCCAGAGGCAGCAGCAGTAGTGAAAGGTAACTTACTTATTCGCAACCAATTAGATATCATATCTCCTTGAGTGCAACGTGCTAAAATGTGAGTAGAGAGTTTGCCTTATACGATTAAAGTTAACACGTGCATTATATCAGTTGGTGACTGAGTTGTATGTGACGCTGAAGCATATGAAATTCCGATCAGGGGTCAGGCTACTTTATGACCACCTATTGACTATTGGAATTCTTATTTGGTGATCTTATTTGGCATTCTTCCTTTGGATTTCATATGAATATTCTTATTCGGTATACTTGATTGGAATTATTCTTTGGTATTTTCTATCAGTATTCTTATGTGGAATTCTTATATTATGTTATTCCGAGTTCTTATTTCGGGATTATTATTCGGTATTCTCCAACGGTGATCTTGTTCGAACTTCTTAGCTGGTATTCTTGATTGGTGCTCTATTACGGGATCTATGTTTGGCGTTCTTCTTTGGTAATTTATTTGGGATTCTTATTCAGAAGTCCTCTTCAGTGTTTTTATTCAGTGTTCCTATTCAAGCTTCTTGTTTGGGGTTCTTATTCGATGATCTTATTTGGTGTTCCTACTTGGTATTCTCAGTTGGAATTTGGGTATTGGTATTCGGTCTTTCATTTCGTATGTTTGAGTCAACTATACCCGAGTTACTTTGAGGATCAAGAAGGAATTGCGCGGACGCAATTGTTTTAAGGGATGGGGGGGGAGGGATAATGTGAAACTCCACTTTTCATTTTAACCTCGATTTGCGTGTATTTGCCTCGATTTGCTTGATTTGACCAGTTTATGTGTTATATGAATTAGAATGTGCTAAATATGTGATTTATATTCCTAATACATGCTATATGTGCATTCATGAATTTTTCATCAAAATCGGCACCAGAAATTTTATCGACGATTTTTGTGAATAGTATTTTAAACACCTGTCCGCTAAAATTTTTACATAGGTGTTTTAAAGATCTTAAAACCTAGTCCTCCATTATTAATAGACCAATATTTGAATAAAAATTATTTCTGAAACTGATTAGTAATTTAAATAGATTTTACGGTCGGAAAAGTATGTTTTTAAGCTAAAATTGTGATTTTTGCTCAAAACGATTCTTGCGTTGACTTTTATTGACCTAGGATATATTAAATACAAATTATATTTCATTTTAAATATTTATAACATGGCACAATTAAAAAATGCATTTAAAAGACATTTGAAAACAAATAATATAACTTTTCATCTTCTTTTGTAAAATCGAGTTTTTACCCGAGTCGGGTGTAAATGTATGCATGTGGAACTCCTTGTCAACTAAAAATATGCAACTCAAAATAGTCTAGGAGTTCATTTCATGTTGGTGAGCAAAATAGTCAAGAAATAGGATTAAAAGACAAGAAAACAATTAAAAGACAAAAAAATACTAACTTTGACCAATTCTTTTTGCATTGACTTATTACTTAACTTAATATATACTCAAATATCAGCCCAAACACCATTAAAACACATCAAAAACCGTGGCTCCATGAGGGATGAGAAAGAAGGCATTTTCAAGGTTTTTCAAAGCATTTTTCACATAGATTTTGCAATTCAAGTCCAAATCACTTCATTCAAAGCTTGATTTCACTTGTTGGGCATCCATTCTACATCTTTCTTGCATCAAAACACATCAAAGGTGAGAGAAATTTCTAGATCTCAAATGTCATCTTTTATGTTTTTGCATATAATTGAATTTTGAACTGTTAGAAAGTTAAATTGATGTTATATTATTGGTCAGTGCATGCTAAGGATCATCTATTTGCGTTTATATAAGATTTGAACCGTTGTAGCATGAATTTTTATTTTCGGGTATTAAAAGTTGAGTTGTTGGCTATTTGTTGAATATTTTGAGTTGTAGTGGTTGGAATCGATTGCCGTGGATTTGTAAAAGTTTGTTAAATACGGAGTAGTACCATTGTAATGCTGAAATTTTGATTGTGATGTGGGTGTGAAAGTCCGAAAATTTTAGCCAAGGTGCATTGAGGTTATACGGTTTTTGGCTTGACTTGGATGTATTTTGGTTGGTTTCTGACGGGACTAATGTTGTTGATTGAGTGGGTGAGTGATAGAAACTGGTTTGGAGGTTATTGGATTAGTAGAATGTAAGTTATGACTTTTATAAGTTTGGGTTGTCTATCTTTAAAATGTTGATATATGTCTTTAGTTGTTTGGGTGGTGTTTGAGTGATTGAATTGTGAGTTGTTGATAGTTAGACTAGGGTTTGGTTGTGTGTTTAATGTCTGTTGAGTTGGATGGCCTACTTTGTCATCTAACTTAATTGTTTCATGATTATATAGTTGTTGATTGTTAAATGTTGTTTAATTGATTGTTGAAATACGGATTAATTGATTATTGAATATTGATTATTGTTACAAAACCGTGAGGAGCACGCTCGGGGTTAATCCGGGGTGTTACATTGTTAACTGATTAATTGATTGTTGAATTTAATCAAGGGGCGACCTACTTTGTTGTCCTCTTTGAGTGGTTTGATTGCATGATTGAGTGATTAGTTGTGCATGCGAATGTTTACAACAATTGTTATCAAGCTTGGTTGTGTTGTGTTACCATGGGCAGCCTCGGGTTTGCCAGGCAATAATCTGACCACCATGGCCAATTCCCTCACTCGTATGGACGGGGAAATCCATGGGTGTTGTGTCGTACTATCAGGGTTTCCGGATTCTCTTGAGTGGGAGTAACAAGGTGGGAATGTTAAAGTTCATGAAAGGATTGGATAGAGTCCAACGGCTTCAAAGGAACAATTATATCGTGTCCTTATTGATTGTTTACTTTTATTGCTGAATTTGTATTGTTATTAATGTTTATTATGTGTTTACTGCTCAAAGGATAATTTCCAAGGAGTATAGTAAATACTGTTAGGGATCTATCGAATCCTCACTGGGCTTGTTTTATATAAGCTCACTCTCAATTATTGCATGCATGCAGGTGTTACTGAGCCTGACTACGGGTACGTGCCTCTTGAAGAGGGAAATGTGCCATATGTGGATGAGTCTTATGTGCAGGAGTCATTGCCATGGGATTATCTTAGTTGTTGTAACACAATTTATTGCATAACCTATCTTGATATAAAGTCATATGTAGGTTGATTTAGTTGTCTTTATTTTGATCATGATTAGATTACTAAGTTGGTTATATCCTATTTTGAAATGTATGTATAGCCTATGTACTAAGTTGGAACGGAGGCGTATAACTATGAATGGATTATTGAAGGAGTGATTATTGTATAATATGGTTGGGT
This sequence comes from Ehretia macrophylla, assembly GCA_037974665.1. Lineage (NCBI taxonomy): Eukaryota > Viridiplantae > Streptophyta > Magnoliopsida > Boraginales > Ehretiaceae > Ehretia > Ehretia macrophylla. Next base: position 43,198,731 of record CM075779.1, read on the forward strand.
TGTTTATTGTTGAATGTTTGTGGAGTTGGTTGTATGAGTTGTGAAGAGGTTGGTTTAGAGCCTCGGTGTTCTAATTACTGTCGTTATACTTCTGAAATTCCGTTGCATCCTGACTGATTTTAGGTGGGGTCGAGTTGGGGAGCGACACATAGTGCTCCAGCCATGCCCTAACAGTGTCTAAGCCGTGCCCCAACAGTGTCCTAAGAGCGCCTCTTGAGCGCCCAGCGCACCCCACTTGTGCGGACCATCGTGCGGCATGGGCACCCCATGTGCGCACCTTCGTGTCGCATGTGGGCCACATACGCAAGCCATTATGCTGCATGCACACACGATGCGCACACCATCGTGCGGCATGGGTGCCCTATGTGCACACCTTCCTGCGGCATGTGGGCCGCATGCATGCGCCATCGTGCAGCATGCGCTTCCCATGCGCGCACCTTCGTGCGGCATGGGCACCCCATGAGCCCACCTTCGTGTGGCATGTGCAACCCATGCACGCACCATGGTGTGGCATGGGCGCCCCTTGCGCGCACCTTCGTGCGGTATGCGGGCCACATGCGCTCACCATCGTGCAGCACGGGCGCCCCATGTGCGCACCTTCATGAGGTATGGGCGCCCCATGCGCGTGCCCCACGTGGCCCAATTGCTTGCCCCATCGTGCCCCATGCGCGACCCTACTGCTTGCCAAGCCGTGCCCTAACTGCGTGCCTAGCTATGGCGCATCCGAGGCCGCAAGTACGTGCCCCATGTATGTGCCCTACCCTAGGCCCAATCGTGCACTGTCGTGCAACACCGTGGGCAGTCGTGCTATAACCTTTCACCAATGTGCCCAGCCGTGCCGAAGATAGGGGCAACTTAACCTCAGTCACCGTTAATGCTAAGGGAAGAACGTTAGCCACCTCGGCCGACCGGCAGCACACAAGTTCGGATTCAAATTTTTTGCCGTCTCTTACGAAGCAAGCATAGGTTGTCTAATACTTGGGCACTCGAGGCGATGCACGGGGTCAGTCGGCAGTGGGCCCGTTAGCACTTGGGCATAGCACATAGCACTTTGGCATCATTAGGCATAGCACTTGGGTGCACATAGCACTTGGGCACCAATGGGCATAGCACATAGCACTTTGGCATCATTGGGCATAGCACATAGCACTTGGGTATAGCACTTTGGGCATTCGCGAGTCGACACTTAAAACTTATGACGTCGACACTTGGGCATCATTGGGCATAGCACTTGGGTTTAGCACTTGGGCATCCTTGGGCATAGCACATAGCACTTGGGCATCCTTGGGCAGCA
>CM075779.1:43205024-43242524 GCA_037974665.1 Ehretia macrophylla
CCCAAAAACTTTGATTTCTCATAAGGTGCCGGCGGAGTCCTAAAAGCAACATCCGCCGATCCCTGGTCGGCATCGTTTATGGTTGAGACTAGGACGGTATCTGATCGTCTTCAAGCCCCCAACTTTCGTTCTTGATTAATGAAAACATCCTTGGCAAATGCTTTCGCAGTCGTTCGTCTTTCATAAATCCAAGAATTTCACCTCTGACTATGAAATACAAATGCCCCTTACTGTCCCTATTAATCATTACTCCGATCCCGAAGGCCAACTCAATAGGATCGAAATCCTATAATGTTATCCCATGCTAATGTATATAGATCGTAGGCTTGCTTTGAGCACTCTACTTTCTTCAAAGTAACAGCGCTGGAGGCACGACCCAGCCAGTTAAGGCCAGGAGCGCATCGCCGACAGAAGGGACGAGACGATCGGTGCACACCTGAGGCAGACCGGCCGACCCATCCCAAAGTTCAACTACGAGCTTTTTAACTGTAACAACTTAAATATACGCTATTGGAGTTGGAATTACCGCGACTACTAGCACCAGACTTGCCCTCCAATGGATCCTCGTTAAGGTATTTAGATTGTACCCTAAAGGTCGACGGCTCGAGACGAAAGCAAGACCGTCGTACGTGATTAGCGATGAACGTTGATTTCGGGCAAAGAGGGGCCAAGGACCCTATACCGTCATGGTGTGCCGCATCTGAGAGATCGAGCTACGCCCCATGGTCCACGTGTGCCGCACTTGTTGCAGTGAGCAGTGTGGAACACAGGACGTGCTTAAGGGTTCAACCTACGTCATCCATGATGGCTGACGCAAGGCAAAAGATGGACGATGTGACTTTAGACTGCCTTCTTTATAGGTACACAACATAGGAAATCGATCTACCGACCGAGGGAACGTAAGCACTCGGCCCGAGAATGAAGAGGCAAGTAAGGGCGGACGTCACTGCTCAAGCAGGGATCCAACTAACCCATACAAGCCGACCACCATTCACGCGCTATCACCTTCTCTTTGCCCAAACCACCAAGCCGGTAACCACCCCACCGTCAAGGCGAACGAAGCCCTTCAGGGGAACGGAATTGGCGAGATAGCCCGAGCACGCACCGCTAGGCATGAAGAATTTCTGAGGGACACGGGACGGGAATGGCACGAGGTGCATGAACAGGCCCCACGTCACAAGCTTAAGGGCCTACTTCATGGTGCCCGACCATGCACTGATTGCACGCAACTGAGGTAACAACCCAAAGCAGACTTCCCGCCCATGCGGTGCTTGGATCGCCACGACACTAGACCACGTCCGTCGCATTACGACTCAACGAGGACCTTGGCGTCGTGTGTTAGGCGATTCACGCATCGTGCAGGCCAGTGGGAACACACCGTGGGACGACTTTGAGACAGCACAATGCTTGGATCGCTGCAATATTGAAGCTCTAGCCATTGTCTCATCACAACGCTCGTGTCGTCATTTACCGAAAGCCAAGGCCTTGTACTAGGCAATTCGCGCATCGCGCAGTCCCCCACATTCACCCTATATGCGCCCACATGCACGGAACGGGACAAGCAAACTTTCTGCCCACGCGGTGCTTGGATTGCCATGACACTAGGCCATGTCCGTCGCATTACGACTCAGCGAGGACCATGGCATCGTGTGCTTGGCGATTTGCGCATCGTGCAGGCCTATAGGAACATACCGGGGGACGGCTTCGAGGCAATACGGTGCTTGAATCGCCACGACATTGAAGCATCAGTAATCGTCTCATTGCAATGCTCGTGTCGTTGCTTAACGAAATTCAATGCCATATGTGCTAGGCGATTTGCGCATCACGCATGCCCCCGGCCGTCCCCCTGTATGCACCCGTATGCATGGAACGGGACAAGCAAACTACCTTACTGCCTATGTGGTACTTGGATCACCACGACACTAGACCACATCTACTGTATTACGACTTAGCGAGGATCACGACGTCGTGTGCTACGCAATTCGCGTATCGCATAGGCCCATCGCAACAAACCGGGGGACAACTTCAAGGCTGGAAAATGGTTGGATCGCGACGACATCGAAGCATTAGCAATCGTCTCATCGCAACACTCGCGTCATTACTTAACGAAAGCCAATGCCACGTGTACTAGGCGATTCGCGCATCACGCATGCCCTCTACCATCCCCCTGTATGCACCCGTATGGAGGGAATGGGACAAGTAAACTACCTTCTTGCCCACGCGGTGCTTGGACTGCCACGACACTAGACCACGTCCGTCGCATTACGACTCAACGAGGACCATGGCATCGTGTGATTGGCGATTCGCGTATCATAGAGGCCCGTCGGAACCAACCGGGGGACGGATTCAAGGCCGCATGGTGCTTGGATATCCATGACATTGAAGCACTAGCAATCGTCTCATCGTAACGCTCGCGTCATTGCTTAACGAAAGCCAATACCACGTGTGCTAGGTGATTCGCGCATCATGCATGCCCCCCCCACCATCCCCCTGTATGCACCCGTATGCACAGAACGGGAAAAGCAAACTACCTTCCGGCCAACGCGGTGCTTGGATCGCCACGACACTAGACCACGTTCATCGCATTACGACTCAGCGAGGACCATGGCGTTGTGTGCTAGGCGATTCGCGCATCGTACAGTCCCGTCGAAACCAACCGAGGGACGATTTCAAGGCCGCATAGTGCTTGGATCACCACGACATTGAAGCATTAGCAATCGTCTCATCGCAATGCTCGTGTCGTTGCTTAATGAAAGCCAATGCCACATGTGCTAGGCGATTCGCGCATCACGCATGCCCCCCACCGTCCCCCTGTATACACCTGTATGCACGAAACGGGACAAGCCAATGCCACATATGCTAGGTGATTCGCGAATCAAGCACGCCCCCCACCATCCCCCTGTATGCACGGAATGGGACAAGCAAACTAGCTTCCTTCCCACACGGTGCTTAGATCACCCCGACACTAGACCACGTCCATTGCATTGCGACTCAGCGAGGACCATGGCATCGTGTGCTAGGCAATTCGCGCATCACATAGGTCCGTATGAACTAACCGGGGGACGACTTCAAGGCTGTATGGTTCTTGGACCGCCACGACATTGAAGCATCAGCGATCGTCTTTGCTGATTGCAGTCCTATCGACAAGAATATCAAAAATCAGATATTTTTTGCAAGGCCCGTTGGAACCAACCGGGGGACAGTTTCAAGGCCGCATGGAGCTTGGATCGCCACGACATTGAAGCATCAGCAATTGTCTCATCGCAATGCTCACGTCGTTGCTTAACGAAAGCTAATGCCACGTGTGCTAGGAGATTCATGCATCACGCATGCCCCCCACCGTCCCCCTGTATGCACCCGTATGCAGGGAACGGGACATGCAAACTACCTTTCTACCCACGCAGTACTTGGATCGCCATGACACTAGACCACGTCCGTCGTATTACAACTCAGCGAGGACCATGGCGTGGTGTGCTAGGTGATTCACGCATCGTATAGGCCCGTCGAAATCAACCGAGGGACGGCTTCAAGGCTGCATGGTGCTTGGATCGCCACGACATTGAAGCATCAGCAATCGTCTCATTGCAATGCTCGCGTCGTTGCTTAATGAAAGCCAATGACACATATGCTAGGCAATTCGTGCATCACGTATGCTCCCCACTGTCCCCCTGTATGCACCCGTCTGCACGGAATGGGACAAGCAAATTACCTTATTGCCCACATGGTGCTTGGATCGCCACGACACTAGACCACGTCCGTTGCATTACAACTCAGCGAGGACCATGGTGTCGTGTGCTAGGCAATTCGTGCATCACACAGGCACGTCAGAACCCACTGGGGGACGACTTCAAGGCCGCATAGTGCTTGGATTGCCACGACATTGAAGCATTAGCAAACGTCTCATCGCAACGCTCGCATCATTGCTTAACGAAATCCAATGCCACGTGTGCTAGGCGATTCGCGCATCACGCTTGCCCCCACCGTCCCCCAAGAGCCACCCAAGCCCACGCGGTGCTTGGATCGCCACGACACTAGACCATGGCCGCACGCATCCACTCGGCAATGGCCATGGCTTCGTGTGCTAGGTGATTTGCGCATCATGCAGGCTCATCGACACGTCGGGGGATGGGATTGTCCCCCAACGTGTACCTAGACGGCGGCACGGGGATGGCTGCTTTTGTGCTTGGGCAACCACTCGCCCCCTCATTAGCCATCCCAATGACATCGACAGTGTTGCGGCACCAAGATGGATAATAAGGGGTGAGGGAAGCCACAACGTTCCTCATTAGACATCCTGGTGCCGCGCCGAGGGACATGCCGGGGGACGTAGGGCGAAGGTGGCACGGCCCCAATGCACGGGTATGCAATGCAATACCTTAGCGTGATTCACTCGGTAGGCATTCTCGCCCACAATATAGCCCACGATATAGCCCACAATGTGCAAAGAAGTGCCTATAACGTCCCCCCGCATGGACCTCGACCAGGGGGCTTAACACCACATACCCCCCCATAGTACATTTAGATACAAAAACCAAGTGACAGCAGTAGCGTACATTTTGCCAGAGATTCATAATGGGAGTTTTACACTATAAAAGGCCCCATATAGCATGATCTGCGTACCCAACTTGCTCTTTATTGATAGCATATGATATCCAAATGCTTCAAAATTATTTTTTTTGAAAAAATATTTTTAATATTTAATAATTGCGAAAAATAGGAAAAAATCCGAAAAAATAGTAGAAAATTCAAAAAAAGTTGTATTAATTCATACATTAATTTGTTAAATGATATTCAAAAATATTTTTTTTTCAAAAAATTAATTTTTAATATTTAAAAATTACGAAAAATAGGAAAAAATCAGAAATAAATACTAGAAAATTCATGAAAATTTATATTAATTCATAAATTAATTTGTTTACATGATATTTGGCATTAAAACTTTTTTTGGATGGATTGGGAAACCGATTAATCTATTTCGCCTCACAAATGTGACGAACTGTTTGTCAAACAAGGCAAAGGTTAAGACTACTTCATAGATTTGGAAACCACTTGTAAAAGGATATCAATGTCCACATTCGTGTCATAATACATTCTGCATACCCAATACACCTGAATGCTTAACATTGCCCGTGGAGCCCAACGTCCCCTAGTAGTGCCAAAGTCGTCCACCAACATCCCCTATCGTCCCCCAAGCGTACCCCCATAGTGCCCCAGCCGTGCCTTAATAGTGCCTCAACAGCGCCCTTTGAGCGCCCTACGAGTGCTACTTGTACGCACCATCGTGAGGCACGGGTGCCCCATCCGCGCACGATGCATACACTATCCTGCGGTATGGATACCCCATGTGCGCACCTTCGTGCGGCATGTGGGCCTTATGCGCACACCATAGTGCGGTATGCGCGCCTGATAAGCGCACCATAGTGTGGTATGCGCGTACCATCTTGCGGTATGGTTGCCCCATGCACGCACCATCGTGCAGCTTGGTCGCCCCAAGCGTGCACCTTCGTGCGGCATGCGGGGCATATACAAGCACCATTGTGAGGTATACGAGGCCGATGTCCGTACTATCGTGCGGTAAAGACGCCCCATGCCCGCACCTTCGTGTGGCATGCGCGCACTATCTTGCAGCATGGGCATCCCATAGTGCGGTATGCGTATACCATAGTGTGGCATGCGTGTACCATAGTACGGAATGTGCGTCCCATGTGTGCACCTTCATGTGGCATGCATGCACTATCGTGCGGCATGGACGCCCCATGCGCGCACCTTCGTCCGGCAAGCCCGCAGCATCGTGCAGCATGGGTGCCCAATGCGCGCACATTCGTGCAGCATGTGCGCCCCATGCGTGCACCATCGTGCCACATGCGCACCCCATGCGTGCACCTTCGTGCGACATGGGCGCCCTATGCACGCGCCTTCGTGCAGCATGCACGCACCATCGTTCGACATAGGCGTGACAACTGCTTGCCAAGCCATGCCCCATCTGCGTGACAAGCTATAGCGCATCCGAGGCCCCAAGTACGTGCCCCATGTACATGCCCAATCTGAGGCCCAATCGTGCGCCGTCGTGCTACACCGTGGGCAGTCATGCCTCAACCTTTCACCAACATGCCCAGCCGTGCCGAAGATAGGGGCAACATAACCTCAGTCACCGTTAATGCTAAGGGAAGAACGTTAGGCACCTCGGCAGGCCGGCAGCACACAAGGTCGGATTCAAATTTTTTGCCATCTCTTACGAAGCAAGTATATGCTGTCTAACACTTCGGCACTCGAGGCGATGCACGGGGCCAGCCGGCAGTGGGCCCGTTAGCACTTGGGCATAGCATATAGCACTTAGGCATCATTGGGCATAGCACTTGGGTGCACATAGCACTTGGGCATAAAGCTTGGGTGTACATAGCACTTGCGCATCAATGGGCATAGCACATAGCACTTGGGAACAGCACTTTGGGCATTCGCGCGTCGACACTTAAAACTTATGACGTCAACACTTAGGCATCATTAGGCATAGAACTTGGGTTTAGCACTTGGGCATCCTTGGGCATAGCACATAGCACTTGGGCATCCTTGGGCATTGCACATAGCACTTGGGCATAATTGGACATCATCGTTGCCTCGAAACCCTGCGACACTTGCGGCAGCACTTATGCACGCAACGATTGTGGCAAACTAACTTGGGCTAATGTTTTTCAGACTTGGGCGCAAAGCACTTGGCAACACTTGGGCATTCGTGCGTCGATACTTTGGTTACAACTTATGACTTACTTAGGCACTTGGAGACACACTTGGGGAGGGGCACAGGGTGTCAAACCTCTTGGCCCGTTTGGGGGAAATAGTGTTGGTTGATGGGATGGGATTGGATTGGATTGCGGATGGGGCAGAGATAGGTGAGGAGGGGAGAGGGATGAATCGGAGCGACAAAGGGTTGAATCTCAATGGATCGTGGCAGCAAGGCCACTCTAGCACTTACAATTCCCCGTCGCGTATTTAAGTCATCTGCAAAGGATTCTGCCTGCCGCTCGATGGGAATTGTACTTCAAGGCGGCCGGCGCGACGCTTTCGTTGCGACGGCTTGGCCAACAACACGTGCCCTTGGGGACCGGAGGCCCCTACTGCGGGTCAGTGAATAGGCGGCGGGCGAACGCGTCACTTCTAGCCTGGATTCTGACTTAGAGGCGTTCAGTCATAATCCAGCACATGGTAGCTTCGCGCCACTGGTTTTTCATCCAAGCACTATGACCAATTGTGTGAATCAACAATTCCTCTCATACTAGGTTGAATTACTATTATGACACTGTTATCAGTAGGGTAAAACTAACCTGTCTCACGACGGTCTAAACCTAGCTCACGTTCCCTGTTGGTGGGTGAACAATCTAACACTTGGTGAATTCTGCTTCACAATGATAGGAAGAACCGACATCAAAGGATCAAAAAGCAACGTCACTATGAAAGATTGGCTGCCACAAGCTAGTTATCCATGTGGTAACTTTTCTGACACCTCTAGCTTCAAATTCCAAAGGTCTAAAGGATCGTTAAGCCACACTTTCATGATTCGTATTCATACTGGAAATCAGAATCAAACGAGCTTTTACCCTTCTCTTCCACATAAGATTTCTATTCTCGTTGAGCTTATCTTAGGACACCTGCATTATCTTTTAACAGATGTACCGCCCCAGCTAAACTCCCCACCTGACAATGTCTTCTGCCCAGATCGGCTCGCAAAGCGAGCCTTGGTTCTAAAAAGAGGGGTAGTGCCCTACCTCCAATTCACGAAATAAGTAAAATAACGCTAAAAGTAGTGGTATTTCACTTTCGCCTTTCGGCTCCCACTTATCCTACACCTCTGAAGTCATTGCACAAAGTCGGACTAAAGTCAAGCTCAATAGGGTCTTCTTTCCCCGCTGATTCTGCCAAGCCCATTCCCTTGGGTATGGTTTCGCTGGATAGTAGACAGGGATAGTGGGAATCTCGTTAATCCATTCATGCGCATCACTAATTAGATGACGAGGCATTTGGCTACCTTAAGAGAGTCATAGTTACTCCCGCCGTTTACCCGCGCTTGGTTAAATTTCTTCACTTCGACATTCAGAGCACTAGGCAGAAATCACATTGCGTGAGCATCCGCAGGAACCATCGCAATGCTTAGTTTTAATTAAACAGTCGGATTCCCCTTGCCCGTACCAGTTCTGAGCTGGCTATTCAACTCCCGGGGAAAGCCCTCGAGGGAGCTGTTTCCAGTCCGTCCTCTGGCTAGCACGTGTCACCGTGGGAGCAGCTCGAGTAGTCCACCGACAATCGACAGGTTCAAGACTAGGACCCCCATGCCCAGCCCTCAAAGCGAATCCTTTTCCCGAAGTTATGGATCCATTTTGCTGACTTCCCTTGCCTACATTGTTCTATCGACCAGAGGCTGTTCACCTTGGAGACCCGATGCAGTTATGAATATGATCAGGCGTGGATGACACTCGGTCATCTGGATTTTCAAGGGCCGTCAGGGGCGCACCGGACACCGCACGACGTGCAGTGCTCTTCTAGCCGCTGGACCTTACCTTTGGCTGAGCCGTTTCCAAGGTGGGCAGGCTGTTAAACAGAAAAGATAACTCTTCCCGAGGCCTCCACCGACGTCTCCGGCCTCCTGAATGTTGCCATCAATCTCCACATCCTGCTTTAGGAATTTTAACTCGACTCCCTTTCGGTGCACACGCGGAACACGCTATCTGTCGGGCTTCCCCCTATCCTTAGGATCGACTAACCCATGTGCAAGTGCCATTCACATGGAACTTTTCCCTTCTTCGGCCTTCAAAGTTCTCATTTGAATATTTGCTACTACCACCAAGATCTGCACCGACGGCCGCTCTGCCTGGGATCGCGCCCTGGGTTTTGCAGCGACCGCCGCGCCCTCCTACTCATCGGGGCCTGGCACTTGCCCCGACGGCCGGGTATAGGTCACGCGCTTAAGCGCCATCCATTTTTGGGGCTAGTTGATTCGGCAGGTGAGTTGTTGCATACTCTTTAGCGGATTTTGACTTCCATGCCCACCGTCCTGCTGTCTTAATCGACCAACACCTTTTGTGGGATCTAGGTTAGCGCGTAGTTGGGCATCGTAACCCGGCTTACGGTTCATCCCGCATTGCCAGTTCTGCTTACCAAAAATGGCCCACTTGGAGCTCTTGATTCCGTGGCGTGGCTCAACGAAGCAGCTACACTATCCTACCTATTTAAAGTTTGAGAATAGGTCGAGGGTGTTGCGCCCCCGATGCCTCTAATCATTGGTTTTACCCGATATAACTCGCACGCAAGCTCCAACTATCCTGAGGGAAACTTTGGAAGGAACCAGCTACTAGATGGTTCGATTAGTCTTTTGCCCCTATACCCAAGTTAGACAAACGATTTGCATGTTAGTATCATTATGGGCCTCCACCAGAGTTTCCTCAGGCTTCGCCTTACTCAGGCATAGTTCACCATCTTTCAGGTCCCGACAGGTATGCTCGCACTCGAACCCTTCTCAGAAGATCAAGGTCAGTCGGCGGTGCACTCCCCGAGGGGGATCCTGTGAGGCCCAACCCCGAATAACATATCTTGCCTCAATTTACGTGCCTTAGACCCAGAATTATATGATCAACCTTGGATTACGTGCCATGTCTTGGTTTTCATGCATGCCTCATCATACATGCCTTGACCTAGAATTATGTGCCTTAATCCTCGACTTACGTGCCCTAACTTCGATTTACGTGCGATACCTCGATTTGTCTGCACCGACCTTGAATTGCGTGCCCTAACCTAGGTTTAAGAGTCGTGTCTTGATTTATATGCCTTGCATTGATTTATGTGCATTCATTTAGGGTTGCGTGCATTTACTTGGAATACGTGCATTACCTCGTAATTCGTGTCTTACCTCGTAGTACGTGCCCTAGACCTAGGAAAGCGTGCCCGCACACTAATCAATAAAGCATCCTACACAAAGCACTAGACTATTAAATAATCCTACAACTCCACTAACTAATATTTTAATCTAAGTCAATGCACTAAAAGACAAAACACTAAACACTAAACATTATTTATTCCTTTTGCAAAATCCATGCACCTCAAATACCACAATTTAACCTACAATAAAACAAGCCTTAAACAAACAAATAATTCAGAATTTCACATGCCTTGGCTGACCATACCTTGCACTTGGTCAAACATTGCACAATTAAATTAAGCCTAGACAAACCTATGACACAATGCATAAAAAAATGAAACCAAAGCACCCTACCAAGCATGCCATTCTCGGCCTACACACCATGCCCATCCCTCATAATTCAAAATGCTCAAAAGAGGACACAATTTCAGATTTTGAAGAGTCCAAGGCCAACACATGCACTCAAAAACATCCTCAAAGCATCTTCAACCTCATTTTCCTCGCAAGACTCTCTCAACTCCCTCATTCTCTCTCCTTCTCGGCTATGACCTTCTCTTGAACATTCAAGGCTGAAAACATTGCTCTCCATATCACTCAAGCTCGGCCATAGCAGCCCAAGCAAGGAAGAGGCTCCCTTTGTGCATTTTGAAGAGCATTTGTGCATCTTTAACCATCAATAGGCTAAGGTGAGGGTTAAACTCTTTTAAAAGCTTTCGAAACTCACATGCATGCTTTCATATGGCTAGCTTTACCTCTGTAATTATTGTATATGTGTGTATATGAGCTTATCTTCTCATGCATGGCATGATAATGGCTAGAACTTGAAGATAGGTAAAAATGTTTTTGCTGGCAGTTTTCTGATCTTGCAGTACGAAGTGCATTTGGCTTAGTAAACCTTGATAAAAATGCATCAAAATTGGTAGGACACTATTTTTGTCAGTTCTGGACATTTTTTGTAGAAATAGTCCACGGCCAATTTTGACTCTAAGGTCTCAAAAATGGTCAAACATCGTGAGGTGTTTAAATCTGGAAAAATTGGAAAAATGAAATAGGTTTCTGGCAGATTTCTAACTTTGTAGAACGGAGTGTTTTTGACCTAGTAAATGTTGATATAAATGCATGAAGATTTGTAGGTTGCTATATTTTTCAGTTCTGGACATGTTTTTGAGAAATAGACCAAAGCCAATTCTGACTCTAAGAGCCTCAAAATTGGCAAAACTCGTAATGTGTCTAAAACTGGACAGTTTTGCATAGTCTCACGGTTTTGGCCATAACTTCTAAGTTCGAACTCCAAATGATGCGAGGTTTATTCCTAGGTTTAAATCCCTCATTAAGCTTTAATTCGACATTTGGTTCACTGAAATTGGAGATTAGTTGCTTGTCTAATCGAATGTGAGAAAACAGACCATTGCAGTGAGGTTTTTGTTTAGTGATATGCTTAGAATCATGTTGAGACCTTGCTTGAGGTATTGAATGCTTGGAATTGTGGCACGTAGATGTGGTATGGATTGTTGTGGTTGGTTGAGTTTGTTTAATTTGATTGATGTATGGCTTGGGATCATTAATTGATGAATAGTTTGCTTAATTGCATGTTTAAGCACGGAATTGAGGTCCTAACGCTTATGACTATTTGCTAAGAAATGAACTTATAGTTAAATGTGTTAAATTATGTGACTAATAGGCTGCCCGTAATTGTCCTTATAGCTCTAAATGTGATTTCCGATTATTGCATGTTGCTAAGTGAGCTATTCTTGCATCTGGTCTCGTATAAATGTCGTTACATGCTTGTATAATGTTAATACTTGATACGTGAACCCCGAAATAAGTTATATGACTTGATTTATATGTGTTACTTGGCTGTATGTTTAATGTTCACATGACTCTTCGTGTTCTACAAAGTGAAACTTCATGTCAAGCATGCCTCGATCGTTTACGTGGCAATATGTGATCTTGAAATTGCTTGGAGGCAACCTACTTTGTTGTCCTCCTAATGTGAATCGTTAAATGGTTTAAATGTACATTGTATACAAGGTTGCAACCTTTTATTGTGGCATAGTAGCATTTCACGAACGCTGGGCGGCATAGGGCTTGCCGGTGCTCCCGTGACTACCATGGTCCAATTCCCTCTCTCGCTTGGCTTTCCACCCTCGAAGAGTGGGTCATAGGATTTCGGGGTACATCCGGAGTACACCCAATTAGGAGCAATAAGTGGATGATTGAAGCTGGCCGCAACAATTGTTATCAAAAATGATATCAAGAGCAAATGCTCACCGATTGAACTTGAGATCAAAAGCTCACCGTATCCTTGAAATGATTGGTAATTGTATCTGTTGTTCAATTTGATTCTTATACTTTGCGTACTTTATTATTTATAATACATGACATGTTTTCAAAAATGGATTTTCATGAAATTAACTGGAAAAGAGTTTCAAAACATTATCTTTCGTTCCCCCTCGCTGAGTTCATAAGGACTCACCCTCTTTTATCATCACAGGTGAAGAAGATCAGGAACAAGTACCCATGGAGAACGTGCATGTTGATGACTCTTTGGAGTGATTGCTTGTCTTACGTGCCTTGCTTGACTTTGGCTATTTTGCGAACGTTATGTTTATTTTAAAGACTTTCTTATGTTGTTTGTTGTTGATTGTAAATGACCCCCGTTGTAATTTGGGTCTAATTTTGGCTTGTACTGACTATGACTAGATGACAAGCTATCTTGTGGGTTGCTATTACTGTTTTGATTTAGTAACTACCATAGGCAACTCAATCACTAGGTGAAGAAATCAAATGATGTAACTTTATCTAATTTAACCTAGGTATTCAATAGTAAGCTAAAGATCAACAGGTACTTGCGCCATAGGAATCGACAAGTAAACGAGATATAGCCATCATGCTAAGCTTATTAGTCAAACAAGACTTTCAAGATAAATTAGTAGGTAGATCGGTTGATGACCAAATAGAAGTTCTTAGTGGAATTGAATTAATGATTGGTATATTGAGGCATTTAGAAATTTAGGTCAAACCAAACGGTCCTAAATATAGCCGTTATGCTACCGATTTTGTGGGAAATCTTTCAGAGTTTTAGGCTAAGGTTAAGTGTTAAATCTTAACAAATGATTAAGTATGTGAAATAGTGTAAATGATTAGATCACACCCTAGTCTAACTTCTATGGGTTGGGTTGGGTCGTGACAGATCTCGCCAATCAGCTTCCTTGTGCCTTGCGGGTTTACGCACCCATTGACTCATACACATGTCAGACTCCTTGGTCCGTGTTTCAAGACGGATCAAATGGGGAGCACGCAGGCCAACACCTGGAGTGCACAGATGCCGAAGCACGCCGAAGGCACGCGCTACTCAACCACGATCGAGGCGACAGTGTTCCGCAGGCATATTTATTGCCCGGACTTTGGCCGCTGCCTCAATCCGCGCTGGTCCGCGCCCCGAGCCGATTGGTAAACTGGCTCTCGCCATTTCGCATACGACCGAGGCGCATCACCGACCCCCATCTACTTCCATCCCGACAAATTCAAGCACTCTTTGACTTTCTTTTCAAAGTCCTTTTCATCTTTTCCTCGCGGTACCTGTTCACTATCAGTCTCTCGCCCGTATTTAGCCTTGGACGGAATTTACCGCCTGCTTAGGGCTGCATTCCCAAACAACCCCGACTCACCAATAGCGCCTTGTGGTGCGATAGGGTCCGGGCACGACGGGGCTCTCACCCTCTCTGGTGCCCCTTTTCAGGGGACTTGGGCCCAATCCGCCATTGAAGACGCTTCTCCAAACTACAATTCGGAAGGCGGAGCCACCCGATTCTCAAGTTGGGCTATTCCCGGTTCGCTCGCCATTACTAAGGGAATCCTTATAAGTTTCTTTTCCTCCTCTTCTTGATATGATTAAACTCAGCGGGTAATCCATCCTGACCAGGGGTCGCGGTCGTTGTGAAACCCCACTTTTCTATCATGTCTCATTTTGCGTGTTTATTCTCGTTTTGCGTGTTTATTCTCATTTTGCGTGAATTGATCTGTCTATGTGCTATATGACTTAGAATGTGATAATTTTGATATTAATACTCCTAGAACATGCTAAATGTGCATTCATGAAATTTTTATAAAAAACGGAGTCAGAAATTTTATCGTCGACTTTAGTGAATAGTATTTTCGAAACACATCTGCTAAAATTTTGAAACTGGTCTTTTTAACCCTTCTAGACCTAGTCCTCGGACTTTAATAGACCTATGTTTGATGAAAATGGTTTTCAAATCGGCTTAGGAATTTATTAGGGTTTTTTAACCCACTTTTGCGAAAATCGAGTTTTAAGCCGACTCGGGTGAAATTGTTTGATTATAAAACTTCTTGTCACCTAAAAATAATCTACTTGAGCTATCTTAGGAGTTGCATATTTGTTTTGAGCAAAGAGATAGCTAAAATGCATTTAAAAGACAAGAAAATACAAAAATACTAAGTTTACTCAACTTTGACTTTCATTAAAATGTTGACCTTTATGCATATATCACCAACACACTTTACAATAGCACAAAAACACACTCAAAAACACCTAGTTGGTTGAGAGTTTCATGGGAGAATAAGCCAAGGTTTTCTTCAAGTTTTCAAAGCAAAATTTTAAAGAAAAAGCTAGTTTTTGTCCGTAGAACTTCGTACCGAGTTGGATTCCGCTTGTTGGGCATGCATTGCACGCATATCTAGGCTTTTATCGCATCAAAGGTGAGAGAAAAATTCTAGATCTCAAAACTCATATTTTGTGTTTATGCGTATAAATAATTATTGAACTGTTAGAATGTTGATTTGAAGTTAGATTATTGCTCCATGCATGCTAGGGATCATTTATATGTAATCTTACGAGATTTGAACCGTTGTAGCATAATTATTTATTTTCGGGTATTTAAAGTTGATTAATTTGCTAAATGTTGAATATTTTGAGTTGTGTTGGTTGAAATCGATTGCCGTCGATTTCTAAAAGTTTGATAATTAAGTGGTAGAGCCGTTGTAATGCCAAATTTTTGATTACAAGGTCGGTGCTAAATTCCAGAAATTTCAGCCATGACACACTAGGGTTTTTGGGTTATTGGGCATGATTTGGATGTGTTTTGGTTGGTTTCCAAGGGGGCTATTGTAGTTGATTGAATCGGTGAGTGATAGAAACTGATTTGGAGTTGTTTGGATTAGTAGAATGTAAATATGAATATTTGAAGTTTAGGTTGTCTTTCTTTAAAATGTTAAATTATGCCTTTAGTTGATTGGGTGTGGTTTGAGTGGTTGAATTGTGAGATGATGATGGGTAAACTAGGGTTTCATTTTGTATTTAATGCATTGTCGGTTGGATGGCCTACTTTGTCATCTAACTTAGTTATTTGTTGTTAAATTGATTATTGATGTTATTATGATGATAATATAATTATTGATTGATGATTGATGAACTGGGAGATAGTCAACGAAAAAGGTTGTCCTCCTGTGAATGATTGATGTTTATTATTATTGCTGAGTCTTTGGTATGTGTATGCCACCTCTCGGGCAACATCGGGCTGTCGGGTTGATAACGGCATGACTACCAGAGACTACCTCCAGCTCGCATGATGGAGGTATCATGGAAGGAAAGGTTATTGGGGTACCTCGGGTGCATGAGGTAATGGGAGTCACAAAAAGGCTACTATGATTGTGATGGCGTTTGGAGCTACACCAACTAGTGTATCCTTTATTGAATGGTCATTATAGATTATGTGATGATAGTATTATTGATATTATTGTGTGTTTACTTGCTCAAAGGATTATATCCAAGGAGTATAGTGAATATTGTTAGAGATCTATCGGATCCTCACTGGGCTTATTTTATATAAGCTCACTCTCTATTATTGCATGCTTATAGGTGTACTTGAGCAAGATTACGGGTACGTTACTCCTGAAGAGGAAAATGTGCCTTACGTGGATGAGTCTTATGTTCCGGAGTCTTATCCTTGATGTTGTATTGTTTTACTACCTTGTATATTATCTAGTTGACTTTTATATGCTTTGTAGTTCATAATGTAAAAGATGTTGAAAAGATAATGAATTAGTTGATGCTATCTTAGTAGTCTTTCTTTTGTCTATGTTTAGGTTGCTAGGTTAGTATCAATATATTTTTGCAATGTATATTAAGGTTCATGTATTATGTTGGAACGGAGGCGTATAACAAAGAATGATTATGGTGTAATATGGTTATGTTGTATGTTGTTATTTTATTGAGGAGTTGTTTATTGTATGGTTTATGGAGTTGATGTATGATGTTCTAATGAGGTTGGTTTAGAGCCTCGGTATCCTATTTACTGTCGTTATACAGCCGAAATTCTGTTGCGTCCTGACTGATTATAGGAGGGGTTGAGTTGGGGCGTGACAGTCGTAGCGCATGGCGCCAGAGGGTCTCTCTTCAGTCCCGTACGCTCGACGGGACGACACACGACAACCCGAGAGTTGAATGAACCAACCACCACTTGTCGTGACGTCCGTCGTGCCGGACTCGCATTTTCGCCAACCGCGTCTTGAGACACGGGAGGCCAGAATCCACCTCCACGCACGAACCCAGCATCCCTGTGTTGGGACACGGGGTGGGGGGGCGACGCGATGCGTGACTCCCAGGCCGACGTGCCCTCAACCTGACGGCTTCGGGCGCAATTTCTGTTCAAAGATTCGATGGTTCACGGGATTCTGCAATTCACACCAAGTATCACATTTCGCTACATTCTTCATCGATGCGAGAGCCGATATATCCGTTGCTGAGAGTCGTTTTCATTTCGTAAGGGACCGAGGCCTAACTCGGCACACCGCAGACAGGGCAAGGATAGGCAGTCCCCCATATTTCGTTTGCCTTGGCATATTCGGCACAGGGGTTCGTTGTTTGCGGGGCGTTCACCCTGACTCGGGACCGATACGTGGGCTGGGGACGAGCCACTTCCCCCGTATCGGCCCCGCATTGTTAAAACGAGTTCGCAGGTCATTCTGCCTTCGCAGGGTTCGACAATGATCCTTCCGCAGGTTTACCTATGGAAACCTTGTTACGACCTCTCCTTCCTCTAAATGATAAGGTTCAGTGGACTTCTCGCGACGTCGCGGGTAGCGAACCGCTCACGTCACCGCGATTCGAACACTTCACCAGATCATTCAATCGGTAGGAGCGATGGGCGATGTATACAAAGAGAAGGGACGTAATCAACGCGAGCTAATGACTCGCGCTTACTAGGAATTCCTAGTTCAAGACCAACAATTGCAATGATCTATCCCAATCATGATGAAATTTCAAAGATTACCCGGGCCTGTCGGCCAAGGCTATAGACTCGTTGAATACATCAGTGTAGCGCGCGTGTAGCCCAGAACATCTAAGGGCATCACAGACCTGTTATTGCCTCAAACTTCCACAGCCTAAAAGGCCGTAGTCCCTCTAAGAAGCTAGCTGCGGAGGGATACCTTCGCATAGCTAGTTAATAGGCTGAGGTCTCGTTGAACGGAATTAACCAGACAAATCGCTCCACCAAATAAGAACGGCCATGCACCACCATCCATAGAATCAAGAAAGAGCTCCCAGTCTGTCAATCCTTACTATGTCTAGACCTAGTAAGTTTCCCCGTGTTAAGTCAAATTAAGCAGCAGGCTCCACTCCTGGTGGTGCCCTTCCGTCAATTCCTTTAAGTTTCAGCCTTGCGACCATACTCCCCCCGGAACCCAAAAACTTTGATTTCTCATAAGGTGCCGGCGAAGTCCTAAAAGCAACATCCGCCGATCCCTGGTCGGCATCATTTATGGTTGAGACTAGGACGATATCTGATCATCTTCGAACCCCCAACTTTCGTTCTTGATTAATGAAAACATCCTTGGCAAATGCTTTCGCAGTTGTTCGTCTTTCATAAATCCAAGAATTTTACCTCTAACTATGAAATACGAATGCCCCTGACTGTCCCTGTTAATCATTACTCTGATCCCGAAGGCCAACTCAATAGGATCGAAATCCTATAATGTCATCCCATGCTAATGTATACAAAGCATAGGCTTGCTTTGAGCACTCTAATTTCTTCAAAGTAACAGTGCCAGAGGCACGACCCGACCAGTTAAGGCCAGGAGCGCATCACCGGCAGATGGGACGAGACGACCGGTGCACACCTGAGGCAGACCGGCCAACCTATCCCAAAGTCCAACTACGAGCTTTTTGACTGCAACAACTTAAATATACGGTATTGGAGTTGGAATTACCGCGGCTGTTGGCACCAGACTTGCCCTTCAATGGATCCTCGTTAAGGGATTTAGATTGTACTCATTCCAATTACCAGACTCTTTGAGCCCGGTATTGTTATTTATTGTCACTACCTCCCCGTGTCAAGATTGGGTAATTTGTGCGCCTGCTGCCTTCCTTGGATGTGGTAGTCGTTTCCCAGGCTCCCTTTTCAAAATTGAACCCTAATTCTCTGTCACCCGTCAGCACCATGGTAGGTCACTATCCTAGCATCGAAAGTTGATAGGGCAGAAATTTGAATGATGTGTCGCCGGCACGAGGATCGTGCAATCCGTCGAGTTATCATGAATCATCGTAGCAACGGGCATAGCCCGCATCGACCTTTTATCTAATAAATACATCCCTTCCAGAAGTCGGGGTTTGTTGCACGTATTAGCTCTAGAATTACTTCGGTTATCCGAGTAGTAGATACCACCGTCTACCTCTATAACTGATTTAATGAGCCATTCACAGTTCCACAGTCTGAATTAGTTCATACTTACACATGGATGGCTTAATCTTTGAGACAAGCATATGACTACTGGCATGATCAACCAGGTAGCATTCCTCATCGATGCCGACGTTGCACAAGGAACATCGTCCCCTAAGGGTCGATGGCTCGAGACGAGCGCATGACCATCATACGCGATAAGCGACGAACACTGATTTCAGGCAAAGGACCCCATATCATCATGGTGTGCCGCATCCGAGAGATCGAGCGACGCCCCACGGGCCACGTGTGCCGCATTTGTTGGAGTGAGCAACGTAGAACACGGGACGTGCTTAGGGGTTCGCCCCACGTTATCCACGGAGGCAGACGCAAGGTAAAAGATGGACGATGTGACTTTAGATTGCCTTCTGTGTAGGTACGCAACATAGGAAACTGACCTACCGACCGAGGCAACGTAAGCACTTGGCTCGAGAATGAAGAGGCAAGTAGGGGCGGATGTCGCTACTCAAGCAGGGATCCAACCGACCCATACAAGCCGACCACCACTCACGCGCAATCATGTTCGCTATGCCCAGACCACGAAGCCGGTAACTGCCCCACCGTCTAGGCAAACAAAGCCCTTCAGGCGAACGGAAGCGGCGAGATGGCCCGAGCACGCACCGTTAGGCACGTAGAATTTCTGAGGGACATAGGACAGGGATGGCACGAGGTGCATTACCAGGCCGCACGTCACAAGTTTAAAGGCCTACTTCGTGGTGCCCGACCATGCATCAATTGCACACAACTGAGGTACTAACCGAAAGTGGAATTCCTACCCACGCAGTGCTTGGATCACCACGACAATAGACCACGTCTGTCGCATTACGACTCAGCGGGGACCATGGTGTCGTGTGCTAGGCGATTCGCACAGGTTAATGGGAACACACCGTGGGACGACTTCAAGGTAGCACAGTGCTTGGATCGCCATAACATTGAAGCTCTAGCCATCGTCTCATCGCAACGCTCGCATCGTCACTTAACGAAAGCTAATACCACATGTGCTAGGCGATTCGTGCATCACGCATGCTCCCCACCGTCCCCTAGTATGCACCTATATGCATGAAACGGGACAAGCAATCTACCTTCCTGCCCACGCAATGCTTGGATCACCACGACACTAGACCACGTCCGTCGCATTACGACTCAGCGAGGACCATGGCATCGTGTGCTAGGCGATTCGCGCATCACACAGGCCCGTCGGAACCAACCGGGGGACGGCTTCAAGGCCGCATGGTGCTTGGATCGCCACAACATTGAAGCATCAACAATCGTCTCATTGCAACGCTCGCATCGTTGCTTAACCAAACCCAATGCCACATGTACTAGGCAATTCGCGCATCACGCATGCCCCCCACCGTCCCCCTGTATGCACTCGTATGCACAGAACGGGACAACCAAACTACCTTCTTGCATACGCGGTGCTTGGATCGCCACTATACTCGACCACGTCTTTTGCATTACGACTTAGCGAGGACCATGGAGTCATTTGCTAGGCGATTCGCGCACCGCACAAGCCCATCAAAACCAACTGAGGGACGGCTTTGAGGCCACATGGTGCTTGGATCGCCACGACATTGAAGCATTAGCAATCGTCTTATCGCAATGCTCGCATCGTTACTTAACGAAAGCCAATGATACATGTGCTAGGCAATTCGCGCGTCACGCATGCCGCCCTCTGTCCACCTATATGTACCCGTATGCACGGAACGGGACAAGAAAACTACCGTCTTGCCCACGCAGTGCTTGGATCGCCACGACACTAGTCCACGTCCATTGCGTTACGACTCAGCAAGGACCATGGCGTCGTGTGCTAGGCGATTCGCGCATCTTATAGGCCCGTTGGAACCAACCGGGGGATGGCTTCAAGGCCGCATGGTGCTTGGATCGCTACAACATTGAAGCATCAGCAATCGTCTCATTGCAACGCTCGTATCGTTGCTTAACGAAACCCAATGCCATATGTACTAGGCAATTCGTGCATCACGCATGCCCCCCACTGTCCCGCTGTATGCACCCGTATGCACAGAAGGGGACAACCAAACTACCTTCCTGTACACGCGGTGCTTGGATCACCACTACACTCGACCACGTCCGTCACATTACGACTCAGCGAGGACCATGGAGTCATTTGCTTGGCGATTCGCGCACCGCACAGGCCCATCGGAATCAACCGAGGGACAGCTTCGAGGCCGCATGGCGCTTGGATCGCCACGACATTGAAGCATCAGGAATCGTCTCATCGCAATGCTCGCGTCGTTGCTTAACGAAAGCCAATTACACATATCCTAGGCAATTCGCGCGTCACGCATGCCCCCCTCTGTCCCCCTGTATGCACCCATATGCACGGAACGGGACAAGCAAACTACCATCTTGCCCATGCGGTGCTTGGATCGCCACGACACTAGTCCACGTTTGTTGCGTTACGACTCAGCGAGGACTATGGCGTCGTGTGCTAGGCGATTCGCGCATCTTATAGGCCCATTGGAACCAGCCGCGGGACGGCTTCAAGGCCGCATGTTGCTTGGATCACCACAACATTGAAGCATCAGCAATCGTCTCATCGCAACGCTCGCGTCGTTGCTTAATGAAAGCCAATCCCACGTGTGCTAGGCGATTCGCGCATCATGCATGCCCCCCACCATCCCCCTATATGCACCAGTATGCACTAAACGAGACAAGTAAACTACCTTCTTGCCCACGCGGTGCTTGGATCACCACAATACTAGACCACGTCTGTCGTATTACGACTCAGCGAGGACCATGGCGTCGTGTGCTAAGCAATTCGTGCATCGCATAGGCACATCAGAACCCACCGGGGGATGACTTCAAGGTCGCATGGTGCTTGGATCGCCACGACATTGAAGCATCAACAATCGTCTCATCACAACGCTCACGTCGTTGCTTAATGAAATCCAATGCCACGTGTGCTAGGCGATTCACGCATCACGCTTGCCCCTACCATCCCCCAAGTGCCACCCAAGCCCACATGGTGCTAGAATCGCCACGACACTAGACCATGGCCGCGTGCATCCACTCGGCAACGGCTATGGCTTCGTGTGCTAGGCGATTCGCGTGTCGCGTAGGCCCAACAACACGTCGGGGGACGGGAATGTCCCCCAACGTGTGCCTAGCCGGAGGCACGGGGATGGCTAGTTTTGTGCTTGGGCAACCACTCACCCCCTTACTAGTTGATTCGGCAGGTGAGTTATTACACACTCCTTAGCATATTTTGACTTCCATGACCACTGTCCTACTGTCTTAATCGGCCAACACCCTTTGTGGGATCTAGTTTAGCGCACAGTTGGGCACCGTAACCCGACTTTCGATTCATCCTGCATCGCCAGTTCTGCTTACCAAAAATGGCCCACTTGGAGCTCTTGATTTCGTGGTGCGGCTCAACGAAGCAGCCACGTCGTCCTACCTATTTAAAGTTTGATAATAGATCGAGGGCGTTGCACCCCCGATGCCTCTAATCATTGGCTTTACCAAATAGGACTCGCACGCAAGCTCCTACTTTCCTGAGGGAAACTTTGGAGGGAACCAGCTACTAGATGGTTCGATTAGTCTTTTGCCCCAATACCCAAGTCAGACGAATGATTTGCACGTCAGTATCGCTACGGGCCTTCACAAGAGTTTCCTCTGGCTTCGCCCCGCTGAGGCATAGTTCACTATCTTTCGGGTGCCGACAGGTGCACCCCCCGGGGGGGATCCCGCCAATCAGCTTCCTTGCGCCTTGTGGGTTTACACACTCATTGACTCGCACACATGTCAGACTCCTTGGTTCGTGTTTCAAGATGGGTTGAATAGGGAGCCCGCAGGCCAGCACCGGGATGGCACAGATACCGAAGCACGTCGAGGGCGCACGTTGCCCTGCCACGATTAAGGTGACGGCGTTCCGCGGGCATATCTACAGCCCGGGCTTTGGCCTCAATCTCAATCCGCGCTGGTCTGTGCCCAGAGCTAATCAGCGAATCGGCTCTCACCGTTTCACATATGACCGGGGCGTATCACCGGCCCCCATCCGCTTCTCTCCCGACAATTTCAAGAACTCTTTGATTCACTTTTCAAAGTCCTTTTCATCTTTCCCTCGTGGCACTTGTTTGCTATCAGTCTCTCGCCCGTATTTATCCTTGGACAGAATTTACCGCCCGCTTAGGGCTACATTCCCAAACAACCTGACTCGACGACATCACCTCGTGGTGCGACAGGGTTCGGGCACGACGGGGCTCTCACCCTCTCTAGCGCCCCTTTCCAGGGGACTTGGGCCCAGTCTGTCGTTAAGGATGCTTCTCCAGACTACAATTCAGACGGCGGAGCTGCCCAATTCTCAAGCTGCGTTGTTCCCGGTTCGCTCGTCGTTACTAAGGGAATCCTTGTAAGTTTCTTTTACTCCACTTATTTATATACTTAAACTCAATGAGTGATCCCGCCTGACTTAGGGTCGCGGTCGTAGCGCATAGCGCGGGAGGGTCTCTCTTCAATCTCGTATGCGCGACGGGACAACTTACGACAACTCGAGAGTTGAATGGACCAACCACCACTTGTCATGACGTTCGTCGCGCCGGACTTCCATTTCCGCCAACCACGCCTTGAGACACGGGAAGCCACAATTCGCCCCTACGTACGAACCCAGCATCCCAATGGTGGGGCATGGGGTGGGGGGTCGACGCGATGCGTGACGCCTAGGCAGGCGTGCCCTTAGCCTGACGGCTTCGAGCGCAATTTGTGTTCAAAGACTCAATGGTTCACGGGATTCAGTAATTCATACCAAGTATCGCACTTTGCTACGTTCTTCATCAATGCGAGAGCCAAGTTATCCGTTGCTGAGAGTCATTTTCGTTTCACAAGGGATTGAGGCCTAATGCGGCACACTGCGGATGGTACAAGAATAGGCAATCCCCTATATTTTATTTGCCTTGGTGCATTCTATGTTGGGGTTCATTGTTTGGGCGGCGTTCACCCCAACTCGGGACCGACGTGTGGGCTGGGGACGGACCACCTCCCCCGCGTCGTCCCCGCATTGTTTAAATGGGTTTGCAGGTCGTTCTGCCTTCGCAAGGTTCGACAATGATCCTTCCGTAGGTTCACCTACAGAAACCTTGTTACGACTTCTCTTTCCTTTAAATGATAAGGTTTAGTGGACTTCTCGCGACGTCGCGGGCAATGCACCGCCCACATCGCCGAATTTTGAACACTTCACCGGATCATTCAATCGGTAGGAGCGATGGGCGGTCTGTACAAGGGGCAAGGACGTAATCAACGTGACCTGATAACTCGCGCTTACTAGGAATTCCTCGTTCAAGACCAACAATTGCAATGATCTATCCCCATCACGATGAAATTTCAAAGATTACCCGGGCCTGTCGGCCAAGGCTATAGACTCGTTGAATACATCAGTGTAGCGCGCGTACGGCCCAGAACATCTAAGGGCATCACAAACCTATTATTGCCTCAAACTTTCACAGCCTAAAAGTCCGTAGTCCCTCTAAGAAGCTAGCTGCGGAGGGATACCTTCGCATAGCTTATAAGCAGGCATAGGTCTCGTTCGTTAATGGAATTAACTAGACAAATCGCTCCACCAACTAAGAACGGCCATGGACCACCACCCATAGAATCAAGAAATAGCTCTCAGTCTGTCAATCCTTACTATGTTCGGACCTGGTAAGTTTCCTCGTGTTGAGTCAAATTAAGCCGCAGGCTCCACTCCTGGTGGTGCTCTTCCGTCAATTCCTTTAAGTTTCAGCCTTGCGACCATACTCCCCCCGGAACCTAAAAACTTTGATTTCTTATCAGGTGCTGGCGGAGTCCTAAAAGCAACATCCGCTGATCCCTGGTCGGCATCGTTTATAGTTGAGACTAGGACAGTATCTGATCATCTTTGAGCCCCCAACTTTCGTTCTTGATTAATGAAAACATCCTTGGCAAATGCTTTCGCAGTTTTTCGTCTTTCATAAATCCAAGAATTTTACCTTTGACTATGAAATACGAATGCCCCCGACTGTCCCTATTAATCATTACTCCGATCCCGAAGGCCAACTCAATATGATCGAAATCCTATAATGTTATCCCATGCTAATATATACAGAGCGTAGGCTTGCTTTGAGCACTTTAATTTCTTCGAAGTAACAGCACCGGAGGCACGACCCATCCAGTTAAGGCAAGGAGTGCATCGCCGGTAGAAGGGACGAGACGACCGGTGCACACCTGAGGCGGATCGGCCGACCCATCCCAAAGTCCAACTACGAGCTTTTTAACTGCAACAACTTAAATATATGCTATTGGAGTTGGAATTGCCGCTGCTGCTGGCACCAGACTTGCCCTCCAATAGATCCTCGTTAAGGGATTTAGATTGCACTCATTCCAATCACCATACTCTTTGAGCCCGCTATTGTTATTTATTTTCATTACCTCCCCGTGTCAGGATTGGGTAATTTGCGCGCTTGCTGCCTTTCTTGGATGTGGCAGCCGTTTCTCAGGCTCCCTCTCCAGAATCGAACCCTAATTCTCCGTCACCCGTCACCACCATGGTAGGCCACTATCCTACCAGTGAAAGTTGATAGGGCAAAATTTTGAATAATGCGTCACCGGCACGAGGGCCGTGTGATCTGTCGAGTTATCATGATCATCGTAGCGACGGGCAGAGCCCGCGTCGACCTTTTATCTAATAAATGCATCCCTTCCTGAAGTCGGGGTTTGTTGCACGTATTAGCTCGAGAATTACTACGATAATCAGAGTAGTAGATAGCATCAAACAAACTATAACTGATTTAATGAGCCATTCGCAGTTTCATAGTCTAAATTAGTTCATACTTACACATGCATGGCTTAATCTTTGAGACAAGCCTATGACTACTGGCAGGAACAACCAGGAAGCGTTCCTCACCGATGCCGACGTCGTACGAGGCACATCGTCCCCTAATGGTCGACGACTCGAGACGAGTGCACAACCGTCGTACGCGATTAGCGATGAACGCTGATTTTGGGCAAAGAGAGGTCAAGGACCCCATACTGTCTTGGTGTGCCGCATCCGAGAGATCGAGCGATGCCACACGGGCCACGTGTGTCGCACTTGATGGAGTGAATAGCGTGGAACATGGGACGTGCTTAGGGGTTCGCCCCACGTCATCCACAAAGGCAGACGTAAGGCAAAAGATGGACGATGTGACTTTAGACTGCCTTCTTTGTAGGTACGCAACACAGGAAACTGACCTACCGACCAAGGCAACGTAAGCACTCGGTCCGAGAATGCAGAGGCAAGTAGGGACGGACGTCGCTGCTCAAGCAAGGATCCAACTGACCTATACAAGCTGACCATCACTCACGCGCTATCACGTTCGCTATGCCCAGACCACCGAGCCGGTAACCACCCCACCGTCTAGGCAAACGAAGCCATTCAGGCAAACAGAACCGGCAAGATGACCCTAGCACGCACCACTAGGCATGAAGAATTTCTGAGGGATACGGGACGGGAACGGAACGAGGTGCATGACCAGGCCGCACGTCGCAAGCTTAAGGGCCTATTTCGTGGTGCCCGACCATGCACCGATTGAACGCAACTGAGGTACCAACCGAAAGCGGACTTCCTGTCCATGCGGCGCTTGGATCGCCACGACACTAAACCACATCCGTCGCATTACGACTTAGCGAGGGCCATGGCAGCGTGTGCTAGACAATTCGTGCATCACGTATACCAGTGGTAACACACCGTGGGATGGCTTCTAGGCAGCACAATGCTTGGATCACCACAACAGTGAAGCTCTAGCCATCATCTTATGGCAACGCTCGCATTATCACTTAACGAAAGTCAAGGCTGTGTGCTAGGCGATTCATGCATCGCGCAGTCCCCTACCGTCCCCCTATATGCACCCATATGCACAGAACGAGAAAAGCAAACTTCTTGCCCACGCAGTGCTTGGATCGCCACGACACTAGACCATATCCATCGCATTACGACTCAGCGAGGACCATGGCATCGTGTGCTAGGCGATTCGCGCAGGCCCATAGGAACACACCGGGGATGGCTTTGAGGCAGAACGATGCTTGGATTGCCACAATATTGAATCATTAGCAATCATCTCATCGCAACGCTCACGTTGTTGCTTAACAAAAGCCAGTGCCACATGTGCTAGGCGATTCACGCATTATGCATGACCCCC
This sequence comes from Ehretia macrophylla, assembly GCA_037974665.1. Taxonomy (NCBI): domain Eukaryota; kingdom Viridiplantae; phylum Streptophyta; class Magnoliopsida; order Boraginales; family Ehretiaceae; genus Ehretia; species Ehretia macrophylla. The sequence goes on from CM075779.1 coordinate 43,231,826, forward strand.
ACCGTCCCCCTGTGTACACCCGTATGCACGGAACGGGACAAGCAAACTACCTTCCTGCCCACGCGGTGCTTGGATCACCACGACAGTAGACCACGTCTATCGCATTACTACTCAGCGAGGACCATTGTGTCATGTGCTAGGTGATTTGCGCAACACACAGGCCCGTCAGAACCAACTAAGGGACGGCTTCAAGGCCGCATGGTGCTTGGATCGCCACGACATTAAAGCATTAGCAATCGTCTCATCGCAACGCTCGCGTCTTTGCTTAACGAAAGCCAATGCCACATGTGCTAGACGATTCGCGCATCACGAATGCCCCCACCGTTCCCCTGTATGCACCCATATGCACGAAATGGGACAAGCAAACTACTTTCCTGCCCACGCGGTGCTTGGATCGCCACGACACTAGACCACGTCCGTTGTATTATGACTCAGCGAGGACCATGGCGTCGTGTTTTAAGCGATGCGTACATCGCACAGGCCCGTCAGAACCAACTAGGGGATGGCTTCAAGGCTGCATGGTGCTTGGATCACCACGGCATTGAAGCATCAGCAATCGTCTTATCGCAACACTTGCGTCGTTGCTAAACGAAAGCCAATGCCACATGTTCTAGGCGATTCGCGCATTACGTATGCCCCCTTCCGTCCCCCTGTATGCACCCATATACACAGATCGGGACAAGCAAACTACCTTCCTGCCCACTTGGTGCTTGGGTCGCCATGACCCTAGACCACGTCCATCACATTACGACTCAGTGAGGACTATGGCGTTGTTTGCTAGGCGATTTGCGCATCACATAGGCCCGTCAGAACCAACCGACAGACGGCTTCAAGGCCGCATTGTGCTTGGATCACCATGACATTGAAGAATCAGCAATCGTCTTATCGCAATGCTCGTGTCGTTACTTAACGGAAGCCAATGCCACATGTGCTAGGTGATTCGCGAATCACGCATGCCCCTCAACGTCCCCCTGTATGCACCCGTATGCACTGAACCGGACAAGCAAACTACATTCCTACCCACGTGGTGCTTGGATCGCGATGACACTAGACCACGTTCGTCACATTACGACTCAGCGAGGACCATGCCGTCGTGTGCTAGGCGATTCGCACCTCGCACAGGCACGTCAGAATCCTCTGGGCGACGGCTTCCAGGCCGTTTGGTTCTTGGATCGCCACGACATTGAAGCATCAGCAATCGTCTCATCGCAACGCTCGCATCGTTGCTTAACGAAATCCAATGCCATGTGTGATAGGCGATTCGCGCATCACGCTTGCCCCTACCGTCCCCCAAGAACCACCTAAGCCCACGCGGTGCTTGGATTGCCACGACACTAGACCATGGTTACGCGCATCCACTCGGCAATAGCCATGGCTTCGTGTGCTAGGCGATTCGCGCATCGCGCAGGCCCAAGGACATGTAAGGGGATGGGAATGTCCCCCAACGTGTACCTAGCTGGCGGCACGGGGATAGCTAGTTTTGTGCTTGGGCAACCACTCGCCTCCTCATTAGCCATCTCACAATATAGCCCACGATATAGCCCACAATGTGCCACGAAGTACCCACAACATCCCCTCACATGGACCTCGACCTGGGGGCGTGACACCACATACCCCCCTATAGTACATTTAGATGCAAAAACCCAAATGACAGCAGTAGCGTACATTTTGCCAGAGATTCATAATGAGAGTTTTACACTATAAAAGGCCCCATATGTAGCATGATCTTCGTACCCAACTTGCTCCTTATTGATAGCATATGATATCCAAATGCTTCAAGATTATTTTTTTCAAAAAAATATTTTTTAATATTTAATAATTGCGAAAAAATGGAAAAATCAGAAAAAATAGTAGAAAATTTAGAAAAATGTATATTAATTCATAAATAAATTTGTTAAATGATATTGAAAAAAAAATTTGAAAAATTAATTTTTAATATTTGAAAATTACAAAAAATAGGGAAAAATTAGAAAAAATAATAGAAAAATCAGGAAAATTTATATTAATTCATAAAGCAATTTGTTTATATGATGTTTGGCGTTAAAATTTTTTTTGGATGGATTGGGAACCCGATTAATCCAATTCGCCTCACAAATGTGACGAACCATCATGCGGCATGGGAGCCCCATGCGCGCACCATTGTGCTGTATAGGCGCCCCGTGCGCGCACCTTTGTGCGGTATGTGGGCCACATGCGCGCCCCATGTACGAACATTTGTACGACATGGGCGTCCCATGCGCGCACCTTTGTGCGGCATGCACGCACCATCGTGCGGCATGGGTACCCCATGCGAGCACCTTCATGCGGCACGCGAGCCACAAACGCGCACCATCGTGTGGTATAGGCGCCCCATCCTCGCACCTTCGTGCGGCATACGCACACCATCGTGCGGCATCGTCACCCAAGTGCTTGCCCCTTCGTGCCCAATGCACAACCCTACTATGCAACCACATTGCCAAGCCGTGCCCCAACTACGTGCCAAGATGTAGCTCATCCGAGGCCCCAAGTACGTGCCACAAGTGCGTTCCCCATTTGAGGCCCAATCGTGCACCGTTGGGCAACATCGTGGGCAGCCGTGCCGCAACCGTTCACAAATGTGCCCAACCGTGCCGAAGATAGGGGCAACATAACCTCAGTCACCGTTAATGCTAAGGGAAGAACGTTAAGTACCTCGGCGGGCCGGCAGCATACAAGGTCAGATTCTAATTTTTTGCATTCTCTTACGAAGCAAGCATAGGCTGTCTAACACTTGGGCATTCGAGATGATGCGCTGGGTCGGCCGGCAGTAGACCCGTTAGCACTTGGGCATAGTACATAGCACTTAGGTATTATTGAGCATGGAGCTTGGGTACACATAGCACTTGGGCGTGGAGCTTGAGTGCACATGCACATAACACTTGGGCATCAATGGGCATAGCACATAATACTTGGGCATCATTGGGCATAACACATAGTAATTGGGATAGCACTTTGGGCATTCACGCGTCGACACTTAAAACTTATGACGTCGACACTTAGGCATCATTGGGCATAGCATTTTCATGTAGCACTTGGTCATTCATGCGTCGACACTTAAAACTTATGACGTCGATACTTGGGCATCCTTGGGCATAACACATAGCACTTGGGCAAAATTGGGCATCATCGTTGCCTCAAAACCCCACGACACTTACGGCGGTACTTATGCACGCAGCAAGCGTGGAAAACTAACATGGGCTAATGTTATTCGGACTTGGTCTTAGAGCACTTTCCAACACTTGGGCATTCACGTGTCGATACTTCTATTAGGCCATATTTTCACGGTTCGTATCCGTACTGGAAATTAGAATCAAACGAGCTTTTAACCTTCTGTTCCACACGAGATTTCTGTTCTCGTTGAGCTCATCTTTGGACACCTGTGTTATCTTTTAACAGATGTGCCGCTCTAGCCAAACTCCCCACCTGACAATGTCTTCAGCCCGGATCGGCCCGCAGAGCGAGCCTTGGGTCCAAAAAGAGGGGCAGTGCCCCGCCTCTGATTCACGGAATAAGTAAAATAACTTTGAAAGTAGTGGTATTTCACTTTCGCCTTTTGGCTCCCACTTATCCTATACCTCTCAAGTCATTTCACAAAGTCGGACTAGAGTCAAGCTCAACAGGATCTTCTTTCCCTGCTGATTCTGCTAAGCCCGTTCCCTTGGCTGTGGTTTTGCTGGATAGTAGATAGGGACAGTAAGAATCTCGTTAATCCATTCACGCGTCTCACTAATTAGATGACGAGGCATTTGGCTACCTTAAAAGAGTCATTGTTACTCCCGCCATTTACCCACGCCTGGTTGAATTTATTCACTTTGAAATTCAGAGCACTGGGTAGAAATAACATTTTGTGAGAATCTGCAGGGACCATCGCAATGCTTTGTTTTAATTAAACAGTCGGATTCCCCTTGTCCGTACCAGTTCTGAACTGGCTGTTTGACACCCGGGGAAGGGCCCCGAGGGAGCCATTCCCAGTCCGTCCCCCGGCCAGCACGCGGTGACCCTCTCTCGCCGCGGGAGCAGCTCGAGCAGTCTGCCGACAGCCGATGGGTTCGGAACTGGGACCCCCGTGCCCAGCCCTCGGAGCCAATCCTTTTCCTGAAGTTACAGATCCATTTTGCCCATTTCCCTTACCTACATTGTTCCATTGACCAGAGGTTGTTCACCTTGGAGACCTGATGTGGTTATGAGTACAACCGGGTGTGGACGGCACTCGGTCCTCCAAATTTTCAAGGGCCGCCGGGGACGCACAGGATACCATGCGACGTGCGGTGCTCTTCCAGTCGCTGGACCCTAGGTCCGGCTGAACCGTTTCCAGGGTGGGCAGGCTATTAAACAGAAAAGATAACTCTTCCTGAGGCCCCCGCCGACGTCTCCGGATTCCCTAACGTTTCCATCAACCGCCACGTCCCAGTTCAGGAATTTTAACCCGATTCTCTTTTGGTGCACGCGCGGAATGCGCTATTTGTAGGGCTTCCCTTGACCTTTAGGATCGTCTAACCCATGTGCAAGTGCCGTTCACATGGAACCTTTCACCTCTTCGGCCTTCAAAGTTCTCATTTGAATATTTGCTACCACCAAGATCTGCACCGACAGCCGCTCCGCCCAGGCTTGTGCCCTTGGTTTTATGGCGATCGCTGCGCCCTCCTACTCATCAGGGCCTGGCACTTGCCCCGACGGCTGGGTATAGGTCGTACGCTTAAGCGCCATCCATTTTTAGGGCTAGTTGATTCGGCAGGTGAGTTGTTATACACTCCTTAGTGGATTTTGACTGCCATGACCATCAGCCTGCTGTTTTAATCGACCAACACCCTTTGTGGGATCTAGGTTACCGCGTAGTTAGGCACCATTACCCGGCTTCCGGTTCAGCCCGTATTGCCAGTTCTGCTTACCAAAAATGGCCCACTTGGAACTCTTGATTCCGTGGCACAGCTCAACGAAGCAGCCACGCCGTCCTACCTATTTAAAGTTTGAGAATAGATCGAGGGCGTTGCGCCCCCGATGCCTCTAATCATTAGCTTTACCAGATAGAACTCGCACGCGAGCTCCAGCTATCCTAAGGGAAACTTCGGAGGGAACCAGCTACTAGATGGTTCGATTAGTCTTTCGCCCCTATACCCAAGTCAGACGAACGATTTGCATGTCAGTATCACTGCGGGCCTCCACCAGAGTTTTCTCTGGCTTCACCCTGCTTAGGCACAGTTCACCATCTTTCAGGTCCCGACAGGTATGCTTGCACTCGAACCCTTCTAAGAAGATCAAGGTCGGTCGGTGGTGCACCCCGCGGGAAGGATCCCACAGGAAGGATCCCGCCAATCAGCTTCTTTGCATCTTGCGGGTTTACGCACCCGGTGACTCGCACACATGTTAGACTCCTTGGTCTGTGTTTCAAGACAGGTTGAATGGGAAGCCCGCAGTCCAGCACCGAGAGCGCACAAATGCCGAAGCACGCCGAAGGCGCACTTTGTCCTACGACGATTGAGGCGACGGTGTTCTGTGGGCATACCTACTGCCTAGGCTTTGGTCACCGCCCCAATCTCCGCTAGTCCGCGTCCTGAGCCGATCGGTGGACCGGCTCTCGCCGTTTTGCATACGACCGAGGTGCATCGCCGGCCCCCATCCGCTTCCCTCCCGACAATTTCAAGCACTCTTTGACTCTCTTTTCAATGTCCTTTTCATCTTTCCCTCACGGTACTTGTTCGCTATCGGTCTCTCACCCGTATTTAGTCTTGGACGGAATTTACCACCCGATTAGGGCTGCATTCCCAAACAACCCGACTCGTCGATAGCGCCTTGTGGTGCGACAGGGTCCGTGCACGACGGGGCTCTCTCCCTCTCTAGCGCCCCTTTCCAGGGGACTTGGGCCTGATCCGCCACTCAGGACGCTTCTCCAGACTACAATTCGGACGGTGGTGCCACCCGATTCTCAAGATGGCCTGTTCCCGGTTCGCTCGCCGTTACTAAGGGAATCCTTGTAAGTTTCTTTTCCTCCGCTTATTGATATGCATAAACTCAGCGGGTAATCCCACCTGACCTGGGGTCGCGGTCGTAGTGCACAGCGCTGCAGGGTCTATCTTCAGTCTCGCACGCGTGACGGGACGACGCACAACAACTCGCGAGTTGAATGAACCAACCACCACTTGTCGTGATGTTCGTTGGGTCGGACTCGCATTTCGGCCAACCGCACCTCGAGACATGAGAGGCCACAATCTACCCTCACGCATGAAACCGACAACCCAATGTTGCGGCGTGGGGTACAGGGGCGACGCGATGTGTGATGCCCAGGCAGACGTGCCCTCGGCCTAACGGCTTCGGGCGCAACTTGCGTTCAAACACTCAATGGTTCACGGGATTCTGTAATTCACCCCAAGTATTGCATTTCGCTATGTTCTTCCTCGATCCAAGAGCTGAGATATCTGTTGTCGAGAGTCGTTTTCATTTCGTAAGGGATCGAGGCCTAACCCGGCACACTGCGGATGGGGAAAGGATAGGCTGGCCCCCATTTTACATTTTTCTTGGCGCATTCTGCGCCGGGGTTCGTTGTTTGCAGGGCGTTCGCCCCGACTCAGGACCAACACGCGGACTGGGAATGAGCCGCCTCCCCCACGTCAGCCCCGCGTTGATTAAACGGGTTCGCAAGTCGTTCTGCCTTCGAAGGGTTCGACAATGATCCTTCCGCAGGTTCACCTATGGAAACCTTCTTACGACTTCTCCGTTCTCTAAATGATAAGGTTCAGTGGACTTCTCGTGACATCGTGGGCAACATACCGCCCACGTTGCCGTGATTCAAATACTTCACCGGATCATTCAATCAATAGGAGCGACAGGAGGTGTGTACAAAGGGTAGGGACATAGTCAACGCGAGCTGATGACTCGCGCTTACTAGGAATTCCTTGTTCAAGGCCAACAATTGCAATGATCTATCCCCATCACGATAAAATTTCAAAGATTACCCGGGCCTGTCGGCCAAGGTTATAGACTCGTTGAATACATTAGTGTAGCGCGTGTGCGACTCAGAACATCTAAGGGCATCACATACCTGTTATTGCCTCAAACTTTCACAACCTAAAAGGTCGTAGTCCCTCTAAGAACCTAGCTGCGGAGGGATACCTTCGCATAGCTAATTAGCAGGCTGAGGCGGACCGGCCGACCCATCCCAAAGTCCAACTAGGAGCTATTTAACTATAACAACTTAAATATACGCTATTGGAGTTGGAATTACCATGGCTGCTGGCACTAGACTTGCCCTTCAATGGATCCCCGTTAAGGGATTTAGATTGTACTCATTCCAATTACTAGACTCTTTGAGCTCGGTATTGTTATTTATTGTCACTACCTCCCCGTGTCAGGATTGGGTAATTTACGCACTCGCTGCCTTCCTTGGATATGGTAGCCGTTTCTCAGGCTCCCTCTCCGAAATTGAACCCTAATTCTCCGTTACCCGTCACCACCATAGTAGGCCACTATCCTACCATCGAAAGTTGATAGGGCAGAAATTTGAATAATCCATCGCCGGCACGAGGGCCGTGCGATCCGTCGAGTTATCATGAATCATCGCAGCAATGGGCAGAGCCCGCGTCGACCTTTTATCTAATAAATACATCCCTTCCAGAAGTCAGGGTTTGTTGCACGTATTAGCTCTAGAATTACTACGGTTATCTGAGTATTAGATAACATCAAACAAACTATAACTGATTTAATGAGCCATTCGCAGTTTCACAGTCTGAATTAGTTCATACCTACACATGCATGGCTTAATCTTTGAGACAAGCATATGACTACTGGCAGGATCAACCAAGTAGCATTCCTCACCGACGCCGGCGTCGCACGAGGCACGTCGTCCCCTAAGGGTCGACGACTCGAGACGAGCGCATAACTGTCGTACGCAATTAGCGACGAACGCTGATTTCGAGCACAGAGAGGCCAAGGACCCCATACCGTCATGGTGTGCCGTATCCGAGAGATCGAGCGATGCCCTACGGGCCATGTGTGCCACACTTGTTGGAGTGAGCAGCGTGAACACGGGACGAGCTTAGGGGTTCGCCCCACATCATCCACGGAGGCAGATGCAAGGCAAAAGATGGACGATGTGACTTTAGCCTGCCTTCTTTGTAGGTATGCAACACAGGAAATCGACCGACAGACCAAGGCAATGTAAGGACTAGGCTCGTGAATGAAGAGGCAAGTAGGGGCGAACGTCGCTGCTCAACCAGGGATCCAACCGACACATACAAGCCGACTACCACTCACGTGCTATCATGTTTGCTATGCCCAGACCACCAAGCTGGTAACCGCCCTACCGTCTACGCAAACGAAGCCCTTCAAACAGACGGAACCGGCGAGATGGCCCGAGAACACACCGCTAGGCACGAAGAATTTTTGAGGGACAAGGGACAAGGGACGGGAACGGCACGAGGTGCATGACTAGGCGACACGTCACAAGCTTAGGAGCCTACTTCGTGGTGCCCGACCAAGCACCGAGTGCACGCACTTGAGGTACCAACCAAAAGGGGACTTCGACCCCCGCGGTGCTTGGATTGCCACGACACTAGACCACGTCCATCGCATCACGACTCAGTGAGGACCATGGCGTTGTGTGCTAGGCGATTCACACATTGCGCAGGCCCATAGGAACACACCGTCGGACGGCATGGAGGCAGAACGGTGCTTGGATCGCCATGACATTGAAGCTCTAGCCATCGTCTCATCGCAACGCTCGTGTCGTCACTTAACGAAAGCCAAGGCCGTGTGCTAGGCGATTCGTGCATCGTGCATGCCCCTACCGTCCCCCTGTATGCACCCGTATGCAAACTACCTTCCTGCCCACGTGGTGCTTGGATTGCCACGATACTAGACCACGTCCGTCGCATTACGACTTAGCGAGGACCGTGGTGTCGTATGCTAGGCGATTCGTACATTGCGCAAGCCCATAGGAATACATCGTCGGATGGCTTTGAGGTAGCATGGTGCTTGGATCACCACGACATTGAAGCTCTAGCCATCGTCTCATCGCAACGCTGGCGTCGTCACCTAACGAAAGCCAAGGCCGTGTGCTAGGCGATTCACACATCGTGCGTGCCCCTACCGTCCCCCTATATGCACCCGTATGCATGGAATGGGACAAGCAAACTACCTTCTTGCCCACGCGGTGCTTGGATCACCATGACAATAGACCACATCCGTCGCATTACGACTCAGTGAGGACCATAGCGTCGTGTGTTAGGCGATTCGCACATCGCACTGGCACGTCGGAACCTACCGGGGGACGACTTCTAGGTCGCATGGTGCTTGGATCGCCACGACATTGAAGCATCAACAATTGTCTCATCACAACGCTCGCGTCGTTGCTTAACAAAAGCCAATGCCATGTGTGCTAGGCGATTCGTGCATCACGCTTGCCCCCACCGTCCCCCAAGAGCCACCCAAGCCCACGTGGTGCTTGGATCGCCACAACACTAGACCATGGCCGCGCGCATCCACTCAGCAACGGCCATGGCTTCGTGTGCTAGGTGATTCGCCCATTGCGCAGGCCCAACGACATGTCGGGGGACAGGAATATCCTACAACGTGTACCTAGTCGGCGGCATGGGGATGGCTAATTTTGTTCTTGGGCAACCACTCGCCCCCTCATTAACCTTCCCAATGACGTCGACGGTGTTGTGGCACCAAGATGGATAATGAGGGGCTAGGAAAGCCACCACGTTCCTTATTAGCCACCGTATAGTACATTTAGAAGCAAAAACCCAAGTGACTGCAATAACGTACATTTTGCCCGAGATTCATAATGGGTGGTTTACACTATAAATGGCCCCATGTGGTATGATCTTCGCACCCAACTTGCTCTTTATTGATAGCATATGATATCCAAATGCTTCAAGATTATTTTTTTCAAAAAAATATTTTTTAATATTTAATAATTGCAAAAAATAGGGAAAAACCAGAAAATAGTAGAAAATTCAAAAAATTTTACATTAATTCATAGATTAATTTGTTAAATGATATTAAAAAAAAATTTTGGAAAATTAATTTTTAATATTTAAAAATTACGAAAATAGGGAAAAATCAAAAAAATACTAGAAAAATAATAAAAATTTATATTAATTCATAAATTAATTTTTTTACATGATATTTGGCATTAAAATTTTTTTTGGATGGATTGGGAACCGATTAATCTAATTCGCCTCACAAATGTGACGAACTGTTTGTCGGACAAGAGAAAGGTTAAGACTACTATAGATTCAGAAACCACTTGTAAAGGACATCAATGTCCACATTTGTGTCATAATACATTCTGCATGCCCATTACCCCCGAATGCTTAACATTGCACGTCATGCCCAACATCCCCTAGTAGTGCCAAAGTCGTCCCCCAACATCCCCAATCGTCCCCCAAGTGTACCACCAAAGTACCCCAATTGTGCCCCAACAGTGCCCCAGTCGTGCCCCAATAGCGCCCCTTGAGAGCCTCGCGCGAGCCACTTTCACGCACCATCGTGTGGTATGCGCACCCCATGCGCGAACCTTCGTGCCGCATGCGGGCCACATGCACGAACGATGCCCACACCATCGTGCGACATTGGCGCCCCATGCACCCACCTTCGTGCCGCATGCGGGCCACATGCACATACCATATTACAGCATGCGCGCCTGATTAGCGCACCATCGTGCAGAATGGGCGCCCCATCG
>CM075779.1:43247524-43250024 GCA_037974665.1 Ehretia macrophylla
GTTCTTGATCTTCTTCACCTGAGATGATAAAAGAGGGTGAGTCCTTATGAACTCAGCGAGGGGGAACGAGAAATAGGTTTTGAAACTCATTTTCCAGTTCAACTTATGAAAACCCTTTTTGCAAGCATGAATATATCACAAGTAAGTACATAACATGATATAAATGTAAAGGAACACAATTACCCGTCTTTCCTCCCCGAGGTCCTTTATGAACCAAGCGAGAGTACTTATACACATAGTGAAAAGGATACGGTGAGCTTTTGCTCTCAGTTCATGTCAGTATCAATTGTTGCGGCCGACTTCAAATCATCCCTTTATCATGCCAAATGAGTGTACTCCGGATGTACCCCGAAATCCTATGACCCAACTCTCCGAGGAAGTCTAGCCCCCAAGCGAGAGAAGGAATTGGACAATGTAGTCATGGTTGCACCGGCAAGCCCGATGCTGCCCGGTGTGCGTGAACGCTACCACGCCAGAATGAAAGGTTGCAACCTTGTATGCAATGCACATTTATGACATTTAATATATCACATTAAGAGGACAAAAAAGTAGGTTGCCTCCGAGCTGTCATAAGATTGCACATTGACAATTAAACAAGCGAGGCACGATAAGACAAGTAATTTCACTTGAAAGGCACATGGAGTTATATGAACATTAAACGGGCAGCCATATAACGCACGTAAATCAAGTCATATAACTCATTTCAAAGCTCACGTAATCAATTAATAAGATTATTCATCATGCAACGACATCTACGTGGGACCGGGTGCAAGAAAAGCCTACTTATCAACATGAAATCATCAAAATCATATTTAGGGCTACAAGGGCAACTACGGGCAGCCTACTAAACACACAATCCAACAGAACATCCAAAGGATCAACACTTATCAAATTCACCTAGTTACTAGGGTTCCAATTCGTGCTTACCCGTGCGATTAAGCCCCAAGTCATCTCGAAATTAAACTCAAGCCATGCATTGATTAGTTCATACACCCTCAAGTATTCAAAACAGTCCACACAAAATCTCAATGCCACAATCCCAAGCATTTAATACAACAAGAGAAGCTACAATAATTTTTCTAAGCATATCACTAAGTGAAACCCTCACTGCAATGGACTGATTTCTCACAATCATTAAGACAAACAAACAATCTCCAATTCCATTGAATAAGATGTCAAATTAAAGCTTAAGAAGTGAACTAAATTCAGAAACAAACCTCGCATCATTTGGAGTTCGGGTTCAATAGTTATAGCCAAAACAGTGAGACTGCACAAAACTGTCCAGATTTGCACACATTTCAATACTTATTGTTTTTGAGGTCCTTAGGGTCAGATTTAGCCTTAGTCCATTTCTGAAAAGAATGTCCAGAACTGAAAAATATAGCAGCACACCAAATTTCATACCTTTTTGATATCATTTATTACGTAAAAACTGGTTCGTTCTACAAGGTCAGTGAATCTGCCAAAACCTGCTTTATTTTTTCCAGACTTTCCAGATTTGGACACATTTTAATGATGTGCCATTTTGAGGACCTTAGAGTCAAAATTAGCTTTGGTCTATTTCTTCGAAAATGTTCAGAACTGGCAAAACTAGTTACCTACCAATTTTCACGCATTTGCAACATCATTTACCTAATAAAAATCACCTCGCACCAACAAGACAGAAAGCTGTCACATGCACGATTTCATCTATCATCACATTCTAGCCCAAAATCTTGTCATGCATGTTTATAAAAGCTTATGAACACACATATATCTCAAGTACAGAAGTAAAGATAGACATTTAAGAGCATGCATGTGGTTTTTTGAAAGATTTTCAAGAAGTTTTAGCCCTCACCTTAGCAAAACAACAAGAAGATGCACAAGACTCTTGGTGAAGCACAAAGTTGACCTTTTTCCTTGCTTAGCCAAGACACCACTCGATTTTTCTCAAATTTCCTAGCTTAGTAACCAAGTTCTTAGGAGGTGCATGTGGTTAGAACAAGAAGAAAAGAAATGGAAGCTAGCAAACTCACCTAAGTCGAAATGGATATTCAAGAGCTTGCATGTGTGTTTCTTGCAAACTAACTTGCTTAGTCGAGCTCCTTAGCTTCTTGCTTTCCTTGATGAACCATGGAGTGATGAAGATAAGCTATGGAGTCTACAATATTCAGCTAGGGCCGAGAGAGAGAGAGAAGAATGAAAGGGAGAGAGAAGAATGAGAGGAATTGAGAGAAATGAAGGAAAAATGAAAGCTTTTGCAAATGTTGAAGCATGTGTAGGCCTTGGGCATACAAATTTCAGATTTGTGTCTTCAAGAAGCATGATTTTTGAATCACCTAGCATGGGAAAGGAGCTTATGTTGAGATTGGGAGCTTTGAGGAGGGTTTTGAGCTAATTTTTTATTGCTTTGTGTCATTACATTGTCATAGAATGTTTGGGGAATAATTTGAATTATGCAAAGCAAGCACAAAGCACACAAGGTGGTCGGCCAAGGCTTGAAAAATCTGAATATTTGTCA
>CM075779.1:43252524-43257524 GCA_037974665.1 Ehretia macrophylla
AACACAGGAAACCGACCGACAGACCGAGGCAACGTAAGCACTCGGCCCGCGAATGAAGAGGCAAGCAGGGTCGGACGTCGCTGCTCAAGTAGGGATCCAACTGACCCATACAAGCCGCCACCACTCACACGCTATCACGTTCGCTATGCCCAAACCACCAAGCCAGTAACCGCCCCACCGTCTAGGCAAATGAAACCCTTCAAGCAGACAAAACCGATGAGATGGCCCGAGAACGCACCGCTAGGCACGAAGAATTTCTGAGGGACAAGGGACAAGGGACAGTGATGTGACTGTATTTGCAGTACTCAAACCATGGTATTTGTACAACATTTGCATCTTAACTCTGAAATAAATGCAACACTTTGATACTTTCGATGTAATGTAGGAAAATACTAAAAAGTGAAGAATCAGGCCTGAAATGATCCAAATTGCAAGTCAAGAAGTAAGAATGGGAAATCATGAGAAGCGGTTGAAGAATGAAGCTCATAGAAAAGAAACTTGGCTGAAACTAGCACGAAATTGGACTCGGAACATTGACCCAGATGATCTCAAATAGTGACCCATGTCCGTTTTTGGCAAATCATATCAGTTTTTCAGGTAGAAACGGTATTCTGAGCACAACGCAGGACATTAGTCCTGCGCGCGGTGTGATTTTAGCCAAATTCCATCGTTTGGAGGGTCAAAACAGTGAAAAAGGCCCAAAAATGCTGCGGTCAACAATCTGGTCAAAGTCAACAAACGAAAAAAAAGTCAACTATTTCAGAATTTTGCCTATAAACAGAGCTTCAACCCTTTGAGAATTCTTGAGTTAATTTTGGAGTATTATCAATATTTTTGATATAATTCCGAGTTAATTCTATTTAGTTTTAAATTTTAGTTTTAGTTAATTAAGTAGTAGAAGAATACGGGGGAAGTCCCGCCTAGGTAGCTCTTATTCGGGGAAATTTTGCCCGAATAGCTACTTTTAGGGGGAAGTTCGACCTAAGTTGTTATTATCCGGGGGAGGTTCTGCCCGAATAGCTTTTAATAGGAAAGCTCTTATTCGGGGGAAACTCATCCCTAATAGTTCTTATTCGGGAGAAATTAGCTCCGCCCGAATAGCTATTTTGCATCGGACCTCTGCTCAAATTTTGAGAATCAGAAATACGCGTTCGTCAATATGGGGGAGCCTTTCTTGACTCTCTTTCATTTACATAACTTGTATTCATTTATGTCTGAGTAGATTGATATCTAGGGGTGAATATTGTAAATGATCGTATTTTAATATATGGTCTCGGATATAGTTTATTCAATTCATATTGCAATGTATGGCTTGTTTTAATTAAGTATTTTATACGTAATGCTTTTAAGTAGATGTTATGATTGTTTTACTTTCGCTTCATAAATATTATACTTGTAGTTAATATTATGAATGCATTACTTTAGTGCCATATAATTGTTTTAATCGTGAGTCTATAGGTTGTACCATAGACTCCATGAAACTATAAGTTGTACCATAGTTTCTATCTGTAAGGTTAATTCCTTAGTTTAGTTTGCCTTGTTGTACTTGGTTAAAATAAGCTAAGTAGATTAACTAGGTCTATAGCTTTTAGCTTAACCGGGTGTATGCTTGTAGCTTAAACTCTTGCAGAATTAGATAAACTAGATATCGAACTTATATTAATTGCCTCATTTACATGTTCAAACCCCTAGATCACCACCTCTCGTATTCCACTAATACTTAGTATAACTTAGATAATTTAGTTAGTTTAATTTAGTTTACATTTCTCGCACGTTACTCAAACCTACCATGCGATTTCTCACTTAAGCGCTTTAACACTTTCACACTACTTCACTAACATAAACTAGCGAGCTTCCCTGTGGTACGATTCCGCACTCAGAGCACACTACACTACAAAGATCCGTGCACTTGCGGGTATTTTAACTTGGTTATTTTGCCCACATTTTAACGCACAACCCGATCGCATCAGACGGGAACGGCACAAAGTGCATGACCAGGCCACACGTCACAAGTTTAGGAGCCCACTTCGTGGCGCCCGACAAAGCAGTGAGTGCACGCACTTGAGGTACCAACCGAAAGTAGACTTCGAGCCCCCGCGGTGCTTGGATCACCACGACACTAGACAACGTCTTTCGTATTACGACTCAGTGAGGACCATGGCGTCGTGTGCTAGGCGATTCACACATCGTGCAGGCCCACAGGAGCACACCGTGGGACGGCTTGGAGGCAGCACGGTGCTTGGATTGCCAGGACATTGAAGCTCTAGCCATTGTCTCATCGAAACGCTCGCGTCGTTACTTAATGAACGCTATGGCCGTGTGCTAGGCGATTCGCGCATCGCGCATGCCCCTACCGTCCCCCTGTATGCACCCGTATGCACAAAACGGGACAAGCAAACTACCTTCTTATCCACGCGGTGCTTGGATGGCCACGACACAAGACCACGTCCATCGCATTACGACTCAACGAGAACCATGGCATCGTGTGCTAGGCGATTCGCGCATCACGCATCGCGCAGGCCCATAGGAACACACCGTTGGACGGCTTCGAGGCAGCATGGTGCTTGGATTGCCACGACATCGAAGCTTTAGCCATCGTCTCATCGTACCGCTCGCGTCGTCATTTAACAAAAGCCACGGCTGTGTACTAGGCGATTTGCGCATTGCGCATGCCCCTACCGTCCCCTGGTATGCACTCTTATGCATGGAACGGGACAAGAAAACTACCTTCCTGCCCACGCGGTGCTCGGATTGCCATGACACTAGACCACATCCGTCGCATTGCGACACAGCGAGGACCATGGCGTCGTGTGATAGGTGATTCGCGCATTGCAGAGGCACGTTGAAACCCACCGGGGGATGGCTTCATGGCCGCATGGTGCTTGGATCGCCACGACATTGAAGCATCAGCAATCATCTCATCGTAATGCTCGTGTCGTTGCTTAACGAAAGCCAATGCCACTTGTGCTAGGAGATTCGTGCATCACGCTTGCCCCCACCATCCTCCAAGAGCCACCTAAGCCCACGCGGTGCTTGGATCGCCATAACACTAGACCATGGCCGCGCGCATCCACTCGGCAACGGCCATGGCTTCGTATGCTAGGTGATTTGCGCATCGCGCAGGCCCAACGACACGCCGGGGGATGGGAATGTCCCCTAACATGTACCTAGCCGACGGCACGGGGATGGCTAGTTTTGTGCTTGGGCAACCACTCGCCCCCTCATTAGCCATCCCAATGATGTCGACGGTGTTGTGACACTAAGATGGGTAATGAGGGGCTAGGGAAGCCACCACGTTCCTCATTAGGCATCCTGGTATCACGCCGAGGTACATGCCGGGGGACGCGGGGCGGGGGTGGCATAGCCCCAATGCACGGGTATGCAATGCAAGACCTCGGCGTGATTAACTCGGTAGGAATTCCCGCCCACAATATAGCCCATGATATAGCCCACGATATAGCCCACAATGTGCCACGAGAGCCCACAACGTCCCCCCACATGGACCTCGACCAGGGGGCTTGACACCACATACCTCTCTATAGTACATTTAGATGCAAAAACTCAAGTGATAGCCGTAACGTACATTTTGCCAGAGATTCATAATAAGTGTTATGCACTATAAATGGCCCCATGTGGCATGATTCTCGTACCCAACTTGCTCCTTATTGATAGCATATGATATCCAAATGCTTGAAGATTATTTTTTTTGAAAAAATATTTTTTAATATATAATAATTGTGAAAATAGGAAAAAATCAGAAAAAATAGTAGAAAATTCAGAAAAATTTTTATTAATTCATACATTAATTTGTTAAATGATATTCAAATTTATTTTTTTGAAAAATTTATTTTTAATATTTAAAAATTACAAAAAATAGGGAAAAATCAGAAAAAATACTAGATAAATAAGGAAAATTTTATATTAATTCATAAATTAATTTGTTTACATAATATTTGTCGTCAAATTTTTTTTGGATGGATTGGGAACCCGATTAATCCAATTCGCCTCACAAATGTGATGATCTGTTTGTCGGACAAGGGGAAGGTTAAGACTACTTCATAGATTCGGAAACCACTTGTAAAGGACATCAATGTCCATATTTGTATCATAATACATTCTGCATGCCCATTACCCCCAAATGCTTAACATTGCCCGTCATGCCCAATGTCCCCTAGTAGTGCCAAAGCCGTCCCGCAACATCCCCCATCGTCTCCCAAGCGTACCCCCATAGTGCCTCAGCTGTGCCCCAACAATGCCCCAGCCGTGCCCTAACAATGCCCCAAAAGCGTCCCTTGAGAGCCCCGCGTGCAGCACTTTCGCGTACCATGGTGGGGTATGCGCGCCCATGCACGCACGAAGGTGAGGCACGGGCGCCCCATACGCGCACCTTCATGCCGCCTGCGAGCCATATGCGTGCATAATTGTGTGGCATTCGCGCACGATACCTACACCATTGTGCGGCATGGGCGCAGCATGCGCGCACCTTCGTGCTGCATGCGGCCCATATGCGCGCAACTTCGTGCAGCATGCGCGCCACATGCGCGCACCATCGTGCGGCATGGGCGCCCCATGTGTACACCATCGAGCAGCATGGGCGCCCTATGCATGCACCTTCGTGCGGCATGTGGGCCACATGCGCGTACCATATTGCAGCATGCGCGCCCCATGTGCGCACCTTCCTGCGGCATGCGCGCCCCATGCGCACACCTTTGTGCGGCATGGACGCACCATCGTGTGGCATGGGTGCCCCATCGTGCAGCATGGGTGCCCCATGCGCGTACCTTCGTGCGGCATGCGTGCACCATCGTGTGGCATGGGTGCCCTATGCGTACACCTCCGTGCAGCATCGGCACCCCATGCGCACACCATCGTGCGACATTAGCGGCCCATGCGCGCGCCATCGTGCGGCATGGGCGCCCCATGTGCGCACCATCGTGCAGCATGGGCACCCCATGCGCGCACCATCGTGCAACATGGGCACCCCATGCACGCACCATCGT
>CM075779.1:43262524-43272524 GCA_037974665.1 Ehretia macrophylla
ATAATTTTGATGTCAATACTCCTAATACGTGCTAAATGTGCATTCATGAAATTTTCATCAAAAACGGAGTCAGAAATTTTATCGTCGATTTTCAGTGAATAGTGTTTTCGAAACACGTCCGCTATAATTTTGAAACTGGTCTTTTTAACCCTTCTAGACCTAGTCCACGGACTTTAATAGACCTATGTTTGATGAAAACGGTTTTAAAATCGGCTTAAGAATTTATTAGGGTTTTTACACCGACTTTTGCGAAAATCGAGTTTTAAGCCGACTCGGGTGAAATTATTGGATTGTAAAACTTCTTGTCACCTAAAAATAATCCACTTGAGATATCTTGGGGTTTGCATAATTATTTTTAACTTGGTGAGCACAAAAATGCAATTAAAGTCATTAAAAACACAAAAATACCTATTAAAATTAACTTTGACTTTAATTAATTATTTGACCTTATAAGCTAATGTCCTCAACACACACTCACACAACACAAAAACACCATCACACACACACACAAGGCCGAGAGAAAAGATGGAGAAAAGAGAAGAGAAAAACTCAAGCTTTCAATCCAATTTTTCAAAGAAAAACCTAGTTTTTGTCCGTGAAACTTCGCACCGACTTGGATTCTGCTTGTTGGGCACGCATAGCACGCATTCCTAGGCTTATATCGCATCTAAGGTGAGAGACAAATTCTAGATATCAAAATGTCATTTTTGTGTTTTTGCGTATAAATGAAGATTGAACCGTTAGAATTGAAATCTGATGATAGATTATTGCTCCTTGCATGCTAGGGATCATTATATACTAATACTACGAATTTCTGTCGGATGTAGCATAATTTTTATTTTCCGTGTATTTAATTATGAATAAAATGTTCAAAGTTGATTTAATTGAGTTGTGTTGATCGAAATCGATTGCCGTCGATTTCTAAATACTTGATAATTACGTGTTAGCGCTGTTGTAATGCCGAATTTTCGATTACATTGTTCGTGTGAAAATCCGGAAAATCCAGCCATGACATCTTAGGATTTTAGGGTTATCGGGCATGATTTGGAGGTGTTATGGTGGATTTCCGAGAGGGCTAATGTAGTAGGTTGAATGGGTGAGTGATAGGAACTGATTTGGCAATGTTTGGATTAGTAGATTGTAAGTTATGAATTTTAGAAGTTTAGGTTGTCATTCTTTAATTTCTTGAACGATGCCTTAGATGGTTGGGTAGTGTTCGAGTGATGAATGGTGAGTTGTTGATGAGTAATTTAAAGTTTAATTAAGTATATTATGCATGTCCGGTTAGATGGCCTACTTTGTCATCTAACTACGTTGTTTGTTGTTTAATTTAATATTGATGTTATATTGATGTTATTGATTGATTATTATTGAATGCGGGAATCGGGCACTCTTGTTGCTGATCTCCCAATTGATTGATTGATTGATGATTGATTGATGATTGATGATTATGGAGTCTTGGTATGCGTGTGCCACCTCTCGGGCAGCGTCGCGCTGTCGGGTTGATAACGGCATGACTGCCATAGGCTACCCCCAGCTCGCATGACGGAGGTGTCATGGAGGGAGGGGCTAGTGAGGTACCTCGGGTGCGTGAGTAATGGGGAGTTATAAGAAGAACGGTTGAGATCGTGATGGCGTTTGGAGCTACACCAAATAGAGTATCCTTATTGATTGGTTATATAGTTATGTGATGATAGCTTTATTTATGTTGTTGTGTGTTTACTTGCTCAAAGGACTAAATCCAAGGAGCGTAGTGAATACTGTCGAGATCTATCGGATCCTCACTGGGCTTATGTATATAAGCTCACTCTCTATTATTGCATGTTTTCAGGTGTACTTTCACAAGATTACGGGTACGTGCCTCCTGAAGAGGAGAATGTGGAAAACGTGCCTTTCGTGGATGAGTCATATGTCCCTGAGTCTTATCCATGATTCTATGTTGTTAAACGTCATGTATATTAGCTTAATGGACTTTTATATGCTTTACGGTTCTTAGTGTAATAGTTGTTGAAAAGATGATGATCCAAACGATGTTAATTTAGTGGCTTTCTTTTGTCTATGGTTAAGTTGTAGTTGTGTCTCAACTTACTTTTGAAATGTATGATAAAGTTGAGGTATTGTATGTCATGTTGAAACGGAGGCGTATAACGAGGATGTTTTATTGTATAATATGGTTGTGTTGTATGTTGTTGTTTGTATTGAGGAATTACTGGATGTATGATGTTTTATGAGGTTGGTTTAGAACCTCGGAAATCTGTTTACTGTCGTTATGCCGCCGAAATTCCGTTGCGTCCTGACTGATTATAGGTGGGGTCGAGTTGGGGCGTGACAGTTTAAGTGGTATCAGAGCTCATGTTAGTTGTCAGCCGGGGTATTCTCGGAATGTGGGTAATGGTCTTAGCATGGAATATGTATGAAAAGAAAGAAAAGTGAAATATGTGTTAATATGATTAAGTGATAAGTGATTATATGGTTAAAGTGCTTATGTGATTATGTGATCAATTTGTTTATGTGTTTTATATGAGTTTGTTATTTATGTGTTAATAGTTGTTTATAACCTGTCTACGTGCTATAACTGTGCTAACTCTTTGATTAGTAGAATGGCCGGTCGACCGAGAACCAGAGGTAGGCCTGAAATGACTGATGAGACTCCGAGTAACGTGGCACCGGGCCGTGACGGGGGTGATGACCGATTAGGAGCAGCTATGGAGCGGATTGCAGAGTTAGTGGCTAGTCAGGCACAGTTGTTAGCAGGGCAGGCTGCCCAGAATCAGGCTATGCAGGCTCAGCTTCTGAATATTCAGGGTGGTAACCACGGGCGTGGTACCCTGAAGGAGTTTTTAGGATATCACCCACCGAGATTTCAGGGGGAGCCGGATGATAGGAAGGCGGAGGTATGGATTAGCAAGTTGGAGAAGATTTATGATCCACTTGGCTATACTGATGAGCAGAAAGTCTCTTTTGCCGTGTATTTGTTAGATGACGAGGCAGAGGAGTGGTGGCGCACGGTAAGGACTAGCTGGGCGGCACAGGGTATTCCTTATGTTTGGGGTACCTTTCTGATGGCTTTCCGAGCAAAGTATGTCCCGAGGATTTGCAGGGAACGGAGAGAGGCCGAGTTTCTAGCCTTGGTCCAGGGAGATGCTACAGTGGCTCAATATGAGGCCACATTTACTCGATTGTCCCGGTATGCACCGGAGTATGTGGCAGACGAGGAGCGGAAGACTCGCAGGTTTATGTTGGGGTTGCGGCCCGAGATTCAGGATGTTATGGCTCTGAATCGATATGATATTTTCACTGAGGCTTTTGAGGCAGCTTCTAGATTAGAGAAGAGGAAAGGGGATCAGATTGTCTCCAGTCAGCCTAGTAAGAGGCCGTATCAGCCACAGGGCCAGCAGGTTATATATAGGCCTCCAGTACAGCAGGTTGTCTACAGGCCACCAGCCCCGCAGGGTTCTTATAGGCCACAGGGTCAGCAGAGTTACTATCGGCCTCAGTTTCAGCAGAGGCCATATCAGGTTCAGACTCAGTATAGGCCAGCGCAGTCTCAGGGTCAGTACAGGCCTAGTGTGGTGAGACCTCAGCAGCAGGCTGTATCAGCTGCTTCTTCAGCTTCTGGTTATTCTAAGGGCAGTGTTAGTGCCACATCATCGCAGTGTAATTACTGCAAGCGCCCAGGGCATGTAGAGTCCGACTGCAGGGCAAAGGCAGGGACATGTTTGGGTTGTGGTAGCATCGAGCATAGGGCGAAGGATTGCCCTAGATATGCGAGGACTGAGGGTCGGGCAGCGACTCAGGGTTACCAGGGTAGGCCTACGGGCAGTGTACCACAGCAGCAGCGGGTTCAGGCTCGGGCTTATGCAGTTGACTTAGAGGAGATGCCTGAGGAGACTGCAGTTGTGGAAGGTAACTTCCTTATACTTGATCAACTTGTTAAAGTATTGATTGATTCTGGTGCTACGCATTCTTTCATTACTCCTGCTTGTGTGCAACGTGTTAAAATGCAACCTGAAAGATTGCCTTATGTGGTTGAAATTAGTACCTCTTTGACTGATAAGTATGTTACTGGCTTAGTATGTAAGGATTGTATAATACATGTTAAGGGGCATAATTTTCCTTCGGACCTTATTTTATTTCCTATCCGGGGGTATGATGTTATCTTGGGTATGGATTGGCTTTCTAAGTATGATGCCCAGTTAAACTGTAGAACCAAGGTAGTACAGTTTCGTTTGCCAGATCAGCCAGTAGTTGAGGTAGCGGGTAACCGGAGTGCTAAGACGAGTTTTGTTATCTCAGCAACTAGAGCCGTTAAGTTGGTGAGTAAGGGGTGTTCGGGTTATCTAGCTTATTTGATCAACAAGCCATCTGATAAGCTACAGCTAGAGGAAGTCCCTATTATCCAGGAATATCCTAATGTATTTCCCGAGGAGTTGCCAGGGTTGCCGCCTGAGAGGGATATCGAGTTTGTGATTAATCTTGTTCCCGGTACTCAACCTATTTCTAAATCGGCGTACCGGATGGCACCAGCTGAGTTGAAAGAGTTGAAGACTCAGTTACAGGAGTTGTTGGAGAAAGGATTTATTCAGCAGAGTTCTTCACCTTGGGGAGCTCCTGTTTTATTTGTGAAGAAGAAGGATGGTACTTTGAGATTATGTATTGATTACCGTGGTTTGAACCAGGTGACTATCAAGAATAAATATCCTTTGCCACTGATTGATGAGTTGTTTGATCAACTTCAGGGAGCCAAAGTCTACTCTAAGTTTGATTTGAGGCAGGGGTATTACCAGCTTCGGATTCGTACGGAGGATGTTCCGAAGTCTGCCTTCAGAACTCGGTACGGGCATTATGAGTTTGTTGTTATGCCCTTTGGTTTGACTAATGCACCGGCAGCATTCATGGATCTTATGCATCGAGTTTTTCAGCCGTACTTGGACCAGTTCGTGGTGATTTTTATTGATGATATCTTGGTCTATTCTAAATCTGAATTGGAGCACGAGCAACATCTACGGCTTGTATTGGAGAAGTTGCAGGAGCATCAGTTGTTTGCCAAGTTCAGCAAATGTGAATTTTGGCTGCAACGGATTTCTTTTCTTGGCCATGTTATTACACAGAGCGGTATTTCTGTAGATCCCACTAAGATTGAATCGGTGATGTCTTGGAAGCGGCCAGAGAGTGTTACTGATGTCCGTAGTTTTCTTGGCTTGGCGGGTTATTACCGTAGGTTTGTCAAGGACTTCTCAAAGATTGCGGGGCCACTATCTAAGTTGACTCAGAAACGGACTATCTTTAATTGGGACGAGAAGTGTGAGAGTGGATTTCAGGAGTTGAAAAAGAGGTTGACTACCGCTCCAGTACTTGCTCTACCAGAGGGGACCGATAATATGGTCATTTACAGTGATGCATCCAAGGAGGGCTTGGGATGTGTTCTCATGCAGGATGGCCGAGTTATTGCCTATGCTTCCAGGAAGTTGAAGCCTTATGAGGTGAATTATCCGACTCATGATCTTGAGTTGGCAGCAGTTGTCTTCGCACTGAAAAAGTGGCGTCATTATCTGTGGGGCAGTAAGTTCGAGATTTTCACTGATCATAAGAGTCTAAAGTATTTATTCTCACAGAAGGAGTTGAATATGCGCCAGCGGAGGTGGATGGAGCTTCTTGGAGATTATAATTGTTCTATCAATTATCTGCCTGGCAAGGCAAATGTTGTAGCAGATGCTCTTAGTCGGAAGGCAAGTATTTCTTGTTTGGCTGTCAAAAAGTGGGAGGTTCTTGAGGAGTTTAGTTATTGGAGACCAGAGTTGACTCAGGTTGGGGTGATGTGTTCACATCTCCGTATTCAGCCTTTATTATTGTCTCAGATCAGGGAAGCTCAGCAACTTGATGTTAAACTTCAAAAGATCAAGGATCAGATCACTGATGATCAGTCTGACTTCAAACTGCATGAGGACGGTATTCTTCGGTTTCGGAACAGGGTTTGTGTTCCCGATGAACCGGGCTTGAGACGAGGTATTCTGGAGGAAGCTCATAATTCTAAATATACTATTCATCCCGGTGGAACCAAGATGTATCGGGATTTGAAGCAACATTACAGGTGGAACAACATGAAGAGGGAGGTTGCTCAGTTTGTGTCTAGATGTTTGACTTGTCAGAGGGTGAAAGCCGAGCATCAACGACCTGCAGGGTTGCTTCAGCCGTTGGCTATACCAGAGTGGAAATGGGAGCATATTACGATGGACTTCGTCACTGGTTTGCCTAGATCACCGAGGGGTAATGATGCAGTTTGGGTTGTCGTGGATCGTTTGACGAAGACAGCTCATTTTATTGCCATGAGGTTGGGAGATGAGTTTACAAAGCTGACGGATCTCTATCTGGATCAGATTGTTAGACTTCACGGGATTCCATCTAGTATTGTCTCTGATCGAGATCCTCGATTTACTTCTCGTTTGTGGGAGAAACTTCAGGAGACTTTGGGTACTCAGTTGAACTTCAGTACAGCGTATCATCCACAGACCGACGGTCAGTCTGAGCGGACTATTCAGATTCTGGAAGATATGCTTAGGGCTTGTGTTCTGGACTTCGGGAAGAACTGGGAGAAACATCTACCACTTGCCGAGTTTGCCTATAACAATAGTTATCAAGCTACTATTGGGATGGCACCTTTCGCAGCTCTTTACGGTCGTAAGTGCCGTTCACCTTTATATTGGGACGAGGTAGGAGAGATGAAGACTATTGATCCGGCTATTATGCCAGAACTTCTTGAGAAGATCGAGAATGTTCAGTTGATCAGGCAAAGAATGCTTACGGCGCAGAGTAGATTCAAGAGTTATGCTGATAAGCGTCGTCGAGACTTGGAGTTTGCAGTTGGAGATCGGGTTTTCTTGAGATTGTCTCCTCGAAAGGGGTTTGTTCGTTATGGTAAAGGTGGAAAGCTGAGTCCGAGATTTGTAGGGCCGTTTGAGATTACTGGCAGGGTTGGTAAGTTGGCATATCGGTTGGCTTTACCGGAGAACTTCTCTAATGTCCACGATGTGTTTCACGTGTCTAATTTGCGGAAATACAATCCGGATCCTTCTCATATTCTTGAGCCAGAGCCGTTACAGCTTCGAGAGAATTTGACTTATGACGAGCGTCCGATTCGTATTCTAGATCAGATGGACCGAGAGTTGAGGTCGAAGAGGATTCCGATGGTTAAGGTGTTGTGGAAGCATCACGGCATTGAGGAAGCTACGTGGGAGAGACGAGATCAGATGCAGCAACAATACCCAGATCTATTCCGTACATCAAGTAAGAATTTCGAGGACGAAATTTCTATAAGGGGGGGGAGAATGTGAAACCCCACTTTCTTGCTTATCTCGTTTTACGTGTTATACCTCGTTTTGCGTGCATATAATCTGTTTATGTGCTATAGGACCTAGAAAGTTATAATTTTGATGTCAATACTCCTAATACGTGCTAAATGTGCATTCATGAAATTTTCATCAAAAACGGAGTCAGAAATTTTATCGTCGATTTTTAGTGAATAGTGTTTTCGAAACACGTCCGCTATAATTTTGAAACTGGTCTTTTTAACCCTTCTAGACCTAGTCCACGGACTTTAATAGACCTGTGTTTGATGAAAACGGTTTTAAAATCGGCTTAAGAATTTATTAGGGCTTTTACACCGACTTTTGCGAAAATCGAGTTTTAAGCCGACTCGGGTGAAATTATTGGATTGTAAAACTTCTTGTCACCTAAAAATAATCCACTTGAGATATCTTGGGGTTTGCATAATTATTTTTAACTTGGTGAGCACAAAAATGCAATTAAAGTCATTAAAAACACAAAAATACCTATTAAAATTAACTTTGACTTTAATTAATTATTTGACCTTATAAGCTAATGTCCTCAACACACACTCACACAACACAAAAACACCATCACACACACACACAAGGCCGAGAGAAAAGAGGGAGAAAAGAGAAGAGAAAAACTCAAGCTTTCAATCCAATTTTTCAAAGAAAAACCTAGTTTTTGTCCGTGAAACTTCGCACCGACTTGGATTCTGCTTGTTGGGCACGCATAGCACGCATTCCTAGGCTTATATCGCATCTAAGGTGAGAGAAAAATTCTAGATCTCAAAATGTCATTTTTGTGTTTTTGCGTATAAATGAAGATTGAACCGTTAGAATTGAAATCTGATGATAGATTATTGCTCCTTGCATGCTAGGGATCATTATATACTAATACTATGAATTTCTGTCGGATGTAGCATAATTTTTATTTTCCGGGTATTTAATTTTGAATAAAATGTTCAAAGTTGATTTAATTGAGTTGTGTTGATCGAAATCGATTGCCGTCGATTTCTAAATACTTGATAATTACGTGTTAGCGCTGTTGTAATGACGAATCTTCGATTACATTGTTCGTGTGAAAATCCGAAAAATCCAGCCATGACATCTTAGGATTTTAGGGTTATCGGGCATGATTTGGAGGTGTTATGGTGGATTTCCGAGAGGGCTAATGTAGTAGGTTGAATGGGTGAGTGATAGTAACTGATTTGGCAATGTTTGGATTAGTAGATTGTAAGTTATGAATTTTAGAAGTTTAGGTTGTCATTCTTTAATTTCTTGAACGATGCCTTAGATGGTTGGGTAGTGTTCGAGTGATGAATGGTGAGTTGTTGATGAGTAATTTAAAGTTTAATTAAGTATATTATGCATGTCCGGTTAGATGGCCTACTTTGTCATCTAACTACGTTGTTTGTTGTTTAATTTAATATTGATGTTATATTGATGTTATTGATTGATTATTATTGAATGCGGGAATCGGGCACTCTTGTTGCTGATCTCCCAATTGATTGATTGATTGATGATTGATTGATGATTGATGATTATGGAGTCTTGGTATGTGTGTGCCACCTCTCGGGCAGCGTCGGGCTGTCGGGTTGATAACGGCATGACTGCCATAGGCTACCCCCAGCTCGCATGACGGAGGTGTCATGGAGGGAGGGGCTAGTGAGGTACCTCGGGTGCGTGAGTAATGGGGAGTTATAAGAAGAACGGTTGAGATCGTGATGGCGTTTGGAGCTACACCAAATAGAGTATCCTTATTGATTGGTTATATAGTTATGTGATGATAGCTTTATTTATGTTGTTGTGTGTTTACTTGCTCAAAGGACTAAATCCAAGGAGCGTAGTGAATACTGTCGAGATCTATCGGATCCTCACTGGGCTTATGTATATAAGCTCACTCTCTATTATTGCATGTTTTCAGGTGTACTTTCACAAGATTACGGGTACGTGCCTCCTGAAGAGGAGAATGTGGAAAACGTGCCTTTCGTGGATGAGTCATATGTCCCTGAGTCTTATCCATGATTCTATGTTGTTAAACGTCATGTATATTAGCTTAATGGACTTTTATATGCTTTACGGTTCTTAGTGTAATAGTTGTTGAAAAGATGATGATCCAAACGATGTTAATTTAGTGGCTTTCTTTTGTCTATGGTTAAGTTGTAGTTGTGTCTCAACTTACTTTTGAAATGTATGATAAAGTTGAGGTATTGTATGTCATGTTGAAACGGAGGCGTATAACGAGGATGTTTTATTGTATAATATGGTTGTGTTGTATGTTGTTGTTTGTATTGAGGAATTACTGGATGTATGATGTTTTATGAGGTTGGTTTAGAACCTCGGAAATCTGTTTACTGTCGTTATGCCGCCGAAATTCCGTTGCGTCCTGACTGATTATAGGTGGGGTCGAGTTGGGGCGTGACACAATCCGCCCCCATGCAAGGACCCGGTGACCCAGTGCTGGGGCTCGGGGTAGGAGGGGTGACGCGATGCATGATGCCTAGGCAGACGTGCCCTCGACCTAATGGCTTCGGGCGCAACTTGCGTTCAAAGACTCGATGGTTCACAAGATTCTGCAATTCACACCAAGTATCGCATTTCGCTACATTCTTCATCGATGCGAAAGCCGAGATATCCGTTACTAAGAGTCGTTTTCGTTCCGTAAAGGATCG
>CM075779.1:43275024-43282524 GCA_037974665.1 Ehretia macrophylla
TATCCTCAGGTACCTATTCCTGATCTTCTTCACTTGGGATGATAAAAGAGGGCGAGTCCTTATGAACTCAATGTGGGGGAATGAGAAATATGTTTTGAAACTCTTTTTAGGTTAAACTTTATAAAAACCCCTTTTTGAAAGCATGGCGTATAACACAAGTAAATTTATAACATAATATGAATGTAAAAGAACACATTTACCCATCTTTCCTCCCCGAGATCCTCTAGGAACCAAGCGAGAGTACTTAAACAAATATTGAAAAGGATACGGTGAGCTTTTGCCCTCAATTCATTTTCGATAGCAATTGTGCGACCGACTTCAATGATCCACTTATCGCTCCCAATTGGGTGTACTCTGGATGTACCCCGAAATCCTACAACCCAACTCTCCGAGGGTGAAATGTCAAGCGAGAGAGGGAATTGGACCATGGTAGTCACGGGAGCACCGACAAGCCCTATGCCGCCCGGCGTTCGTGAAACGCTACCATGCCACAATGAAAGGTTGCAACCTTGTATACAATGAACATTTATACCATTTAACGATTCATTAGGAGGATAACAAAGTAGGTTGCCTCCGAGCAATTTCAAGATCACATATTGCCAAGTAAACGAATGAGGCATGCTTAACATGAATTTTCACTTTGTAAAACATGTAGAGTCATATGAACATTAAACGGGCAGCCGAGTGACACATATAAATCAAGTCATATAACTCATTTCGGGGTTCATGTATCAAGTATTAACATTATACAAGCATGCAACGACATTTATACGAGACCGGATGCAAGAATAGCTCACTTAGCAACATGCAATCATCGAAAATCATATTCAGAGCTATAAGGACAACTACGGGAAGCCTATTAACCACACAAATTAACACATTTAACAAATAGGCCATCTCTTAACAAAAGTTATAAGCGTTAGAGTCTCAATTCCATGCTTAAACGTGCGATTAAGCATACCATTCATCGATTAATGATCCCAAACTATACATCAATCACATTAAGCAACTTCAACCAACCACAACAGTCCACACAACATCCAAGTACCACAATTCCAAGCATTCAATACCCCAAGCAATGTCTCAACATGATTCTAAGCACATCACTAAACAAAACCCTCACACCGCAATGGTCTGTTTCCCACATTCAATTAGACAAGAAAACAATTTCCACTTTCAGGGAAAAAAATGTCAAATTAAGCTTAATGAGTGATTTAAATCTAGGAATAAACCTCGCATCATTTGGAGTTCGGACTTAGGAGTTATGGCTAAAACCGTGAGACTACGCAAAACTGTCCAATTTTAGATACATTACGATTTTTGCTATTTTTGAAGGTCTTAGATTCATAATTGACTTTGGTCTATTTCTGACAAAAATGTCTAGAACGGAAAAATCTAGCAAATTACCAATTTTCATACATTTTCACCAACATTTACTAGGTAAAAAATGTTTCGATCTACAAAGTCAGAAATCTGCCAGAATCCTATTTCATATTTCCAGTTTTTCCAGATTTAGACACCCTTCGATGTTTTGCCCTTTTGGAGACCTTACAGTCAAAATGGGCCTTGGCCTATTTCTACGACAAATGCTCAGAACTGGTAAAACTAGTCACCTATCAATTGTTACACATTTTCAACATCATTTACTAGGCTAAATGTACTTCGCTCTACCAAGTCAGAAATCTGCCAGCTACTCGATTATTACCTATCTTCAAGTTTTAGACAAAATATAGCCATGCATGGTCATATAGGCTCATACACACACATATACAACAACTACAGAGGTAAATATAGTCATGTGAAGGCATGCATGTGATTTTTGAAAGCTTTTAAAAGAGTTTAACCCTCACCTTAGCAAGATAATAGATGAAGATGCACAATGCTCTTGAAGATGCACAAGAGGTCTTCTCTCCTTGCTTGGCCGAGAGATAGCTTGTGGTTATGCAATTCCTAGCTTAGTTATCATGTCCTTAGTATGTGAATGTGATTAGAACAAAAGGAAATGAAAGAAAGACTATCAAAACATACCAAGGGCCGAAATGAAGAGTTCTATGAGCTTGCATGCATTTTTTCTTTCTTCTTGCTTGCTTGGGCTGCTATGGTCGAGTTCCTTAGAGTCTTTGAGTATCTAGGAGAGCCTCAGAATGAGAGCTTAAGCTATGGAGCTTAAGGATTCAGCCTTGGCCGAAAGAGAGAGAGAAAATGAGAGAATGAGAGCTTGGGAGAAAGAAATGATATGTTTGTGCATGTGGTCGGCTCTAGGCTTGCAAAAATATGATTTTTTGTTGTGTTTTAAAGCATTTTGAATTGTGAGGAGACACAATGGTGAGGAGGCCGAGAATGGTAGCACGGTGGTTAGTAAAATAATGCTTTGGTGTATGCAAAACTTATGACAATGTGAAGTTTTGTCTAAGCATGCATGAATTAACTATTTGTTCAAATATTTGCTCAAGCACAAAGGTATGGCCGGCCAAGGGAGTTCAAAAAATCTGAATTTTTTGTCATGTTTTGAGGTTTATTTTATTGGAGGTTGATGTTGTATTTTAGGTGCATGGGTTTTGCAAAAGGAATAAAGAATAAAGAATAAGAATGTTTAGTGCTTAGTGAAATTTTGTCTCCTAGTACATTGACTTAGGATTAGAATATTAGCTAGTGGA
The DNA here is from genome assembly GCA_037974665.1 of Ehretia macrophylla. Classification (NCBI taxonomy): domain Eukaryota; kingdom Viridiplantae; phylum Streptophyta; class Magnoliopsida; order Boraginales; family Ehretiaceae; genus Ehretia; species Ehretia macrophylla. The sequence continues at coordinate 43,277,682 of CM075779.1, forward strand.
GTTTGTAGGATTATTTAATAGTCTAATGCTTTGTGTAGGATGCTTTCTTGATTAGTGTGTAGACACGTTTTCCTAGGTCTAGGGCACACACTACGAGATAAGACACGAACTATGAGACGAATGCACGTATTCTAAGTAAATGCACGCAACTCTAAACGAATGCACGTAATTCAATGCAAGGCACGTAAATCGAGACACGACTCTTAAACCTAGGTCAAGGTACGCAATTCAAGGTTAGGGTACACGAAACGAGGTATTGCATGCAAATCGAGTTCGGGCCTCACATCATCCCCTCCTTAAAGGAATTTCATCCCGAAATTCAATATTACATTTGAAATAATGCCGAATACTGTTGCTCCATCTGGTCTCGCCTTTCCCACATTGCTTCTTCAACTCCATGGTGATTCCACAACACTTTCACCATCGGTATCGACTTGTTGCGTAATTCCCGATCTTGTTCGTCCAGGATTCGAATAGGCTATTCTTCATAAGACATGTTCTCCCGAAGCTGTAACAGCTCTGGCTCCAAGATGTGTGATGGATCAGGGTGATACTTTTGTAGCATTGAGACATGGAAGACATCATGAATATTGGAGAGGTTTTGCAGGCGATACGCCAACTTGCCAACCTTCTCAATTATCCCAAACGGTCCTACAAACCTCGGGCTCAACTTTCCACCGTTGTCATGTTTAATCAGTCCCCTACGAGGTGATAACTTCAAGAACACCTTGTCGCCGACCTCAAACTCCAAATTCCACCTCCGTTGGTCTGCATAACTTTTCTGCCTGCTTTGGGCGGTAAGCATCCGTTTTCGGATGTGGTGGACATTATCAATAGTCTTCATAAGTTCTGGTAGAAGGGTCGGGTCAAAAGTCTTCGTCTCATCTACTTCATCCCAGTATATTGGGGATCGACACTTGCATCCATACAATGCCTCAAATGGGGCCATTCCGATAGTGGCCTGATAGTTGTTATTATAAGTGAACTCCGCTAGAGGCAGATACTTCTCCCAACCTTTTTCGAAGTCTAGAATACACGCCCTTACCATATCCTCCAGAATCTGAATAGTTATCTCAGATTGTCCATCAGTCTGAGGGTGATAAGCTGTACTAAAACTCAACTTCATCCCCAAAGCTTCTTGTAATCTCTTCCAAAATCGGGAAGTAAAACGAGGATCCTTATCCGATACAATACTCACAGGCATCCCATGTAGCCTTATGATATCCGCCACATACATATCTCCCAGTTTCTTAGGACTATCTTCCTTGTTCATCGGTAAGAAGTGTGCTGACTTAGTCAATCTATCCACTATGACCCAAACGGCGTCATGACTCTTTTGTGACCTGGGAGGTCCATGACAAAGTCCTAGTTATATGTTCCCATTTCCATCGGGGAATTTCCAATGGTTGTAGTAAACCTGTCGATCGTTGATGTTCTTCTTTGACCCTCTGACAAGTTAAACACCGTGCCACAAACTCGGCAATCTCTCTCTTCGTGTTATTCCACCAATAGTGTTGCTTCAAATCCCTGTACATCTTTGTTCTGTCGGGGTGAAAGGTGTATCTTGAGTTATGGGCTTCTTCAAGAATCTTCTTTTTCAACTCTGGGTCATTAGGGACACACATTCGACTCCTGAACCTCCAAATACCATCATCATGAAACTTGAAATCTGTGTTATTTTCCTTAATCTTCTGAAACTATTGGTCCTTCTGTTGAGCCTCTCGTAATTTGGACAACAAGGTCTATTGAACTTGTGTAGTGGCAAATATTAACCCTTTTTGAGTCAATTATGGCTTCCACAAAAATGCTTCCTCTAACATCCCCCATACCTTAACCTCCAATTTTGCCATGCTTGCCTTCCAGCTTAAGGCATCTACTACCACATTCACTTTACTGGGCACATAATTGATCGTGCAATTATAATCATCCAAGAGCTCCATCCACCGTCTTTGCCACATGTTCAACTCTTTTTGTGAGAATAAGTACTTCAAGCTCTTGTGATCAGTAAACACCTCAAACTTGTTACCCCACAAATAGTGCCTCCATTTCATGAGTGCAAACACAATAGCCGCTAACTCCAAATCATGTGTCGGGTAATTCAATTCATACGGCCTCGGTTTTCTAGAGGCATATGCAATCACTCTACCATTCAGCATCAATACACAACCCAGTCCTTCTTTGGAAGCATCACTATAAATTGCAAAGCCTTGACTCCCTTTAGGCAATGCAAGAACATGTGTGGTTGTCAATCTTTTCTTTAATTCTTGAAAGTTGTTCTCGCACTTGTCATCCCACACGAACTTTGTTTTCTTCTGAGTGAGCTTTGTAAGTGGTCCTGCAATCTTTGAGAAATCTTTCACGAACCTCCAATAATAGCCGGCTAAACCAAGAACACTCTGAACCTCTGTAACATTTTCTGGCTTCTTCCAAGACATCACCGCTTCTATCTTTGCTGGGTCCACCGCTATTCCCTCTTGGGATATGATGTGCCCCAAGAATGTAATCTGCTACAACCAAAATTCACATTTGCTAAACTTTGCATACAATTGATGCTCTCGAAGTTTCTGCAATACCAATCGCAGATGTTGTTTATGCTTAGCCTCGGATTTTGAGTATACCAAAATATCATCAATAAAGATCACCACAAATTGGTCTGAGTAGGGTTGAAACACCCTGTGCATAAAGTTCATAAAAGATGCAGGGGCATTAGTTAGCCCAAATGGCATTACCACAAATTCATAATGCCCATATCTCGTCCTGAAAGCCGATTTAGGTACATCCTCCTTTTTGATCCGCAACTGATAATACCCTTGTCTCAAGTCGAGTTTTGGATACACTTTAGCTCCTTGAAGTTGATCAAACAACTCGTCGATCAGTGGAAGTGGGTATTTATTCTTGACTATTACTTGGTTCAATTCTCGGTAATTGATGCATAGCCTCAACATTCCGTCTTTCTTCTTTACAAATAGGACTGGTGCACCCCACGGAGAAGAACTCGGTTGAACAAACCCCTTCTTCAACAATCCTTGCAATTGGTCCTTCAATTCTTGTAGCTCAGCTGGTGCCATACGATAGGGAGCTTTAGATATTGGCTGGGTGCCAGGAAGTACTTCTATTACAAACTCGATTTCCCGATCCGGGGGTAAACTGAGCAATTCTTCTAGAAACACGTCAGCATAATCTTTAATCACTGGCATCTCCTCCAACTTAGCTTTGTCCGATGGCTTGTTGATGAGGTAAGCTAAGTATCCACTACACCCTTTTATCAAGGACTTCACTGTTTTCATAGATGAAATGATGGAACTCCCGGTGAAGTCTCTTCGACCCATTACCTCCAATGTTGGTTGATCGGGTATCTGGAATGTTACAATCTTCATCCGGCAATCTAGTTGGGCATTATGCTTTGCCAACCAGTCCATCCCTAAGATGACTTCGTAATCTCGAAAGGGTAACACTATAAGATTGGCTGAGAATTCCCTATCCTTAATTTGGATTTTACATGCTTTACAAGTTGAGCTAGTAACGAGTTTAGAACCCATCGGAGTACCGACTTCTACTTCGTAAGGCAAACATTCAACTCGTAATTTCACACGTTCCACATATAAGGGAGTAATAAATGAATGAGTAGCACCTGGATCAATTAGCACCCTAACAGGTTGATTTAGTATCAAGAATGTACCTTCAACAATAGCTGTTTCCTCAAGAAGCTCCTCGCATTCAATGGCATAAGCTCAGGCCTGAACTCTAGGAACTCGAATTTTGCCTCTACCAGCTGGTTTATTTTGATTTCTTCTTCCTTGCCATTTAGGGCAGTCTTTAACCTGGTGTTGATCACTGCCACACCCCATGCATCGTCCAGATTTCCTCCAGCACTGAGCCTCAGTGTGACATTTTTTGTCACAGTAGGAACAGTTGATAGACTGAGTAGCAGGTGAACTACCTGTGGATCCACGGGTGGAAGAGGTTGATGGTGCTTTAGACGGGCCACGGTTATTGACTGGTCTATTCTGGCTCTGGCCCTAATTGCGACTCTGAGTCTGGAATTTCCTCTGTTGACCTTGAGGCTGGTAAGGTTTCTTGTTCGGTTGACTTGAACCGGCTCTATCAAGTTTTCTTTTCTCAACTCGGGAAGTAGCAACAAGAAGAGCAAGATATGTAGTAAAGTCATGTGAAACCAACTAATCCTGAATTTCTGGCCTCAATCCATTCATAAATTTCCACATCTTCGCCTCAGGGGTACTGACCATGTATTGCGCATAACGAGACAGTCTGTCAAAGCGAGCCTCATACTGAGCCACCGTCATGTTACCCTGGTTCAAGTGCATGAATTCTTCAATTTGCCTCTGCCCGGAAACTATAGGTACGTATTTCTCCTTGAATGCCTTAACGAAATTACTCCACAAGCGGGGTGTATGATCAGTTTTCCCAAGTGTCTCCACAGTGTGCCACCAATGCTCAGCATCTTCGTGCAATAGAAACACAACAAACTCGATCTTTTCTTCATCAGTATAGTCAAATCGCCTGAAAATCCTTTCAATCTCAGATAGCCAAGCCTCTGCCTTTTCATCATTAGTTTCACCGAAGAATTTGGACGGGTGAAAATCAAGGAACTCTCGCATTCTGCTGTTTCTCCCATTGTTACCACCATTCCTGTTGTTGTTGTTATGGGTTGCGTCACGTGCATCTTGACGTTCCATTACTCGATACACGCGATCCATAGCATTCACCATCATGTTAAACATGGCCATGCCGGGATTAGTTTGATGAGCATCTCCGACTTCTTGAGGCTCATCGCTCCTATTGGTATTGCGGGTACTAGGGCCAGCCATCTATAGGCACAGAT
>CM075779.1:43285024-43290024 GCA_037974665.1 Ehretia macrophylla
ATGCCACTCCATGATAGCTTTTAAGTATTCTTAGAAATTGAAAACAACCAGTCATTCACTCTCAAGCATGCGAAGAAGCTAATAGCAGAAATATAAGTTATTACATGCCATGGTTCTAAATCTACCACTACAACATCTATCCCTCAATTTGCAAACTATATAATATACACATATCACTTAGGTTACAAAATAGAACATAAAGTAAAGAAAACAAGTCCTACTCTCATCAACAAGAACATAGTCCACCTCAAGCAACTAGACACAGCAACTAATACAACTCCTCCAACTGCGCCACCTGAAACATGTTAGCGAGGTATGAGCAACCACTGTTGCCCAGTGAGGGATAAGGTCCTGGGGCGTGCAATGCAACAGGTAATACAGTTAAACAACAATAGCAATTAAACAATTCAAGAAGCAATGATAGCTTCAATAACCACACATTTAAAAGGATACATTTCTCATAACCCCTATACACCAATCTTCACTGGTCTTCATTCACGATCCACGAACCACGATCACGATCACGATAAGCCGGCATAACCCCAAACACTCCAGTGGGTGTACTCCGGATGTACCCCGATAATCCTACGACCCAACATTCCCTGGCAATCTCCAGACCAGGCGAATGAGGGACTAGGGCACGGAGTTTGAATATCCACCGGCAAGCCCTCTGCCGCCCAGCCGATATTCAACACATCCGCCCCTGACACTATGGTTGCGCAACCACTATGCAATGCACTTAACAATGGCAAGTTAATAGCAATAATATAAGCATTAACACATAGGAGGATCAACAAAGTAGGTTGACCTCGAGGCAGTTAAAATAGAAGCAATTATATAAGCTAATAAGCAGTTTTACAAAGGGACATTTACAAAATAAGCATATAATCATACCAAAAGCTCCAAATCAACTTGAAACCACATATAAACACTCAAGAAGTCATGCCATGGGTTTAGAAGTGTGAGTCAACCGAAATTGCACCTAAACCCCTTTATTTTTCAAACTATTTCTCTTCCAAACCAAGGTTAATGATTTCATTTTCAAAGGAAACTCTCCCAACCTTCTAACTAACCCCCAAGGTACCCTCTCAACCCTCGAACTCAATCAAATGCCCGCGTTTACCCCGAAAGCCCCAATTTCCCTCTTTTGGCTTTCAACCACACCTACATTGTCCGGGCTTCAAACAAGGGATATCAAGGCATCTATAGCACCTAGGTAGCCTAAGGATACTAGAATTGAAGCCCGAATCCACCCGGATTCGCATTAACCCCGAAAGCCCCAACTTAAAGTCGGCTATTTACCATTCTTAGGCGATTTAAGGGCAATGCAAGTGCACGGGGCTATTAGGTTATCTTCACTAACACCTAAGGCATCTATTAGGAGCATTAAATCAAGCTAATTCAAGCAATTACACAAAACCCTAGAAAAAACGTCACTATTCACCCTAAAAATCAAACTAACGATTCTAACCGTTTAAATTGCGAAACGACGGTTCAAATGTGTTCTCTAGCATTCATATAGATGGTCTATTAGCATAGATAACAATTACAATGGCATATAATCATATTTTCAACAAATCAAGAAATGAGCAACTATTTAAAAATGCAAAAACAAGTCGTGAAATCCCTCACCAATACGCGTAGGAGCACCTAGGAACCTTGCACACACCCTAATCCACTAGCTCAAGGGTTGGGAAGGCTTGGATTGAAGAGTTGAAGACCAATTTTCTCTCCTAGAGGTGCTGCAAAATTTCGGCCCTGCTACAGTGCCATTTCAGCATTTTTTTTTTTGATTTTTGCTTGTTATGACTTAAGGTGAGTTGTGTGTGTGTTATATAAGCTTGGGTGAGTTATTTAGTTTAAGTGTATGGTCAAATGTGAGTCAAACTAGTTAGAAACAAGTTCTAAGCATAAATTTAATGTTAGCTAATTAAACTCCAAATTAGTTACGTAACACTATTCCTTCAACTACTAAAAACATTTTCTAAACGGGCTCTCCCATCGCCTCTAGCTCAATTGAACATTTTTCCCACTACTTTATCAATTAATATGATTTAATAAAAATGCTAATTCACTAATATAATGCAGTTTAAAAATTGAATGAATAGTGACCAAGAAAGACAACAGGTAAAGCACATAATTTAATGCACAATTAATGGATGCAACATTTAAAAATGTGTACGGTAGAATCTCGGGCGTCACATCCTCTCCCCCTTAAACAAATTGCGTCCACGCAATTCTTCTTCACAAGGGAACTCCACAACAACTGAAAACCAACTCCGATTACTCGTCATCAATTGCTAAGCAAGAATACCATATACGAACTCTCGTGGGAGCTCATTAAGAAATCCCAGTAGTATTGCCTGCGAACCTCACGTAATAAGGCCAAATAAAGGCTCCAATAGAGATGCTACTTCGAAATCCAAATAGGAATCCCGCTGGCACGAATACCATAGAAGAATAGAATCCCAACTAACAGTGGCGAGAAAATACCAATAAGAATTTAGAGTACAAATACCGAAGATAATTCCATATAATAAGGCTGATTAGAATCCGAAACTAAGTCTTCCGAGTAATGCCAGCAAGAAAATACTAGAAGAATACTCAATAAGAAAACCGAGAGAACGGTCATATAGAAATCCCAAAGGAAGCCATTCATTTCTGACTACTAAGCGTAGAAGAATGCCTTGGAAGAAATCCCAATAACTGAGCTCCGCTTACAACATTCTCATTCCCGCTAATCCACACAACTTGGAGGGCTTGTTGCTAATCACTTCTCTTCAGGGGGAGGAAGATGTCTTTTTTACCATTTCAACGGGACATGTATGAATGCCAAGATATCACATTTACACATATATGTTTTCAACTATTATGCAAACATGTTTATATAAGAGTTTATGAAACAGTGTAATCATCAAAGTCATTCAAGCACGACAATCAAGTCCATTATAACACAACTCAATCAAAGACTTTCAAATACACACATTACAAGCAACAGTTCAAGCAATTAACAATTCACGAGGTCAATTTGATGCATAACTAGCCACTTTACTTCACTTAGCACACATTTAGCACGTAACACATAATTATATCACATAGGTGCACACATTCAATACAAGACACACAATCAAACATGCAGGCATACACTTTTAAGACACACACTTAATCAAGCACACAAGCAAGGGTTACTACCCGACAGGCCGAGGACCCTGTCCCGGCTTAGAGCTAACTAAGCTCTGATACCACCTGTAACGCCCCGATCCCTCACGAGACCGGAGGCTCTAATGACCATGCTATTCTCAACCCAATACCAAGCCCGGTCACAAATTTTTTCCGAATGGTTAAGTCCGGACCCGACACACGGACAGAGTCTCCCCTGTACCGTGGACATTCTAAAAACCTATAAACACTCAAACAAAGTCCCAACAATACAATACATTCATTTATAGCTAAAGATCTTAGCTTTAAGGCCATCCGAGCCTTAAGACATACAAACAGTTTAGATACAGACAAGCATGCATTCATAACTTAACTTCTTTACAAAATCGCTTATCATGCCACTCCATGATAACTTTTAAGTATTCTTAGAAATTGAAAACAACCAGTCATTCACTCCCAAGCATGCGAAGAAGCTAATGGCAGAAATATAAGTTATTACATGCCATGGTTCTAAATCTACCACTACAACATCTATCCCTCAATTTGCAAACTATATAATATACACATATCACTTAGGTTACAAAATAGAACATAAAGTAAAGAAAACAAGTCCTACTCTCATCAACAAGAACATAGTCCACCTCAAGCAACTAGACACAGCAACTAATGCAACTCCTCCAACTGCGCCACCTGAAACATGTTAGCGAGGTATGAGCAACCACTGTTGCCCAGTGAGGGATAAGGTCCCGGGGCGTGCAATGCAACAGGTAATACAGTTAAACAACAAGGTACCCTCTCAACCCTCGAACTTAATCAAATGCCCGCGTTTACCCCGAAAGCCCCAATTTCCCTCTTTTGGCTTTCAACCACACCTACATTGTCCGGGCTTCAAACAAGGGATATCAAGGCATCTATAGCACCTAGGTAGCCTAAGGATACTAGAATTGAAGCCCGAATCCACCCGGATTCGCATTAACCCCGAAAGCCCCAACTTAAAGTCGGCTATTTACCATTCTTAGGCGATTTAAGGGCAATGCAAGTGCACGGGGCTATTAGGTTATCTTCACTAACACCTAAGGCATCTATTAGGAGCATTAAATCAAGCTAATTCGAGCAATTACACAAAACCCTAGAAAAAACGTCACTATTCACCCTAAAAATCAAACTAACGATTCTAACCGTTTAAATTGCAAAACGACGGTTCAAATGTGTTCTATAGCATTCATATAGATGGTATATTAGCATAGATAACAATTACAATGGCATATAATCATATTTTCAACAAATCAAGAAATGAGCAACTATTTAAAAATGCAAAAACAAGTCGTGAAATCCCTCACCAATACGCGTAGGAGCACCTAGGAACCTTGCACACACCCTAATCCACTAGCTCAAGGGTTGGGAAGGCTTGGATTGAAGAGTTGAAGACCAATTTTCTCTCTTAGAGCTGCTGCAAAATTTCTGCCCTGCTACAGTGCCATTTCAGCATTTTTTTTTTTTTGATTTTTGCTTGTTATGACTTAAGGTGAGTTGTGTGTGTGTTATATAAGCTTGGGTGAGTTATTTAGTTTAAGTGTATGGTCAAATGTGAGTCAAACTAGTTAGAAACAAGTCCTAAGCATAAATTTAATGTTAGCTAATTAAACTCCAAATTAGTTACGTAACACTATTCCTTCAACTACTAAAAACATTTTCTAAACGGGCTCTCCCATCGCCTCTAGCTCAATTGAACATTTTTCCCACTACTTTATCAATTAATATGATTTAATAAAAATGCTAATTCACTAATATAATGCAGTTTAAAAATTGAATGAATAGTGACCAAGAAAGACAACAGGTAA
>CM075779.1:43295024-43302524 GCA_037974665.1 Ehretia macrophylla
TGCAGGCCCATAAGAACACACCAGCAGACAACTTGGAGGCAGCGCGGTGCTTGGATCGTAACGACATTGAAGCTCTAGCGATCGTCTCATCGTAACGCTCGCGTCGTCACTTAACGAAAGCCAAGGCCGTGTGCTAGGTGATTCGTTCATCGCACATGCTCCTACCGTCCCCCTGTATGCACCAGTATGCACAGAACGGGACAAGCAAACTACCTTCCTGCCCACACAGTGCTTGGATCGCCACGACACTAGGCCATGTTCATCGTATTTCAACTCAGCAAGGACCATGGTATCGTGTGCTAGGCAATTCACGCATCGTGCAGGCCCATAGGAACACACCGTCAGACGGCTTCGAGGTAGCATGGTGCTTGGGTCACCACGGCATTGAAACTCTATCCATCGTCTTATCACAACGCATGCGTCGTCACTTAACGAAAGCCAAGGTCGTGTACTAGGCGATTCGCGCATCGCGCATGCCCTTACCATCCCCTTGTATGCACCCATATGCACGAAATGTGACAAGCAAACTACCTTCTTGCCCACGCGGTGTTTGGATTTCCACGACCCTGGACTATGTCAGTCATATTACGACTCAGCGAGGACCATGACGCCGTGTGCTAGGCAATTCGCGCAACGCACAGGCACGTCGGAACCCACTAGGGAACGGATTCAAGGCCGCATGATGCTTGGATCGCCACGACATTAAAGCATCAGCAATCGTCTCATCGCAACGCTAGCGTCGTTGCTTAACGAAAGCCAATGCCACATGTACTAGGCGATTCGCGCATCACGCTTTTCCCTATCATCCCCCAAGAGCCACCCAAGCCCACGCAGTGCTCGGATCGCCACGACACTAGATCATGGTCACGCGCATCCACTCAGCAACAGCCATGGCTTTGTGTGCTAGGCGATTCGCGCATCGCATAGGCCCAACGACATGTCGGGGGACGGGAATGTCTCCCAACGTGTACCTAGCTGGTGGCACAGGGATGGCTAATTTTGGGCTTGGGCAACCACTCGCCCTCTCGTTAGCCATCCCAATGATGTCAACGGTGTTGCGACACCAAGATGGATAATGAGGGGCTAGGGAAGCCACCACGTTCCTCATTAGCCATCTTGGTGTCGTGTCGAGGGACATGCCGAGGGACGCGGGGCGGGGGTAGCACGGCCTCAATGCACGGGTATGCAATGCAATACCTCAGCATGATTCACTCGGTAGGCATTCCTGCCCACAATATAGCCCACGATATAGCCCACAATGTGGCACAAAATGCCCACAACGTCCCCCCACATAGATCTCGACCAGGGGGCTTGACACCACATACCTCCCTATAGTAATACAATAAGATATGCGATGGATCAGGGTGATACTTCCGTAGCATTGAAACATGAAAGACGTCGTGAATATTGGAGAGGTTTTGGGGTAGTGCCAGGCGATACGCCAATTTGCCAACCTTCTCAATTATTTCAAATGGTCCTACAAACCTCGGGCTTAACTTTCCACCCTTGCCATGTTTAATCAAACCCCTCCAAGGTGATATCTTCAAGAACACCTTGTCGCGGACCTCAAACTCTAGGCTCCGTCTCCGTCAGTCTGCATAACTTTTCTGCCTGCTCTGGGCGATAAGCATCTGTTTTCGGATAAGGTGGATATTATCAACAGTCTTCATAAGTTCAGGTAGAAGGGTCGGGTCAAAAGTCTTCGTCTCACCTACTTCATCCCAGTAAATTGGGGATCGACACTTACGTCCATACAACGCCTCAAATGGGGCCATCCCGATAGTGGCCTGATAACTGTTATTATATGCGAATTCTGCTAGAGATAGATATTTCTCCCAACCTTTCCCGAAGTCTAAAACATACGCCCTCAGCATATCCTCCAAAATCTTAATAGTTCTCTCAGATTGTCCATTAGTCTGAGGGTGATAAGCCGTGCTGAAAGTCAACTTCATTCCCAAAGCTTCTTGCAATCTCTTCCAAAATCGGGAAGTAAAACTAGGATCCCTATCCGATACAATACTCACAGGCATCCCGTGCAATCTTACAATCTCTGACACATACATATCTCCCAATTTATCAGGACTATCCTCCTTGTTCATCGGTAAGAAGTGTGCTGACTTGGTCAATCTATCCACTATGACCCAAATGGCGTCATGACCCTTTTGTGACCTGGGCAGGTTCATAACAAAGTCCATAGTTATATGCTCCCATTTCCATTGAGGAATCTCCAACGGCTGAAGTAAACCTGCTGGTCGTTGATGTTCCACTTTGACTCTCTGGCAAGTCAAACATCGTGCCACAAACTCCGTGATCTCTCTCTTCATATTATTCCACCAATAGTATTGCTTCAAATCCCGGTACATCTTTGTTCCGCCAGGGTGAATAGTGTATCTTGGATTATGGGCTTCTTCAAGAATCTTCATTTTCAGCTCTAGCTCATTAGGAACACAAATCCGATTCCTAAACCTCCAAATACCATCATCATGAAACTTGAAATATGTGTTGCTTTCTTTAATCTTCTGAAACTGTTGGTCCTTCTGTTGAGCCTCTCGTAATTCAGACAACAAGGTCGATTGAACTTGTGTAGTGGCAAAAAGTAACCCTTTTCGAGTCAATTGTGGTTTCTACAAGAATGCTTCCTCCAACAACTCCTGCACCTTAACTTCCAGTTTTGCCATGCTCGCTTTCCTACTTAAGGCATCTGCAACTACATTTGCTTTACCGGGCACATAATTGATTGTGCAATTATAATCATCCAAAAGCTCCATCTACCGCCTTTGCCTCATGTTCAACTCTTTTTGTGAGAACACGTATTTTAAGCTCTTGTGATCAGTAAACACCTCAAACTTGTTACCCCACAGATAGTGCCTCCATTTCTTGAGTGCAAACACAATAGCCGCTAACTCCAAATCATGCATCGGGTAGTTCAATTCATACGACTTCGGTTTCCTAGAAGCATACGCAATCACTCTACCATTTTGCATCAACACACAACCCAGTCCTTCCTTTGAAGCATCGCTATAGATTACAAAACCTTGACTCCCTTTAGGCATTGCAAGAACATGTGTGGTAGTCAATCTTTTCTTCAATTCTTGGAAGCTGTTCTCACACTTGTCATCCCATACGAACTTTGTTTTCTTTTGAGTGAGCTTTGTAAGCGGTCCTGCGATCTTTGAGAAATCCTTCATGAACCTCCGATAATAGCCGACTAGACCAAGAAAACTCTAAACCTCCGTAACATTTTTCGGCTTCTTCCAAGACATCACTGCTTCTATCTTTGCTGGATCCACTGCTATTCCCTCTTGGGATATGATGTGCCCCAAAAATGCAATCTGCTGCAACCAAAATTCACATTTGCTAAACTTTGCATACAATTGATGCTCTCAAAGTTTCTGCAGTACCAATCGCAGATGTTGTTCATGCTCAGCCTCGGATTTCGAGTATACCAAAATATCATCAATGAAGATCACCACAAATTGGTCCAAGTAGGGTTGAAACACCCTGTGCATCAAGTCCATAAAAGCTGCAGGGGCATTAGTTAGCCCAAATGGCATCACCACATATTCATAATGCCCATATCTCGTCCTGAAAGCCGTTTTAGGCACATCTTCCTTTTTGATCCGCAACTGATAGTATCCTTGCCTCAAGTCGAGCTTCGAATACACTTTGGCTCCTTGAAGTTGATCAAATAACTCGTCGATCAGTGGAAGTGGGTATTTATTCTTGACAGTCACTTGGTTCAATCCTCGGTAATCGATGCATAGCCTCAACGTTCTGTCTTTCTTCTTTACAAATAGGACTAGTGCACCCCATGGAGAAGAACTTGGTTGAACAAACCCCTTCTTCAACAATCCTTACAATTGTTCCTTCAATTCTTGTAGCTCGGCTGGTGCCATACGATAGGGAGCTTTAGATATCGGCTGGGTGCCAGGCAGTAATTCTATAATGAACTCGATCTCCCGATTTGGTGGTAAACCGGGCAATTCTTCTGGAAACACATCTGCATAGTCTTTGATCACTGGCATTTCCTCCAACTTAGCTTTGTCCGACGGCTTGTTAATGAGGTAAGCTAAGTATCTACTACATCCTTTTCTCAAGGACTTCACTGCTTTCATAGATGAAATGATGGAACTCCCGGTGAAGTATCTTCGACCCATGGCTTCCAATATTGGTTGACTAGGTATCTGGAATGTTACAATCTTCGTTCGGCAATCTAGTTGGGCATGATGCTTTGCCAACCAGTCCATCCCTAAAATGACCTCATAATCTCGAAAGGGTAATACAATAAGATTGGCTGAGAATTCGCTATCTTTAATTTGGATTTTACATGCATCACAAGCTGAGCTAGTAACAAGCTTAGAACCCATCGGAGTACCAACTTCTACTTCGTAAGGCAAACATACAACTCGTAACTTCACACGTTGCACACATAAGGGAGTAATAAATGAATGAGTAGCACCTGGATCAATTAGCACCCTAACAGGTTGATTCTGTATGGAGAATGTACCTTCAACAATAGCGGTCTCCTCTGGAAGCTCCTCGCACTCAATAGCATAAGCTCGAGCCTGAACTCTAGGAACTGGAGTCTTGCCTCTACCAGCTGGTTTAACATAATTTCATCCTACTTGCCATTTAGGGCAATCCTTGATCTGATGCTAATCACTGCCACACCGCACACATCGTCCTGACTTCTTCCAGCACTAGGCCTTGGTATGCCCCTTCTTGTCACAGTAAAAACAGTTGATAGACTGAGTAGCAGGTGAACTATCTGTGGATCCGTGAGTAGAAGAGGCTGATGGCGCTTTAGTCGGGCGACGGTTATTAACTGGTCTGTTCTGGCTCTGGCCCTGACTACGACTCTGGCTCTGGAATTTCCTCTATTGACCTGAAGGCGGCTATGGTTTCTTGTTTGGCTGACTCGAACCGGCTCTATCAAGTTTTCTCTTCTCAACTCGGGAAGCAGCAGCAAAGAGAGCAGAATAGGTATCGAAGTCATGCGAAGCCAACTGGTCCTGAATCTCTGGCCTCAATCCAGTCGTAAATTTCCACATCTTCGCCTCAGGAGTATTGATCATGTATTGAGCATAGCGGGACAGTTGGTCAAAACGAGCCTCGTACTGGGCCACCGTCATGTTACCCTGGTTCAGGTGCATGAATTCCTCAATTCGCCTTTGCTTGGAAACTGCAGGTACATATTTCTCCTTGAATGCCTTAAGGAAATTACCCCACAAGCGAGGGGTCTGATCAGTTTCCCAAAGTGCCTCCACAGTGTGCCACCAATGCTCAGCATCCCCATGCAACCGAAACACAGCGAACTCTACCTTTTCTTCATCAGTATAGCCAAGTGGCCTGAAAATCCTCTCGATCTCAGACAGCCAAGCCTCTGCTTTCTCATCATCAGCTTCCCCGTGGAATTTGGACGGGCGAAAGTCAAGGAACTCCTTCATTCTGCTATGTCTCCCATGGTTACCATCATTCCTGTTGTTGTTGTTGTTGTTTGCTTCATGTGCATCTTGACGTTCCATCACTCGCGACACGCGATCCATGGCATTCGCCATCATATTAAACATAGCCATGCCGGGATTAGTTTGATAGGCATCTCCGGTCTCTTGGGGCTCACTGCTCCTATTAGTAGTGTGGGTACTAGGGCCAGCCATCTATAGGCACATATTACGATGCACAATTTATTGGAATACGACAAACAAGAATTTAATGCACAAGATATGCAACATAATATAGATACACAATTCTAGAAACAATTAAGAGATGTTAATCACGTAAGCACATAGAACATAGAAGGCACAATTAATATTATCACACATTAACACATAAACAAGTCATCCTAATAATCTAAGGGCTTCTACCCATGGTCAGAGAGTTAAACCTGGCTTAAGCAATCTAAGCCCTGATACCATTCTTTCTATAAGGTGTCATGCCCAAACCCGGCCTATAAAGGTTAGACTAGGGTGTGATCTAAACATTCAAGTCCTTTCACGCATTTAATCATTCAAGAAGGTTTAACACCTAACGTTTAGGCTAAACTCCACAAATTCTCTGGAAAATCGACAGCATAACGGCTGTAATTGGACTCTTTAGTTTGACCTAATTCTCAAAACGCCGCAAAATTTCCAATCTCAGTTTTATTTCTAACTAAGACCACTATTTATAACCAATCGAAATGCCTACTAGTTATCTCGAAGTCTTGTTTGATTAATAACCTAGCATGATACTATGTCTCATTTGTTTGTTTGTCCTCGTTACAAAAGTACCTGTTGATCTTAGCTTAGCAATGAGTACCTGCTTAAGATTGGATAGGTTCATTTTACTTATTCCTTACCTGATACTTCATAATCCTATGATAGATACTAGCCAATAACGATAGCAAAAACGACCATAGTAGTGTCTATCTAGTTATTATCAGTACAAGCCAAAATTGGACCCCAAATTACAACGGGGATCGTTTACAATACAACAACAAGAAAAATAAGAAATGAAATAGTCTTCAAGCAACGTATTGTTCACAAAATGGCCATAGTCACGTAAGGTACGTAGGGCAAGCAATCATTCCAAGGAATCATCGTTAGGCACGTCGTCCTCGGGTACCTGTTCTTGGTCTTCTTCACCTAAGATGATAAAAGAGGATGAGTCCTTATGAACTCAGCGAGGGAGAACGAGAAATAAGTTTTGAAACTCATTTTCCGGTTCAACTTATGAAAAACCCTTTTTGCAAGCATGAACATATCACAAGTAAGTACATAATGTAATGTAAAAGTAAAAGAACACAATTACCCGTCTTTCCTCCCCGAGGTCCTCTAGAAACCAAGCGAGAGTACTTATACACATAGTGAAAAGGATACGGTGAGCTTTTGTTCTCAGTTCATTTCCAGTATCAGTTGTTCCAACCGACTTCAAATCATCCCCTTATCACGCCAAATGGGTGTACTCCGGATGTACCCTGAAATTCTACGACCCAACTCTCCGAGGAAGTCTAGCCCCCAAGCGAGAGAGGGTATCGGACAATGGTAGTCACAATTACACCGGCAAGTCCGATGCCGCCCGGTGTGTGTGAATGCTACCACGCCAGAATAAAAGGTTGCAACCTTGTATGCAATGCAAATTTATGACATTTAATATATCACATTTGGAGGACAACAAAGTAGGTAGCCTCCGAGCAGTCATAAGATTGCACATTGACAGTTAAAGACGCGAGGCACGATATGACAAGTAAATTCAATTGAAAAGCACATGGAGTTAAATGAATATTAAATGGGCAGCCATGTAACACATGTAAATAAAATCATATAACTCATTTCAAAGTTCACGCATTCAAATAATAAGATTATTCATCACGCAACGACATCTACGTGGGACCGGGTGCAAGAAAGGCCTACTTGTCAACATGTAATCATCGAAATCATGTTTAGAGCTACAAGGGCAACTACGGGCAGCCTACTAATTTCATAATCAAACACGATATTCATAGGATCAACGCTTAGCGAG
>CM075779.1:43312524-43340024 GCA_037974665.1 Ehretia macrophylla
CCCATATATGCACCCGTATACACGGAATAGGACAAGCAAACTACCTTCCTGCACACGCGGTGCTTGGATTGCCACGACACTAGACCACGTTCGTCGTATTACGACTCAGTGAGGACCATGGCGACGTGTGCTAGGTGATTCGCGCATCACGCAGGCCCATAGGAACACACCGTCAGACGGCTTTGATGCAGTAGGGTGCTTGGGTTGCCACGACATTGAAGCTCTAGCCATTGTCTCATCGCAACGCTCACGTCATCACTTAACGAAAGGCAAGGCCGTGTGCTAGGCGATTCACACATTGCGCATGCCCCTACCGTCCCCCTGTATGCACCCATATGCACAGAACGGGAGAAGCAAACTACATTCCTGCCCATGCGGTGCTTGGATCGCCACGACACTAGACCACGTCCATTGCATTACGACTCAGCGAGGACCATGGCGTCATGTGCTAGGCGATTCGCGTATCGCACAGCCACGTCAAAACCCACCTGGGGATGGCTTCAAGGCCGCATAGTACTTGGATCACCACAACATTGAAGAATTAGCAATCGTCTCATCGCAACGCTTGCATCGTTGCTTAACAAAAGCCAATGCCACGTGTGCTAGGTGATTCACGCATCACGCTTGCCCCCACTATCCCCCAAGAGCCACCCAAGCACACGCGGTGCTTGGATCACCTCGACACTAGACCATGGTCGTGCGCATCCACTCGACAACGGCCATGGCTTCGTGTGCTAGGCGATTCGCACATCGTGTTGGCCCAACGACATGTCGGGGAACGGGAATGTCCCTCAACGTGTACCTAGTCAGCGGCACGGGGATGGCTAATTTTGTGCTTGGGCAACCACTCGGCCCCTCATTAGCCATCCCAATGACGTCGACAGTGTTGCGGCATCAAGATAGATAATGAGGGGCTTGGGAAGCCACCATGTTCCTCATTACCCATCCTGGTGTCGCGCCGAGGGACATGCCGAGGGACGCGGGGCAGGGGTGGCACGGCCCCAACGCACGGGTATGTAATGTAATACCTCAGCGTGATTCCCTCGATAGGAATTCCCTCCCACAATATAGCCCACGATATAGCCCACAATATGCCATGAAGTGCCCACAACGTCCCCCCACATGGACCTCGACCAGGGGGCTTGACACCATATACCCTCCTATAGTACATTTAGATGCAAAAACCCAAGTGACAGTAGTAACGTACATTTTGCCAGAGATTCATAATGGGTATTTTACCCTATAAATGGCCCCATGTGGCATGATCTTCGTACTCAAGTTGCTCCTTATTGATAGCATACAATATCCAAATGCTTCAAGATTATTTTTTTTGAAAAAATATTTTTTAATATTTAATAATTGCAAAAAATAAGAAAAAATCAGAAAAAATAGTAAAAAAATCAGAAAACTTTATATTAATTCATACATTAATTTGTTAAATGAAATTCAAAAAAAAATTCGAAAAATTAATTTTTAATATTTAAAAATTATGAAAAATAGGGAAAAATCAGAAAAAATACAAGAAAATTAAGGAAAATTTATATTAATTCATAAATTAATTTGTTTACATGGTATATGGTGTTTAAAAAAATTTGGATGGATTGGGAACCCGATTAATCTAATTCGCCTCACAAATGTGATGAACTATTTCTCGGACAAGAAAAAGGTTAAGACTACGTCATAGATTCGAAAACCACTTGTAAATGACATCAATGTCCACATTTGTGTCATAATACATTGTGCATGCCCATTACCCCTGAATTCTTAACATTGCCCGTCATGCCCAACGTCCCTTAGTAGTGCCAAAGCCGTCCCCCAACAACCCTTATCGTCCCCCAAGCGTTCCCTTATAGTGCCCCAGCCGTACCCCAACAGTGCCCCAGTCGTGCCCTAATAGCGCCCCTTGAGAGCCCCGCACACGCCACTTGTGTGCACCATCGTGCGGTATGCGGGCCACATGCGCGCACGAAGGTGAGGCAAGGGTGCCCCATGCGCACACCTTCATGCTGCATGCGGGCCACATGCGCGCACCATTGTACGAAATAGGAGTACGTTGCCCACACCATCGTGCAGCATGGGTGCCCCATGCGCGCACCTTCGTCCCACATGCGTGCCACATGCGCGTACCATCGTGTGGCATGCGCGCCTGATTCACTCATCATCATGTGGCATGGGCTCCCCATGCGCGCACCTTCGTGCGACATGCGGGCCACATGCACGCACCATCGTACGGCATGAGCATCCGATGTGGGCACCATCGTTCGGCATGGGCGACCCATGCGCGAACCTTCATGCGGTATGCACGCTCTATCGTGCGGCATAGGCGCCCTATAGTACGGCATTGGAGCCCTATGCGTGCACCTTCGTACGGCATGAGCGAACCATTGTGCGGCGTGGGTGCCCCATGCACACATCATCGTGCGGCATGCGGGCCACATGTGTACACCATCGTGTGGCATGCGCGCTACATGCGCGCACCATCGTGCGACATGGGGGCCCCATGCGCCTACCATCGTGCGGCATGGGCGCCCTATGCGATCACTATCGTGCGGCATGAGCGCCCCAAGCATGCATCTTCGTGAGGCATATAGGCCACATGCGCGGACCATATTGCGGCATGCGTGCCCCAAGTGCGCAACTTCGTGCGGCATGGGCACCCCATGCGCGTACCTTCATTCGCCATATGCACACCATCGTGCGGCATGGGCACCCCATGCGCGTAACTTCATGCGGTATGCGGGCCATATGAGCGCACTATCGTGCGGCATGGGCGCCCCATCTTGCAGCATGCGTGCCCCATGCGTGCAACATCGTGCGGCATGCGGGCCACATGTGCGAATCATCGTGCGGCATGGGCGACCCATCGTGCGGTATACGCGCACCATCATGCGGCATAGGCGCCCCATACGCACCATCGTGCGGCATGCGGGCCACATGCGGGTACCATCATGTGCGCCGTATGCGCTCACCATCGTGCGGTATGGGCGCCCCATGCGCCTACCATTGTGCGATATAGGCGCCCTATGCGAGCACCATCGTGTGGTATGAGCTCCCCATGTGGGCACCTTCGTGCAGCATATCGGCCATATGCGCGGACCATATTGCGGCATGCACCCTAAGTGCACACCTTTGTGCGGCATAGGCTCCCCATGCGCGCACCTTCGTGCGGCATGTGCACACCATCATGCGGCATGGGTACCCTACCTTTATGCGGCATGCGGGCTACATTCGCGCACCATCGTGCAGCATGCGTGCCCCATGCACGTCACTTCGTGCGGCATGCACGCACCATCGTGCGGTATGGGTACCCCATGTGCGCACTTTCGTGCAGCATGCAGACCACATGCACACACCTTCGTGCGGCATGCACAACACATGCACGCACCTTCGTGCGGCATCGGCTCCCTATGCGCTCACCATGGTGCGGCATGGGCGCCCCTTGCTCGCTCCTTCGTGAGGCATGAGGGCCACATGCGCATACCATATTACGGCATGCGCGTCCCATGTGTACTGCTTCGTGCGGCATGGGCGCCCCATGCGCCCACCTTCGTGCGGCATGCGCGCACCATCGTGCGGCATGGGCGCCCCATCATGCGGCATGCGTGCCCCATGCGCGTAACTTTGTGCGACATGGGCTCCTCATGCGCGAACGTTCGTGCAGCATGCGGGCCACATGCGCCCACCTTCGTGCGGCATCCGCGCACTATCGTGAGGCATCGGCACCCGATGCGCACACCATCGTGAGGCATGGGCGCCTTATGCGCGTACCTTCATGAGCCATGTGGGTCACATGCGCGCACCATATTGCGGCATGAGAGCCCCATGTGTGCACCTTCGTTTGGCATAGGCGCCCCATGCATCCACCTTCGTGCGGCATGAGTGCACCATCGTGCAGTATAGGGGCCCCATGCGCACACCTTCATGCGGCATGCAGGCCACATGTGCGCACCATCGTCTGACACGGGAGCCCTATGCCTGCACCTTCATGTGACATGGGTGCCCCATGCACGCACCTTCGTGCGGTATGCGCATACCATCGTGCGGCATTGTCACCGAAGTGCTTGCCCCATCGTGCCCGATGCCCGACCACCCTGCACAGCAACCTTGCCAAGCCGTGCCCTAACTACGTGCCAAGTTGTAGCTCATCCGGGGCTCCAAGTACGTGCCCCATTCGAGGCCCAAACGTGCGCCGTCGTGCAACACCGTGGGCAGCCGTGCCGCAACTATTCACCGACGTGCCCAGCCTTGCCAAAGATAAGGGAAATATAACCTCAGTCACCGTTAAAGCTAAGGGAAGAACGTTAGGCACCTCGGCGGGCCGGCAGCACACAAGGTCAGATTCAATTTTTTTGCCATCTCTTACGAAGCAAGCATAGTATGTCTAACACTTGGGCAATCGAGACGATGCACGGGGTAAGCTGGCAGTGGGCCCGTTAGCACTTGGACATAGCACATAGTACTTAGGCATCATTGGGCATAGCACTTGGGTGCACAAAGCACTTGGGCATAGAGCTTGGGTGCACATAGCACTTGGGCATCAATAGGCATAACACATAGCACTTGGGCATCATTAGGCATAGCACATAGCGTTTGGGTATAGACTTTGGGCATCCGCGCTTCGGCACTTAAAACTTACGACGTCGACACTTGGGCATCATTGGGCATAGCCCTTGGGTATAGCACTTGGGCATCCTTGGGCATAGCACTTGGGTAAGGTAATTGGGCATCCTTGGGCATAGCACTTCAGTATGACCGGGCATGGACAGCACTCGGTCCTTCGGATTTTCAAGGGCCGCCGGGGGAGCACCGGACACCGCGCGATGTGCGGTGCTCTTCCAGTCGCTGGACTCTACCTCTAGCTGAGCTGTTTCCATGGTGGACAGGCTGTTAAACAGAAAAGATAACTCTTCCCGAGGCCTCCACCGACGTCTTTGGACTCGCTAACATTGTCGTCAACTGCTACATCTCGGTTTAGGAATTTTAACCCGATTCCCTTTCGGTGCAAATGCGGAACGCGCTATCTGTCGGCCTTTCCCCTACCCTTAGGATCGACTAACCCATTTACAAGTGCCGTTCACATGGAACCTTTCCCCTCTTCGGCCATCAAAGTTCTCATTTGAATATTTGCTACTACCACCAAGATTTGCACTGACAGCCGCTCCGCACGAATTCGTGCATTGGGTTTTACGGCGACTGCTGCGCCCTCCTACTCATCGGAGCCTAGTACTTGCCCCGACGACCGAGTATTGGTTGCGCGCTTAAGCGCCATCCATTTTTTGGGCTAGTTGATTCGGTAGGTGAGTTGTTACATACTCTTTAGCGGATTTTGACTTCCATGACCACCGTCCTGCTATCTTAATCAACCAATACCCTTTGTGAGATCTAGGTTAGCGCACACTTGGTCACAGTAATCCGGCTTTCGGTTCATCTCGCATCGCCAGTTCTACCTACCAAAAATGGCCCACTTGGAGCTCTTGATTCCGTGGTGCGGCTCAACGAAGTAGCCGCGCCGTCCTACCTATTTAAAGTTTGAGAATAGGTCAAGGGCGTTGTGCCCCCGATGCCTCTAATCATTGGCTTTACCCGATAGAACTCGCACGCGAGCTTCAGCTATCCTGAAGAAAACTTTGGAGGGAACCATCTACTAGATGGTTCAATTAGTCTTTCGCCCCTATACTCAAGTCAGAGGAATGATTTGCACGTCAGTATCGCTACGGGCCCCCACCAGAGTTTGCTCTGGCTTCGCCCCGCTCAGGCATAGTACACCATCTTTCAGGTCCCGACAAGTATGCTCGCACTCGAACCCTTCTCAGAAGATGAAGGTCGGTCAGCGGTGCCTCCCCCAGGGGGGATCCTGCCAATCAGTTTCCTTGCGCCTTGCGGGTTTACGCACCCGTTGACTGATACACATGTCAAATTCCTTGGTCTGTGTTTTAAGACGGGTTGAATGGAGAGCCCACAGGCTAACACCGGGAGCACGCAGATGCCGAAGCACACCGAAGGCGCGCGTTGCCCCGCCAAGATCAAGGCGACAACGTTCTGCGGGCATATCTACTGCCCGGGCTTTGGCCGTCGCCCCATTCGGCGCTAGTCCGCGCCCCGAGCCGATCAGCGGACCGGCTCTCACCGTTTTGCATACGACCGAGGCGCATTGCCGGCCCCCATCCGCTTCCCTCCCAACAATTTGAAGCACTCTTTGACTCTCTTTTCAAAGTCTTTTTCATCTTTCCCTCGCGGTACTTGTTCGCTATCGGTCTCTCACCCGTATTTATTCTTGGATAGAATTTACCGCCCACTTAGGGCTGTATTCCCAAACAACCCGACTCGCCGATAGAACCTCGTGGTACGATAGGGTCCGAGCACGACGGGGCTCTCACCCTCTCTAGCACCCTTTTCCAGGGGACTTGGGCTTGGTCCGCCGCTGAGGACGCTTCTCAAGCTGGGCTGTTCCTGGTTCGCTCTCTGTTACTAAGGGAAACCTTGTAAGTTTCTTTTCCTCCGCTTATTGATACACTTAAACTCAACGGGTAATCCCGCCTAACCTGGGGTCGCGGTCGTGGCGCATGGCGTTAGAGGGTCTATCTTCAGTCCCACAAGCGTGACGGGATGACGCACAACAACTCGCGAGTTGAATGTACCAACCACCACTTGTCATGATGTCCGTCGTGCAGGACTAGCATTTCAGCCAACCGTGCCTCGAGACACGGGTGACCCAGTGTTGGGACTCGGGGTGGGGGGAGGGGCGACGCGATGCGTGATGCCCAGGTAGACCTGCCCCCGGCATGACAGCTTCGGGCGCAACTTGCATTCAAAGACTCGATGGTTCATGGGATTTTACAATTCACACCAAGTATCACATTTCGCTACGTTGTTCATCGATGCGAGAGCCGAGATATCCATTGCCGAGAGTCATTTTCATGTCGTAAGGGACCGAGGCCTAACCTGGCATACTGCGAACGGGGCAGGGATAGGCTGGCCCCTATTTTTCATTTTTCTTGGAGCATTCTGCGTCGGGGTTTATTGTTTGCAGGGCGTTCGCCCTGACTTGCGACCAACACGCGGGCTGGGAACAAGCCGCCTCCCCCGTGTCGGCCCCGCATCGTTTAAACGGGTACGCAGGTCATTTTTCCTTTGCAGGGTTCGACAATGATCCTTCTACAGGTTCACCTACAGAAACCTTGTTACGACTTCTCATTCCTCTAAATGATAAGGTTCAATGGACTTCTCGCAACGTCACGGGCAGCGAACCGCCCACGTCGCCGCGATCTGAACACTTCACTGGATCATTCAATCAGTAGGAGCGACGGGCGGTGTGTACAAAGGGCAGGGACATAGTCAACGCGAGCTGATGACTCGCGCTTACTAGGAATTCCTCATTCAAGACCAACAATTGCAATGATCTATCCCCATCACGATGAAATTTCAAAGATTACCCGGGCTTGTCAGCCAAGGCTATAGACTCGTTGAATACATCAGTGTAGTGCGCATGCAGCCTACAACATCTAAGGGCATCATAGACCTGTTATTGCCTCAAACTTCCGTGGCCTAAAAGGCCATAGTCCCTCTAAGAAGCTAGCTGCGGAGGGATACCTTCGCATAGCTAGTTAGCAGGCTGAGGTCTCGTTCGTTAACAGAATTAACCAGACAAATCGCTCCACCAACTAAGAACGACCATGAACCATGACCCATAGAATCAAGAAAGTGCTCTCAGTCTATCAATCCTTACTATGTTTGGACCTGGTAAGTTTCCCCGTGTTGAGTCAAATTAAGCCGCAAGCTCCACTCCTAGTGGTACCCTTCCATCAATTCCTTTAAGTTTCAGCCTTGCGACCATACTCCCCCCGGAACCCAAAAACTTTGATTTCTCATAAGGTGCCGATGGAGTCCTAAAAGCAACATCCGTCGATCCTTGGTCGGAATCGTTTATGGTTGAGACTAGGACGGTATCTGATCGTCTTCGAGCCCCCAACTTTCGTTCTTGATTAATGAAAACATCCTTGGCAAATGCTTTCGTAGTTGTTCGTCCTTCACAAATCCAAGAATTTCACCTCTGACTATGAAATACGAATGCCCCCGACTGTCCCTGTTAATCATTACTCCGATCCCGAAGGCCAACTCAATAGGATCGAAATCCTATAATGTTATCCCATGCTAATGTATACATAGCGTAGGCTTGCTTTGAGCACTCTAATTTCTTCAAAGTAACAGCGCCGGAGGCATGACCCAGCTAGTTAAGGCTAGGAGCGCATCGCCGGCAGAAGAGACGAGACGATCGGTGCACACCTAAGGCGGACCGGCCAACCCATCTTAAAGTCCAACTACGAGCTTTTTAACTGTAACAACTTAAATATACGCTATTGGAGTTGGAATTACTGTGGCTGCTGGTACCAGACTTATCCTCCAATGGATCCTCGTTAAGGGATTTAGATTGTACTCATTCCAATTACTAGACACTTTGAGCCCGGTATTGTTATTTATTGTCACTACCTCCCCATGTCAGGATTGGGTAATTGCGCGCCTGCTGCCTTCCTTGGATGTGGTAGCCGTTTCCCAGGCTGCCTCTCCGGAATCGAACCCAAATCCTACCATCGAAAGTTGATAGGGTAGAAATTTGAATGATGCGTCGTCGGCACGAGGGTCGTGCGATCCGTCGAGTTATTATTAATCATCGCAGCAACAGGCAGAGCCCGCATGGTCCTTTTATTTAATAAATGCATTCCTTCCAGAAGTCGGGGTTTGTTGCACATATTAGCTCTAGAATTACTACGGTTATCCGAGTAATAGATACCATCAAACAAACTATAACTAATTTAATGAGCCATTCGTAGTTTCCTACCTCAATTTGCGTGCCTTAGACCCAAAATTATATGACTGACCTTGGATTATGTGCCCGTCTTGGTTTTTGTGCGTGCCTCATCATACATGCCTCGACCTAGAATTGTGTTCCCTAATCCTTGACTTATGAACCCTGACCTCGATGTACGTGCGACACCTAGAATTATGTGCCCTGACTTCGATTTATGTGTGATACCTGAATTTGTGTGCACTGACCTTGAACTGCGTGCCCTAACCTAGGTTTAAGAGTCGTACCTCGATTTACATGCATTGCATTGAATTACGTTCCTTGCATTGGTTTACGTGCATTCACCTAGGGTTACGTGCAATTATATTGAAATCTGTGCATTTTCCTTGAAGTGCATGCTTAACCTCGTAGTACGTGCCCTAGACCTAGGAATGCGGGACAAAGCACAACATAATAAAATAATCTTACACAATTCACTAATTATTAAAATAATTTTGTACTAATCCTACATATTCCACTAACAATATTCTAATCCTAATTCAAATTCTCTATAAAATCCACTAACAATAAACAATTTTTTCTACACGAACACCTAAACATTCTTTATTCTTTATTCACACCTAAAACCAATGCACCTCAAATTCTACATTTATTATAATCCATAATATACTCACATGAATCTAAAAATTCAGAATTTTCCATGCTAATTTCGGCCATATCAAGGTCTTTGAGCAAGTTTGAACAAAAAATATTCTATCCTAAACATTTTATTACACACACAAAATACAATGCATAAAATAATTCTCAAACACCCTACCCAATGCCTCACTTTCTTGGCGCTTTCACCACACATGCTAAAACAATTCAATGTGCATTAGATGACTCACAAAAATCAGATTTGTAAGGCTCAAGGCTGACACACACAGACAAGCTACACTCAACATGCTTCAAACATCAATTTTCTCTCAAAACTCTCTCATTCTCTCTCCTTCTCTCTCATTTTCGACCATGGCTGCCCTTTGAGCTCCCAAGACTCCTAACAACTCTCAAGGACACTCTAAGACTCTCCCAAGCTCAGCCATAGCAAGCACAAGCAAGCAAGAAGCAAGAAAATCTCACACGAAGCTCACAAAACTCTCTATCTCGGCCATAGGTAAGTTTTGATAGTTTTCTTCCATTTCTTTTGGTTTCATACACATGCACATCTTCTTCACATGCTAACTAAGCTAGGATTTAAGGAAAACCATGCCACCACTCGGCCAAAGCAAGGAAAGAGGGCCTTTTGTGCATTTTCAAGAGCATTTGTGCATCTTCATCTATCAATTTGCTAAGGTGAGGGTTAAACTCTTTTAAAAGCTCTCAAAACTCACATGCATGCTCTCATATGGCTATCTTTACCTCTGTAATTATTGTATAAGTGTGTATATGAGCCTATCTACTCATGCATGGCTTGATAATGGCTAGAAACTTGAAGATATGTAAACACGTTTTTGCTGGCAGATTACTAACTTTGTAGAACGAAGTGCTTTTGGCTTAGTAAACATTGATAAAAATGCATGAAAATTGGTAGGTCACTATTTTTGTCAGTTCTAAACATTTTTTTGTAGAAATAGGCCAAGGCCGAGTTTGACTCTAAGACCTCCAAAATGGCCAAATATCAAAAGGTGTCTAAATCTGAAAAACTTAGAAATATGAAGTAGGTTTTTGGCAACTTTCTGACCTTGTAGAACGAAATAGTTTGGACTTAGTAAATGATATCCAAAATGCATGAAATTTGGTATCCTACTATATTGGTCGGTTATGCAAATATTTGGCAGAAATAAGCTAAGGCTAATTTTGCATTCAAAGGCCTCAAAAGTAGCAAATATCGAAATGTATACGAGTCTGGACAGTTTTGTGTAGTCTCACAGTTTTGGCCATAACTCCTAAATCCGAACTCCAAATGCAGCGAGGTTTGTTTCTAGATTTAAACCACTCATTAGGATTCAATTTGACATTTGTTTCACTAAATTTGGAGATTATTTTCTTGGCTAATTGAATGTGGAAAAACAGACCATTGCAGTAAGGTTTTTGCTTGGTAATATGCTTTGAATCATGTGGTAACTTTACCTGTGGTATTGAATGCTTGGGATTATGGAAATTAGAAGTTGTGTGGGCTGTTGTGGTTGGTTGAGGTTGCTTAATTTGGTTGATGCATGGCTTGGATTCATTAATTGATGAATGGTTTGCTTAATCGCATGTGTAAGCACGGAATTGAGGCCCTATCGCTTATGACTACTTGCTAAGAGATGATCCTATGGTTAAATGTGTTCAATTGTGTGGTTAATAGACTACCCATAATTGTACTTAGAGCTATAAATAGGATTCACAATGATTGCATGTTGATAAGTGAACTATTCTTGCACCCGGTTTTGTGTAAGTGTCGTTGCATGCTTGTATGATCTCAACACTTGATATATGAACCCGAAATGAGTTATATAACTTGTTTTATATGAAGTTACTTGGCTGCCCGTTAAATGATCATAAGCCTTTAAGTGTTTTACAAAGTGAATATACATGTCAAGCATGCCTTGTATGTTTACTTATCGATATGTGATCTTATAGTTGCTCGGAGGCAACCTACTTTGTTGACCTCCTAATGTGAATTGTTAAAAGATATTCAATGGCTTATTTGAACATGATTACTTGGCTGCCAGTGAAAGTTTAATTTCTTTCAAATGGATATATGAAATGATTATATGTTCTTACAATGCCTTATATGCCAATATGTCAAAATGTGATCATATACTTGCTCGGAGGCAACCTACTTTGTTGATCTCCTAATGTGAAATGTTAAATGGCATAAATGGGCATTGTATACAAGGTTGCAACCTTTCATTGTGGCATGGTAGCGTTTCACAAACGCCGGGCGACATAGGGCTTGCCGGTGCTCCCGTGACTACCATGGTCCAATTCCCTCTCTCGCTTGGCATTCCACCCTCGGAGAGTTGGGTCGTAGGTTTGGTGTACATCCGGAGTACACCCATTTGGAGTGATAAGTGGATGATTGATGTCGGCTACAACAATGGTTATTGGAAATGAACTTGAAAGCAAAAGCGTAATGTATCACATGAACGACAGGAACTAAGTACTATGCGGGGCAAAGTGCTACACCCAAAAGTGGTGGGAGCTACCTTTTGAGCCCGTAGGAGTCACCTCAAGAGTCCTGTACATATCAAAACGTATCCTTTTTACTATGTGTTTAAGTACTCTCTCTTGGTTCCTAGAGAACCTCGGGGAGGAAAGACGGGTAAATATGTTCATTTATATTTATGTTATGTTATGAACTTGCTTATTTTATATAACATGTTTTCAAAAGGGTTTTTCATAAGAGTAATCAGAAAAGAGTTTTTAAAACGTTATCTCTTGTTCCCCCTCGCTGAGTTCATAAGGACTCACCCTCTTTTATCATCACAGTTGAAGAAGATTTGGAACAGGTACCCAAAGAGAATGTGTCGGTTGATGATTCCTTGGAATGATTACGTGCTTTATGTGCCTTGCTTGACAGTGGCTATTTTGTGAACGTTGTGTTTGGTTTGAAGACTACTTATTTTGTTGATGTAAATGACCCCGTTGTAATTTGGGTCTAATTTTAGCTTGTACTGATTATAACTAGACGAACACTCTAATTGGTCGTTTTGCTATCACTATTTTGATTTAGTAACTATCATAGGCAACTGAAGCATTAGGTGAAGGATCAAATAAATGAATCTATCTAATCTTACCCAGATACTTACTCATAGGCTAAAGGATAACAGGTACTCGTGTAAAAGGGATTGACAAATAAATAGAACATAGTTATCTTGTTAGGCTTGTTAATCAAATGAGACTTCCGAGTTAGATCAATAGGCATATCGATTGATGATAAATTGGGGTCTTAGTTGAAATCGAATCAATGATTGAAAGTTTTTGAGGTGTTTTAGAAAATAGGTCAAGCCAAAGGTCTTAAATACAGCCGTTATGCTGCCGGTTTTCCGGAAAAAAACTTTTGGAGTTCTAGGCTAACGATTAAGCATTAATCATAGTCAAACGGTTAAGGACGTAAAATAACAATGATGATTTAGGTCATATCCTAGTCTAGCCTCTATAGGTCGCGTTGGGGGCGTGACATTCACACTCTGAATTAGTTCATACTTACACATGCATGGCTTAATCTTTGAGACAAGCATATGACTACTGGCAGGATCAACCAGGTAGCATTTCTTACCGACACCGACATTGCACGAGGCACGTCGTCCCCTAAGGGTCAACAGCTTGACACAAGCGCACAACCATCGTACGCAATTAGCAACAAACGCTGATTTCGGGAAAAGAGAGGCCAAGGACCCCATACCGTCATGGTGTGCCGCATTCGAGAGATCGAGCGACGCCCCACGGGCCACGTGTGCTGTACTTGTTGGAGTAAGCAGCATGGAACACAGGACGTGCTTAGGGGTTTGCCCCACGTCGTCCATGGAGTCAGACGCAAGGCAAAAGATGGACGATGTGACTTTAGACTGCCTTCTTTGTAGGTACGAAACACAGGAAATCGACTGACAGACCGAGGCAACGTAAGCACTCGACTCGCGAATGAAGAGGCAAGCAGGGGCGAACTTCGCTGCTCAAGCAGGGATCCAACCAACCCATACAAGCCGACCACTACTCACGCGCTATCACATTCGCTATGCCCAGACCACCAAGCCAGTAACCGCCCCACCATCTAGGCAAACAAAGCCCTTCAAACTGACGGAACCGGCGAGATGGCCCGGGAACGTACCGCTAGGCACGAAGAATTTCTGAGGGACAAGGGACAAGGGATGGGAATGGCATGAGGTGCATGACCAGGCTGCACGCCGCAAGCTTAGGAGCCCACTTCGTGGTGCCCGACCAAGCACCGAGTGCATGCACTTTAGGCACCAACCGAAAGCGGACTTCGAGCCCCCGCGGTGCTTGGATCACCTCGACACTAGACCACGTCCGTCGTATTATGACTCAGTAAGGACCATGTCATCGTGTGCTAGGCGATTCACGCATCGCGCAGGCCCATAGGAACACACTGTCGTACGGCTTGGAGGCAACACGGTGCTTCGATCACCACGACATTGAAGCTCTAGCCATTATCTCATCACAACGCTCGCGTCGTCACTTAATGAAAGCCAAGTCCGTGTGCTAGGCGATTCGCGCATCGCGCACGGAACGGGACAAGCAAACTACCTTCCTGCCCACGCGGTGTTTGGATCGCCACGACACTAGACCACGTCCATCACATTACGACTCAACGAGGACCATGGCACCGTGTGCTAGGCGATTCAAGCATCATGCAGGCCCATAAGGACACACCGTCGGACGGATTCGAGGCAGCACGGTGCTTGGATCGCCATGACATTGAAGCTCTAGCCATCGTCTCATCGTAATGCTCGCGTCGCCACTTAACGAAAGCCAAGGGTGTATGCTAAGCGATTCGCGCATCGCGCATGCCCCTACCGTCCCCCTATATGTACCCATATGCACGGAATGGGACAAGCAAACTTCCTTCCTACCCACGCGGTGCTTGCATAGCCACGACATTAGACCACGTCCGTCGCATTACGACTCAGCGAGGACCATGGCGTCGTGTGCTAGGCGATTTGCGCATCGCACAGACATGTCAGAACCCACTGGGGGAAGGCTTCAAGGCCACATGGTGCTTGGATCACCACGACATTGAAGCATCAGCAATCGTCTTATTGCAATGCTCCCGTTGTTGCTTAACGAAAGCCAATGCCACGTGTGTTAGGCGATTCCCGCATCACGCTTACCCCCACCGTCGCCCAAGAGCCACCCAAGCCAACGCGGTGCTTGTATCGCCACGACACTAGACCATAGCCGCGCGCATCTACTCGACAACGGCCATGGCATCGTGTGCTAGGCGATTCAAGCATCGCGCAGGCCCAACGACACGTCAGGGGACGGTAATGTCCCCCAACGTGTACCTAGCCGGCGGCACGGGGATGGCTAATTTTGTGCTTAGGCGACCACTCACCCCCTAATTAGCCATCCCAATGACGTCGACGGTGTTGCGGCACCAAGATGGGTAATGAGGGGCTAGGGAACCCAATCCGTTCCTCATTAGCCATCTTGGTGCGGCGCCGAGGGACATGTTAGGGGACGAGGGACGGGGGGTAGCACGGCCCCAAAGCACGGGTATGCAATGCAATACCTCGGCGTGATTCACTCGGTAGGCATTCTGCCCACAATATAGCCCACGATATAGCCCACAATGTGCCACGAAGTACCCACAACGTCCCTCCACATGGACCTCGACCAGGGGGCTTGACACCAAATACTCCCCTATAGTACATTTAAATACAAAAACCCAAGTGACAGCAGTAACATACATTTTACCAGAGATTCATAATGGGTGTTTTACCTTATAAATGGCCCCATGTTGCATGATCTTCGTACCCAACATGCTCCTTATTGATAGGATATAATATCCAAAATGCTTCAAGATTATTTATTTCGAAAAAATATTTTTTAATATTTAATAATTGCGAAAAATAGGGAAAAATCAGAAAAAATAGTAGAAAATTCTGAAAATTTTATATTAATTCAAACATTAATTTGTTAACTGATATTCAAATTTTTTTTTTTTGGAAAATTAATTTTTAATATTTAAAAATTACGAAAAATAGGGAAAAATCATTAAAAAAATACTAGAAAAATCAGGCAAATTTATATTAATTCATAAAATAATTTGTTTACATGATATTTGGCATTAAATTTTTTTTGGATGGATTGGGAACTGGATTAATCTAATTTGCCTCACAAATATGACGAACTGCTTGTCGGACAATGGAAAGGTTAAGACTACTTCATAGATTCAGAAATCACTTGGAAAAGGACATCAATGTCCACATTTGTGTCATAATACATTCTGCATGCCCATTACCCCTGAATGCTTAACATTGCCCGTCGTACCCAACATCCCCTAGTAGTGCCAAAGTCGTCCCCCAACATCCCTCATCGTCCCCCAAGTGCACCCCCATAGTGCCCCAGCCGTGCCCTAATAGTGCCCGACCAGTGCCCCAACCGTGCCCCAACAGCGCCCTATGAACGCCCCGCGCGCGCAACTTTTGCGCATCATCATGCATAATGCGCACGCCAGGCACGCACAAAGGTGCGGCAAGGGTGCCCCATACGCGCACGAAGGTGCGGCACGGGCGCCCCATGCGCAAACTTTCATGCCGCATACGGGCCACATGCGCGTACTATTGTGCGGCATGCGCGCATAATGCCCACACCATCATACGGCATGGGCGCCCCATACGTACACCTTGGTACCGTATGCAGGCCACTTGCGCGTACCATCGTGCGGCATGAGCGCCAGATGCGCGTACAATCGTGCGGCATGGGTGCCACATGTGCGTACCTTCGTGCGGCGTGTGGGCCACATGCGCGCACCATCGTGCGGCATGAGCGCCCGATGCGTTCACCACCGTGCGACATGGGCACCCCATGCACGCAACTTCGTGAGGCATGTGCGCACCATCGTGCGGCATGGGCGCCCCATGAGCGCACCTATTTGTCACATGCGGGGCACATGCGCACATCATCGTACGGCATGCACCCCTGATGCGCGCACAATCGTGCGGCATGGGTGCCCCATCGTGCGGCAGGGGCGCCCTATGCGCGCACCTTCGTTCAACATACCTTCATGCGGCATGTGGGCCACATGCGTACACCATCGTGCAGCATGCTTACACCATCGTACGGCACGGGCGTTGTCACGCCCCAACCCAACCTATAAAGGTTAGACTAGGGTGTGATCTAATCATTCAAGTCATATCACGTACTTAATCATTCAAGAGGGTTTAACACTTAACGTTTTAGCCTAAACTCCGCAATTTTTCAAAAAACCGGCAACATAATGGTTGTAATTGGGCTCTTTAGTTTGACCTAATTCTCAAAACGCCTCAAAATTTCCAATCTCAATTTCGTTTCTAACAAAGATTACTATTTATCATCAATTGAAACACCTACTAGTTGTCTCGAAGTCTCGTTTGATTAATAACCTAGCATGTTACTATGTCTCGTTTCTTTGTTAATCCTTGTTACAAACGTACCTATTGATCTTAGCTTATCAATGAGTACCCGCTTAAAATTGGATGGGTTCATTTTACTTAATCCTTACCTGATACTTCATAATCCTATGATAGATACTAGCCAATAACGATAGCAAAACGACCACAGTAGTGTCTATCTAGTTATTATTAGTACAAACCAAAATTAGACCCCAAATTACAACGGGGGTCTTTTACATTACAATAGCAAGCATCATAAGAAATGAAATAGTCTTCAAGCAACATATTGTTCACAAAATGGACATATTCACGTAAGGCACGTAGGGCAAGCAATCATTCCAAGGAATCATCATTAGGCACGTTGTCCTCGGGTACCCGTTCCTAATCTTCTTCACCTGAGATGATAAAAGAGGGTGAGTCCTTATGAACTCAGTGAGGGGGAACGAGAAATAGGTTTTGAAACTCATTTTCCGGTTCAACTTATGAAAACCCTTTTTGCAGGAATGAATATATCACAAGTAAGTACATAACGTAATGTAAAAGTAAAGGAATACAATTACCCATCTTTCCTCCCCGAGGTCCTCTAGGAAC
This sequence comes from Ehretia macrophylla, assembly GCA_037974665.1. Lineage (NCBI taxonomy): Eukaryota > Viridiplantae > Streptophyta > Magnoliopsida > Boraginales > Ehretiaceae > Ehretia > Ehretia macrophylla. The sequence goes on from CM075779.1 coordinate 43,330,000, forward strand.
CAAGCGAGAGTACTTATACACATAGTGAAAAGGATACGGTGAGCTTTTGCTCTCAGTTCATGTCAGTATCAGTTGTTGCGGCCGACTTCAAATCATCCCCTTATCACGCCAAATGGGTGTACTCCGGATGTACCTCGAAATCCTACGACCCAACTCTCCGAGGAAGTCTAGCCCCCAAACGAGAGAGGGATTTGGACAATGGTAGTCACGGTTGCACCGGCAAGCCCGATGCCGCCCGATGTGCATGAACGCTACCACGCCAGAATGAAAGGTTGCAACCTTGTATGCAATGCACATTTAGGACATGTAATATATCACATTAGGAGGACAACAAAGTTGGTTGCCTTCAAACAGTCATAAGATTGCACATTGACAAGTAAACAAGCGTGGCATGATATGACAGGCAATTCTACTTATAAAGCACATGGAGTTATATGAATATTAAACGGGCAGCCATGTAATACTTGTAAATCAAGTCATATAACTCACTTTAAAGTTCACGTAATCAAATAATAAGATTATTCATCACGCAACGACATCTACGTTGGACCGGGTAAATGAAATGCATACTTATCAACATGTAATCATCGAAATCATATTTAGGACTATAAGGGCAACTACGGGCAGCCTACTAAACACATAATCAAACACAATATCCATAGGATCAACACTTAGCGAGTTTACCTAGTTACTAGGGTTTCAATTCGTGCTTACCCGTGCAATTAAGCCCCAAATCATCTTGTAATTAAGCTCAAGCTATGTATTGATTAAATTAAACACACTCAAGCAATCAAAACAGTCCACACAACATCCAAATGCCACAATCCCAAGCATTTAATACAACAAGAGAAGTTACAATAATTTTTCTAAGCATATCAATAGGTGAAACCCTCACTGCAATGGACTGTTTTCTCACAATCATTGAGACAAGAAAATAATCTCCAATTCTAGTGAAAAAGATGTCCAATTAAAGCTTAAGGAGGGAACTAAATTCAGAAACAAACCTCACATCATTTGGAGTTTGGGTTCAATAGTTATAGCCAAAACAGTGAGACTACACAAAACTGTCCAGATTTGCACACATTTCAATACTTGTCGTTTTTTAGGGCCTTAGGGTCAGATTTAGCCTTAGTCCATGTCTGACAAAAATGTCCATAACTGAAAAATATAGATGTACACCAAATTTCATACATTTTGGATATCATTTACTAAGTCAAAACTTGTTCGTTCTAAAGGTCAGTGAATCTGCCAAAACCTGCTTCATTTTTCCAGACTTTCCAGATTTGGATACATTTTGATAATTAGCCATTTTGAGGACCTTAGATTCAAAATTAGCTTTTGTATATTTCTGTGAAAAGTGTTCAAAACTGGAAAACCTAGTTACCTACAAATTGTCACACATTTTCAACCCCATTTACCTAGTCAAAATCACCTCGCACCAACAAGGCAGAAGACTGTCACATACCCGATTTCATCTATCATCACATTCTAGCCAAATATCTTGCCATGCATGTTTATAAAAGCTCATGAACACACATATATTTCAAGTACAGAAGTAAAGATAGACATTTAAGGGCATGCATGTGGTTTTTTGAAAGATTTTCAAGAAGTTTTAGCCCTCACCTTAGCAAAACAACAAGAAGATGCACAAGACTCTTGATGGTTGCACAAGATTGACTCTTTTCCTTGCTTAGCCGAGACACCACTCGATTTTCTTTAATTTCCTAGCTTAGTAACCAAGTTCTTAGTAGTTGCATGTGGTTAGAACAAGAAGAAAAGAAATGGAAGCTACAAACTCACCTAAGCCGAAATGGATGAGCTAAAGGCTTGCATGTGTGCTTCTTTACTCCTACTTTTGTTTGGTCGAGCTCCTTAAGCTTCTTGCATGTCTTGATGAACCATTGAGTGATGAAGATAAGCTATGGAGTCTAGAAACTCAGCCAAGGCCTAGAGAGAGAGAAGAGTGAGAGGGAGAGAGAAGAATGAGAGGAAATGAGAGAAAATGAAGGAAAAATAAAAGCTTTGCAAAGTTTGAAGCATATGTCGGCCTTGAGCTTTGCAAATTCAGATTTTGTGTCTTCAAGAAGCATCATTTGAAGTGTCTAGCATGGGCAAGGAGCTTATGTCGAGATTTTGGTTGCATTGGGTAGGGTTTTTGAGCCATTTTTTTATGCATTGTGTCATTAAATTGTCATAGAATGTTTGAGGAATAAATTTTGAAATTGGATTGCATGCTCAAAGCTCCTAGTGGTCGGCCAAAGATGGGTTCAAATCTGAATTTTTTGTCTTGTTCAAGGCTTATTTTATTGTGTGTTTGGGATATGCAAAGAATAAATAATAAAGAATAAAGAATGTCTAGCTTTTTGTGAGATTTTGTCTTCTAGTGGGTTGAATTAGTAATTTAATATTAGTTAGTGGGATTTGTAGGATTAATTATTGATCTAGTGCTTCGTGTAAGATGGTTTCTTGATTAGCGTGAGGGCACGCTTTCCTAGGTCTAGGGCATGCACTAAGAGGTAGGACACGAATTACGAGACAAATGCACATTTCTCAAATAAATGCACGCAACCCTAAATGAATGCACGTAATTCAATGCAAGGCACACAAAATGAAACACAATTCTTAAACCTAGGTCAAAGCACGCAAATCTAGGTTAGGGCACACGAAACAAGATATCCACGTAAATCGAGGTCGGGCCTCACATCCTCCCCTCCTTAAAATAATTTCGTCCCGAAATTCAATATTACCTTTGAAATAAAGCTGGATATTGTTGCTCCATCTGGTCTCGCCTTTCCCACGTTGCTTCTTCAACCCCATGATGATCCCACAACACTTTCACCATCGGTATAGATTTGTTGCGTAATTCCCGATCTTGCTGGTCTAGGATCCGAATGGGCTTCTCTTCATAAGACAAGTTCTCCCGAAGCTGCAATGGCTCTGGCTCCAAGATATGCGATGGATGGATCATACTTCCGTAGCATTGAAACGTGAAAGACGTTGTGAATATTGGAGAGGTTTTAGGGTAGTTCCACGCGATATGCCAATTTGCCAACCTTTTCAACTATCTCAAAGGGTCCTACAAACCTCAGGCTCAACTTTTCACCCTTGACGTGTTTAATCAGTCCCCTCCGAGGTGATATCTTCAAGAATACCTTATCGCCGACCTCAAACTCTAGGATCCGTCTCCGTCGGTCTGCATAACTTTTCTGCCTGCTCTGGGCAGTAAGCATCCGTTTCTGGATAAGGTGGATACTATCAATAGCCTTCATAAGTTCAGGTAGAAGGGTCAAGTCAAAAGTCTTTGTCTCACCTACTTCATCCCAGTAAATTGGGGATCGACACTTACGTCCATATAATGCCTCAAAGGGGGCCATCCCAATAGTGACCTGATAACTATTATTATAAGCGAACTCCGCTAGAGACAGATATTTCTCCCAACCTTTCCTGAAGTCTAAAACACACGCCCTTAGCATATCCTCCAGAATCTGAATAGTTCTCTCAGATTGTCCATCAATCTGAGGGTGATAAGCCATGCTGAAACTCAATTTCGTTCCCAAAGCTTCTTGCAATCTCTTCCAAAATTGGGAAGTAAAACGAGGATCCCTATCCCATACAATACTCACAGGCATCCCGTGCAATCTTACAATCTCCGCCACATACATATCTCCCAATTTCTCAGGGCTATCCTCCTTGTTCATCGGTAAAAAGTGTGCTGACTTAGTCAATCTATCCACTATGACCCAAACGGCGTCATGACCCTTTTGTGACCTGGGCAGGTCCATAACAAAGTCCATAGTTATATGTTCCCATTTCCATTGAGAGATCTCCAATGGCTGAAGTAAACCTGCGGGTCGTTGATGTTCCGCTTTGACTCTTTGGCAAGTCAAACACCGTGCCACAAACTCCGCAATCTCTCTCTTCATATTATTCCACCAATAGTGTTGCTTCAAATCCTGGTACATCTTTGTTCCGCCGGGGTGAATAGTGTATCTTGAATTATGGGCTTCTTCAAGAATCTTCTTTTTCAACTCTGGCTCATTAGGAACACAAATCTGATTCCTAAACCTCCAAATACCATCATCATGAAACTTGAAATCTGTGTTGCTTTCTTTAATCTTCTAAAATTGTGGGTCCTTCTATTGAGGTTCTCGTAATTCAGACAATAAGGTCGATTGAACTTGTGTAGTGGCAAAAAGTAACCCCTTTTGAGTCAATTGTGGTTTCCACAAGAATGCTTCTTCCAACAACTCCTGAACCTTGACTTCCAGTTTTGCCATGCTCGCTTTCCTACTTAAGGCATCTGCAACTACATTTGCTTTACCGGGCACATAATTGATTGTGCAGTTATAATCATCCAAAAGCTCCATCCATCGCCTTTGCCTCATATTCAACTCTTTTTGTGAGAACAAGTATTTCAAGCTCTTGTGATCAGTAAATACCTCGAACTTGTTACCCCACAGATAGTGCCTCCATTTCTTGAGTGCAAACACAATAGCCACTAACTCCAAATCATGCGTCGGGTAGTTCAATTCATACGGCTTCGGTTTCCTAGAAGCATACGCAATCACTCTACCATTTTGTATCAACACATAACCCAGTCCTTCCTTCAAAGCATCGCTATAGATTACAAAACCTTGACTCCCTTCAGGAAATGCAAGAATAGGTGCAGTAGTCAATCGTTTCTTCAATTCTTGGAAGCTGTTCTCACACTTGTCATCCCATACGAACTTTGTTTTCTTTTGAGTGAGCTTCGTAAGCGGTCCTGCGATCTTTGAGAAATCCTTCACGAACCTCCGATAATAGCCGGCTAGACCAAGAAAACTTTGAACCTTCGTAACATTTTTCAGCTTCTTCCAAGACATCACCGCTTCTATCTTTGCTGGATCCACTGCTATTCCCTCTTGGGATATGATATGCCCCAAAAATGCAATCTGCTGCAACCAAAATTCGCACTTGCTAAACTTTGCATACAATTGATGCTCTCGAAGTTTCTGCAATACCAATCCCAGATGTTGTTCATGCTCAGCCTCGGATTTTGAGTATACCAAAATATCATCAATGAAGATCACCACAAATTGGTCCAAGTAGGGTTGAAACACCCTGTGCATCAAGTCCATAAAAGCTGCTGGGGCATTAGTTAGTCCAAATGGCATCACCACATATTCATAATGCCCATATCTTGTCCTGAAAGCTGTTTTAGGCACATCCTCCTTTTTGATCCGCAACTGATAGTACCCTTGCCTCAAGTCGAGTTTCGAATACACTTTGGCTCCTTGAAGTTGATCAAACAACTCGTCGATTAGTGGAAGTGGGTATTTATTCTTGACAGTCACTTGGTTCAATCCTCGATAATCGATGCATAGCATCAGCGTTCCATCTTTCTTCTTTACAAATAGGACTGGCGTACCCCACGGAGAAGAACTTGGTTGAATAAACCCCTTCTTCAACAATCCTTACAATTGGTCCTTCAATTCTTGTAGCTCGGCTGGTACCATACGATAGGGGGCTTTAGATTTCGGCTGGGTGCCAAGCAGTAACTCTATAATGAACTCGATCTCCCGATTTGGGGGTAAACCGGGCAATTCTTCTAGAAACACATCCGCATAGTCTTTGATCACTGCATTTTCTCCAACTTAGCTTTGTCCGATGGCTTGTTAATGAGGTAAGCTAAGTATCCATTACACCCTTTTCTCAAGGACTTCATTGCTTTTGTAGATGAAATGATGGAACTCCCGGTGAAGTCTCTTCGGCCCATGACTTCCAATATTGGTTGACCAGGTATCCGGAACGTTACAATCTTCGTCCAGTAATCTAGTTGGGCATGATGCTTTGTCAACCAGTCCATCCCTAAGATGACCTCATAGTCTTGAAAAGGTAATACAATAAGATTGGCCGAGAATTCCCTATCTTTAATTTGGATTTTACATGCTTTACAAGCTGAGCTAGTAACAAGTTTAGAACCCATCGAAGTACCAACTTCTACTTCGTAAGGCAAACATACAACTCATAGTTTCACACGTTGTACACATAAGGGAGTAATAAATGAATGAGTAGCACCTGGATCAATTAGTACCCTAACAGGTTGATTCAGTATGAAGAATGTACCTTCAACAACAGCAGTCTCCTCTGGAAGCTCCTCGCACTCAATAGCATAAGCTCGAGCCTGAACTCTAGGAACTAGAGTCTTGCCTCTACCAGCTGGTTTAACCTAATTTTGTCCTGCATGCCATTTAGGGCAATCCTTGATCTGATGCTGATCACTGCCACACCGCACACATCGTCCTGACTTCTTCCAGCACTGGGCCTCGGTATGCCCCTTCTTGTCACAGTAAGAACAGTTGACAGATTGAGTAGCAGGTGAACTACCTGTGGATCCACGGGTGGAAGAGGCTGATGGTGCTTTAGTTGGGCCACGGTTATTCACTGGTCTGTTTTGGCTCTGGCCCTAACTACGACTCTAGCTATGGAATTTCTTCTGTTGACCTGAAGGTTGGTACGGCTTCTTGTTCGGCTGACTCGAACCGGCTCTATCAAGTTTCCTCTTCTCAACTCGGGAAGCAGCAACAAAGAGAGCAGAATAGGTATCGAAGTCATGCGAAGCCAACTGGTCCTGAATCTCTGGCCTCAATCCAGTCGTAAATTTCAACATCTTCGCCTCCAGAGTACTGACCATGTATTGAGCATAACGGGACAGTCGGTCAAAACGAGCCTCGTACTGGGCCACCGTCATGTTATCCTGGTTCAAGTGCATGAATTCCTCAATCCGCCTCTGCTTGGAAACTGCAGGTACATATTTCTCCTTGAATGCCTTAACGAAATTACCCTACAAGCGAGGGGTATGATCAGTTTCCCACAGTGCCTCCACAGTATGCCACCAATGCTCAGCATCCCCATGCAACAGAAACACAGCAAACTCCACCTTTTCTTCATCAGTATAGTCAAGTGGCCTGAAAATCCTCTCGATCTCAGACAGCCAAGCCTCTGCTTTCTCATCATCAGCTTCCTCGTGGAATTTGGACGGGTGAAAGTCAAGGAACTCCCTCATTCTGCTATGTCTCCCATGGTTACCATCATTCCTGTTGTTGTTGTTGTTTGCTTCGCGTGCATCTTGACATTTCATCACTCGTGAAACGCGATCCATGGAATTCGCTATCATATTAAACATAGCCATGCCGGGATTAGTTTGATAAGCATCTCCAGTCTCTTGGGGCTCACCGCTCATATTAGTAGTGCGGGTACTAGGGCCAGCCATTTATAGGCACAGATTACGATGCACAATTTATTGAAATACAACGAACAAGAATTTAATGCATAAGATATGCAACATAATATAGATACACAATTCAAGAAACAATTAAGACATGTTAATCACATAAGCACATAGAACGTAGAAGGCACAATTAACATTATCACACAATAACACATAGACAAATCATCCTAATTACCTTAGGGCTTCTACCCATGGTCCGAGAGTTAAACCCGGCTTAAGCAATCTAAGCTCTGATACCATTCTTTCTATAAGGTGTCACGCCCCAACCCGACCTATAAAGGTTAGACTAGGGTGTGATCTAATCATTCAAGTCATATCACGTACTTAATCGTTCCAGAGGGTTTAACACTTAACGTTTTAGCCTAAACTCCGCAATTTTCCAGAAAATCAACAGCATAGCGGCTGTAATTGGGCTCTTTAGTTTGACATAATTCTCAAAACGCCTTAAAATTTCCAGTCTCAATTTCGTTTCCAACAAAGATTACTATTTATCATCAATTGACCTACTAGTTGTCTCGAAGTCTCGTTTGATTAATAACCTAGCATGATACTATGTCTCATTTGTTTGTTAATCCTTGTTACAAACGTACCTGTTGATCTTAGCTTATCAATGAGTACCTGCTTAAGATTGGATAGGTTCATTTTACTTAATCCTTACCTGATACTTCATAATCCTATGATAGATACCAGCCAATAACAATAGCAAAATGACCACAATAGTATCTGTCTAGTTATTATCAGTACAAACCAAAATTAGACCCCAAATTACAACGGGGGTCTTTTACATTACAATAGCAAGCATCATAAGAAATGAAATAGTCTTCAAGCAACATATTGTTCACAAAATGGCCATAGTCACGTAAGGCACGTAGGGCAAGCAATCATTCCAAGGAATCATCATTAGGCACATTGTCCTCGGGTACCTGTTCCTGATCATCTTCACCTCAGATGATAAAAGAGGGTGAGTCCTTATGAACTCAGCGAGGGGGAACGAGAAATAGCTTTTGAAACTCATTTTCCGGTTCAACTTATGAAAACCCTTTTTGCAAGCATGAATATATCACAAGTAAGTACATAACGTAATGTAAAAGTAAAGGAACACAAGTACCCGTCTTTCCTCCCCGAGGTCCTCTAGGAACCAAGCGAGAGTACTTATACACATAGTGAAAAGGATACGGTGAGCTTTTGCTCTCAGTTCATGTCAGTATCAATTGTTGTGGCCGACTTCAAATCATCGCCTTATCACGCCAAATGGGTGTACCCCGGATGTACCCCGAAATCCTACGGCCCAACTCTCTGAGGAAGTCTAGCCCCCAAGCGAGAGAGGGAATTGGACAATGGTAGTCATGGTTGTACCGGCAAGCCCGATGCCGCCCAGTGTGCATGAACGCTACCACGCCAGAATGAAAGGTTGCAACCTTGCATGCAATACACATTTAGGACATGTAATATATCACATTAGAAGGACAACAAAGTGGGTTGGCTCCGAACAGTCATAAGATTGCACATTGACAAGTAAACAAGCGAGGCACGATATGATAGGCAATTCCACTTATAAAGCACATGGAGTTATATGAATATTAAACGGGCAGCCATGTAACGCATGTAAATCAAGTCATATAACTCACTTCAAAGTTCACGTAATCAAATAATAAGATTATTCATCATGCAACGACATCTACGTGGGACCGGGTGCAAGATATGCCTACTTATTAACATGTAATCATCGAAATCATATTTAGGGCTATAAGGGCAACTACGGGCAGCCTACTAAACACATAATCAAACACAATATCCATAGGATCAACACTTAGTGAGTTTACCTAGTTACTAGGGTTTCAATTCGTGCTTACCCGTGCGATTAAGCCCCAAGTCATCTCGTAATTAAGCTCAAGCCATGTATTGATTAAATTAAACACCCTCAAGCAATCAAAACAGTCCACACAACATCCAAATGCCACAATCCCAAGCATTTAATACAACAAGAGAAGCTACAATAATTTTTCTAAGCATATCAATAGGTGAAACCCTCACTGCAATGGACTATTTTCTCACAATCATTGAGACAAGCAAATAATCTCCAATTCCAGTGAACAAGATGTCAAATTAAAGCTTAAGGAGTGAACTAAATTCAGAAACAAACCTCGCATCATTTGGAGTTCGGGTTCAATAGTTATAGCCAAAACAGTGAGACTACACAAAACTGTCCAAATTTGCACACATTTCAATACTTGTCATTTTGTAGGACCTTAGGGTCAGATTTAGCCTTTGTCCATTTCTGAAAAAAATTTCCAGAACTTAAATCTCTAGCTGCACACCAAATTTCATGCATTTTGGATATCATTTACTAAGTCAAAACTGGTTCGCTCTACAAGGTTAGTGAATCTGCCAAAACCTACTTCATTTTTCCAGACTTTCCATATTTGGATACATTTTCATAATTAACCATTTTGAGGACCTTAGAGTCAAAATTAGCTTTGGTCTATTTCTTTGAAAAGTGTTCATAACTGGAAAAAATAGTTACCTACCAATTTTCATGTATTTTAAACACCATTTACCTAGTCAAAATTACCTCGCACCAACAAGGTAGAAGGCTGTCACATACCCGATTTCATCTATCATCACATTCTAGCCAAATATCTTTCCATGCATGTTTATAAAAGCTCATGAACACACATATATTTCAAGGACAGAAGTAAAGATAGACATTTAAGGGCATGCATGTGGTTTTTTGAAAGATTTTCAAGAAGTTTTT